>OX392503.1:29711807-30099420 GCA_947623375.1 Apotomis capreana
GTGACGCTCGTGTGCTCCTTCTAGCTTTTTATTGATATTTTGATACGCATTTATGCATGCGGACTAGCAATAGACTTGTTCACAGATTATTCAAGTTATTAGGAGCCGTGAGGTGCAAAGATAAATTTCATTTCCGACGCTGACCAACAACAAAATCATTTACATAGATACACAGACAATTAGACACCGTAGAATTTCACAGGTTTGTAAATTATATTCACTTTGACTTACTCATCTGCGTGCATATTGCTGTTGAGATGAATCCCAAATAAATAGAGACGTAGTAAATCTGAGATGGCCCACGCATACTTTGTCTAGCAGCCCCAGCCAAAGATGCTCGGCGGTATGAGCGGAGCTCGGAGGTGGCATTGTGACATTAATTTTTACGTTACACGACATAGATTTTTCACATGCTTTGAGTAAATAACAATAATTTTATCAAATAACCAGTTCAGTATCTAATGAGGTCCACATATGTATTGTAACTATTAGGATAACCGCACGCCCGACAAGTATTCCTGATCGTAGGTACTACTTCTTAGCTGACTCCCCCCAACTCCCACCTCGTGAGCGCCGCTCCGAGAATAATCCCGGAGTAATTCAGCACGTGCCCGCGCGTGCCGAGCGCCTTCGAGCGCTGCTGTTATTGCTATTTTTATAATACCAAGGAAAAACGACGTATAATATGTATTATACAACTTATTGATTTTACGTTCAATTGAACGAGGTTCACTTTATCCAAATCCAATGAGTCATGGATATTTCAACCACCTCGACGTTCCATTCTCAAATTGACTATTTTTATACTTGACCATGTTTCAGATTGTCCAATTCCTCCTAAGAAATAGAACTTAGACATATTGATCGCTTCGCCAGTCCCAAGTCTCAGGAACAGTTGAAAAGATCGGAATGTTAAACATTAAAATAAAATCCTGTAAAAAATATAGTTTCACAAAGCTTAACTTAAATTGAAAGTAGAATTAACGGGTTCTACAGAATGTTAGCGGACTTAATTGCTAGTGCTTAGCCGTTAGTAGCGATTGTAGTAGTTGTAATGTACTGCATTTGTCAGAGTCCTACTACGCAGCATATTAAAAAACTTCAATTACTAAGGAACTTTACAGGAAATATTTTCATGAGAGATACAGTCGACCGAACAGAGTATAAAATTGTATACATTTACATTTTTAAATAAATCCTTAAAATAAGTATTATTTACTAAGGAAATCAACTGGTCACCTGTTTTCTTTAGCCTCCTACTTTACTAAGATATACTCTCTACCTATAGAAGCAGTCGTTTTTCATATAATGATTAACTGTATATATATATATACATAGGTATATGAAAACGGATTTCCCTATTAGGTACTTGATATTAAAAAAAATACTGAGGTTAGAAAACACAAATGTAGTGGCATTATCACTCAATGTACCCTACAGTTTCAAATGTTAGTGCCTAGTTTTTAAGAGGATAAGCCTCCTGCATAAGAATAATATGAATATTAAATATTTTCTCAAGACAAGGGCACTGTACAGCGCAGGCGCGCAGGCTATCTGTAGGCGGGATAGATCCAGGTGGTGTAAGAATGGCGGCGCGTCTCCGAGAGCAGCGCCTTAATTAAGGCGCCGCGCGCCCCGACCGCGGCGGCGTAAATACTCGCGCGGGCGGTGCGAGCGCCGGACGAGGAAGCGCTTACGTTGTTCTAGTTCCTGGATTTTTTACTTTTTGGGGTTATGGAAACTGCTCAGTTTCTTACGTCTTTCTGCTTGTAAGAGTGCCTTTTTGGTATATGGGTTTCACATACATATTTCTTTGTATCATATCATAATATGACTTTGACTTAGTTCAAAAAATATGACGTGCTGTATAGTTATTTTTATTGTTTTCATTTTATATTTGATATATGTAAGTTTTTTAAGATACATGTTTTCATTTTATTTTATTCTAGAAATTTAATAATCACACGTTTTTGTGATTTATTTATAAAGATAATTTTGTGGTCCATTTCATGTTGTCTTGTAATGTAATTAATTTAGTATGTTTGTTCACACAAGGGAGTTTCATTAGAATGTAACTCTGTGAATGTTACAATAGTAATTCAAATTTATATTTAAATAATCTACTGAAACAAATATCTAATATATGCCACCGTCGAACTGTGAATTCCGTTAGCTTTTAATCTAAGACGCGCGATTTTAAACAGTCGATTGTTCGACTTATATAATTATCAGCGAGCAAGTTGCATTCGGTCCCATTTAAGAACGATTCCAGGTCATAATCTGTATCTTCATTGTAACGCATTGAATTTTGATGCGGCGGCGTTTGTAGTGCACCTGCTTATTGGGCCGGCGATCCTGGGTTCAAATTCTCGCCAGAGCAAATATTTGTGTGCTGAACTCGAATATTTGTTCCTGGTTCATGGATGTTATCTATATTATGCATTGATATATTATGTATATCGTTATCTAGTACCCATAGTACAAGCTTTCCTTAGTTTGGGTCTGGGTCGATTTGTGTAAGATTGCCCTTAATATTTATTTATTAAACTCCAAAGTACGAACACATTTTTCCAATAACCCGACGAGCTCGCCGATGTCCTCGCCGGCCCCCGGCCTCGCACTAAATTACGTAGCACTGACGCTATCTGCGAGATAGCGCGATAAAGCGATAGCGATAATTAACTCGCAAATAAATAAACCGTATCGCGGCGCTCATCGCTAACGAGCCGGTTAGCTATGCAACGATATTTATTGGTTAATTAGCTATTATTTAATAATTCTGGCTGAAATGATCGATTTTTCTACTATTTTATAGCACAGCTTACCGTTACCTGGGCGTTAGGGTGGAGGAAAGGTTAACGCGCAGGACCGGCCATCCAGAGGTACCGGGTTTGATTCCCGGTCTCGTCCACCAGGTTACGCATTTAAATTTTCCTTTAGTTTAAAATCAATAAATATGCTCTTTCAAACCCATTGAAACGTAAAAACTGGCAAAGTGCTGTGTTGGACTCGTGTGCGGAGGGACTTCTTCTAGAACAGGAAACGCAAAGAAAAACATGTTCTTCTTTGCAACCTTCAACCTTCTTTTTATGAATAAAAAAAGTTAAGACTTAAAGTTCAATTAAAACTTTCTTATTTCGTTACCAATTTGTTTAGTAATTTTACATTATTACGTATGAGTTTTTTTTTTGATAATAAAGGTTTTGTTACAATTATATTACTCATATTTTAATTATAATTTATAAATGATATCTGAACATTGTATTGATCAAGTATAGAAAAATTGGGCAAGTGCGAGTCCGACTCGCGCATGAAGGGTTCCGTACCTATATATATGTATATATAGGAATAACAAGTTTTTTGTATGGGAGCCCCCCTTAAATATTTATTTTATTTCATTTTTAGTATTTGTTGTTATAGCGGCAATAGAAATACATCATCTGTGAAAATTTCAAGTGTCTAGCTATCACCGTTCTTGAGATACAGCCTGGTGACAGACGGACGGACGGACGGACAGCGAAGTCTCAGTAATAGGGTCCCGTTTTTACCCTTTGGGTACGGAACCCTAAAAAAGGAAATCTGTAATTGAACTTTAATTTTAGTCTTAATTTCGTAATTTTTATTTTAGAAATGCTGTGTTATAGTTAGCATCTGCGGTAGGGACTTTGCCAGTTTAAGTTTACGGAAATAATAATCTTGTTTTTTTTTTACTCAGAACTGATTTGATCGGAACAACTCGGAAATTAGACCAGTCTCGAATTGGTGTTTAAAATTGCATTCTCTCAGCTTAATTGTATAGTTACATTAAATTTGCAAGCACCATAAATTCCAAATGACATTGTAAATTGTATAATTGACGTGAAGACAATCACAAGTAACAGCAAAAATTAGCCAAACAAACATCCGTCACGTCCCGTGCCGCCGTGTGCTGAGGTCGGCTCCTCGGGGCTTCCGCCCGCGGCAGGCCGTAAGCGACACGCCCCTCGGGCCACTTACGACCTTTTACGACAAAGAGCCCGGGAGACGTGATTAAGTCTGACAAATTGGGACACGACCCGGCTTACGAGCGACGCCGGGGTAAAAACTACAGCTAACTAATAGGGAGGTTTAAAAACACACTGGTGAGCTAAACAGCTGGCGTAGGTAGACATTATCGAAGCAAACGCAGCGTTTAACATTTACCTAATTGAAAAAAATGCAACGTTCACCACGTGACTCTCTAGAGCGCGATAACAAGGTTTAGACAGTTTTACTTTTTATTGGTTCTTCAATGCCAGTACATAAATAGTGCCATTTGGTGTTAATATGTATTATTAATATTATTAATTATTATGTAATATATAATATTAGTTTTAGTGTCTCCGGCTTAATGCGGGAGTTGCTGAAAAAAAAAAGATCTTACATATTACATTATTCACCCTTTCATTGGAATCTTTCTGAGGCATAAGTCCTGAACAAAATTACCGTAACTTTTGAACAAAATAGTTAAAATTTATATAAAAATCAAAAGTCACACAGAGTGCTCATATAGGTAATGTCCATAGTATATATATTGAAGTGGATCCGGAGAAAGAAAATTCCCCACGCTATAAAAATGTATATACTATTCAATCTTGAATGAAGGTACAAAATTGTTGCTTCTTCTAAAATAAATATACAATGAAAAATACACGATAGGTACGGTGGGATACCATCAGTTCCACCTCACTGAAAGATGCTTTTCGGTAGCAAATGGCTGAAAATAAATTACTTATATTATGTATATGAATACATAAATTCGATGGTTATACTATATTTGGCTGTTACTGAATTGTAAAGCGAGGTTGCGACTGAATGGTTAAGAGTTAGCGATAAAGTCATAATTTTAGCAGGAGAGTTTAATGGCCTTATATATTTTCACGTGTCTATTCCAGGATTTTAAGAAGATAACAAATTTATTTAGGCATAGATGTATTTTCTCAGATATTGAATGTTATTATTGACGCTTGTTATAAAGAATATCTACAGACTAACATTGTATGGTGATAACAAAGTAAGATTCCTTGCGGTAATTTAGGAATATGAGCATAATAATCCCCATCCTAGGCTTCATTACCGTTCCCGTTTCAATCCCGGTTCCACTCGTCCGCGGGCCAAAGGGATTACGACTGAATATTATTATCAATAATTCCACTGCCAGGACCGACTGTGCATGGATTTAGGGGTCCGAGAATATGAAAACAGCTTTAAGTAGTATTTCGACAAATTCCACGCTTTCAGACTCCGTAGTGCATACGTTTTTGTTTTTTTTTTGTTTTATATATATCCGCCAACTACTCACCGAGACGATTCTAAAGAGCCCAAACTTGGTAGGAAATGCATCATCTTATTCCTGCGTTTCTATGACCACCTTTCGGCTCCATCATCAGACCAACCTCATGGTGTCATATTATTGCATTGTCTTGAAAGTTACGTAAGTACCAAATTTCAGCTCAAGTGGTCACCGGAAAGTAAGTCAAATCTTACTTGCAAGATTTGATTGCCGACACCGGGACAGGTGAAAGTAAACAAAAGCTTGTAAAAAGAGAAGCGTGAGCGTCACTTTCCACTTTCAACGTTTCACGTCACGTCGACGAATAACGTCGTTTTACTCCAATCCATGGCCCATGTGTGTGAACTCGACATAGTTCTAACATGTTTTAAGATGTTAAAGAAATATTTTTAATTAGGTAAGGTAGGCGCTAGTTAGGTATCATAAAAAGTTTCCATAAAACAATATTCACACTCTCTTTTAGTATTATAAAGCGTCTACCTCTTCTATTCCCAAACCCAAAAAGGCCTAGCTCCCGCGACTTCCCTACTAAATAACACCATTTTGCATACAGTGCAGGCGGTAAAGTTCGCAGATCTACCTCGCAGTCACGCACAGACAGCCATCTATCAGGCTTTTGTTCCGGCACATAAATCGAGCAACTTCATATTTCAAGCGCTCTCCAAGAAGGACGGTAAAATGTTTGCTGGATGCAGTTCGGAACACGGCGCGTATTAGGTACCTACACTGTTGTTTCACTTTGAGGAGAGAATTTGGCTCAGTATTATTAGGTAAATCTTCGAGACACTCCGGGCGTTTCAACCGCTCGGCTCTAACATCATTGCCGTCTGTTGCCACAATAATTAACTATGTCCAAACTGGCAAACTAGTACAATTACAACTTACATAAAAACGCGGTTAAACGTTGAATCACGCACAGACTGCTTTTTTCGTCAGGCTTTTGTTCATCAGCTCATGATTCGAGCCAATCCATATTTCAAGTGTGCTCCAAGAACACCACACACACACTCACAGCTCCAAGGACGATGAAATGTTGGCTGGATGGAATTTTAAATAGATACGCAGATTACGTAGGTTTTAGATAGACGAGAGACTAGAGACAGTGCTGTTTTAGTTTGAAGAGGATAAACGTATAGTATTATTGGATAAATTTCTGAGCACAAACTTCTTTTATAACAATGATGTATTTTTTGTCTGTGCTTTATACTGGATTTAAACAACTTTTATCCACGAATAACGCTTATTCTGGAATGGTAATGTCAATGTCCCATATAAGTTTTGATATTAGGTACTATCCGAGAGAAAGCGTTATACTTGAAATAAAAATTTGGTCGAATGCAGCCTTAATTTAATAAACAGTTTTCTTTCTTTCGTTCTTCAATCTGGAATATGTGCTACGTAATATATATATATATTATTTAAGAGTTTCACTCTTATCGGTGCAGTTCTCTCCAGTCCGTTCTACTTAAAGCCAGTTCTTTGACTTCCTGATACGACCCGACGTCTGCCTTTTTCTTGATCTGGTCCAAATAGTTAATCCTAGGCCTTCCTCTTCCTCTCCTTCCTTCAATTTTCCCCTCCATTATTTTTTGTATTAGATCGTCATGTCGTGCTACGTAATACAATACTTTTATTCAAGGGCGATATAGCTAGTAATATTTCGGTTTGAAGAGTGAGAGAGTAGTGTATTTGAGTGAATCTCCGAGCGTGACGAATGTTCGGTTCTAACGTCCCGCGATATATTATCATAGGGTGCACAGCAGGTCTGCGTCATTTGTTGGCACATAAAGTGCGGTAATCACTATGAAGCTATGTAAATTCATATTACTTTTATCTCTTAATCCTTGTTTTATGGACTCAATCGTAAGTGGGATTTTCTGCCCTAGCTTGGGAAGAAAATCTCATATCCTGGCTAAGACAAAACTTAAAACTATGGACAAACCACGGGCCGCAATTTGTAAAGCCCCAGATCGAATATTTATGGCCCTCACCTTCGGTTCTGGCTACAAACACCTGCGGTCTGGGACATTCACGAATTCACCGCCCTCGGTATGTGAAGTACTATAGCAGCACCTGCGCCGCAAATAATGTGCGCCGTTCCATTTCCTATTCCAGGAGCGGTTCGTCATTAGTCGCGAGTCCTCCGCACGCTCATTAATCTCGGGTTCAATTCGACGTTTCTAATCATATGTCTCGAAGATCTCGGCTGTGTATAAACGATGTCTATATTAATTATATATTTTGTCAAACTTAGGCTACCTACGCGTTGTGCGCAAGCGTCAATATTGTATTATTAAGGAAAATCTCGATATTTTATAGTTTCAAAGTTCTCAATTACTTTGCAAAATATTAATGGCTGAATCTATATAAATCCACAAACTCTAAAACTCCAAGCCTTGCTAAAACTTTAACTAAGCGTAAAAGCAGAACTTCTAAGTCACGTAAAAATGCAAACAACCCGGCCATTAAAAACTTAACACTTACATCAAAAACTGGGATTACGAGTAATTGCCAACATGCAAGAACTTGTAACTTGTAACTGCTAAATTATTCAGCCAGAGCCTTCGCCCAACTTCGCAGAATTTAAAACCAGAGCGGAGCCCAAATCTGGAGCGCGTTTAAAGGCAACGCCGGCTAATAAACTTTCCAGTAGGGTAATGTATGGTCGCGGATTATTATTTAAGGCTGGAAACTTGATACTGAAAAGTACAAGTTTTACTACTTACTGGATGGTGCGCAACTATCTCCGGGAAGGAGAAAAACCCTTTTTGTGTGTAAGCACTAGATACATATAAAATTTCCTAAATATTTTTCGGAATCGAAGTCTATATTTTTAACCTCTGACTAAAAAAAGAGAGGTGTATCTGTCTGTCTGTCTGTGAGATCGTAGCTCCCAAACAGATTGACCAATTAGAGTGCGGCTTTTTAATTAGATAGTTCTGAGCTATTTTTGGTGGAAATATTCAGCTTTAATGGAAATAAGTAAAAAGATAAAAGACATCAGCCAATATTGAAGCAAAAAATTCAAAATTTTGTAGTTTTGATCATTTTAGTAATTCTGATATCACTCATTGAATGAAGGTCTCATGATAACCAGCTGCGTGTGTTGGGGGTGTTTTAAATTCTTATTTAGGTTATTAAACATTATAATGCTCAGAATCATCAATACACTCAGTTCATTTCAGAAGCCCACAAATTGTAGTGTATTCGTTTAGGTATGTTCTGCAGTATTTAAAGACTAAATTTGGCAACAGTAATTCTCAACTATGACATCATCAAAATGGCTTCTACCACGTTTGGAAAAGTGTAAATTATGCCTAAAATCTTTATGTATATAATATACGTGTGAGGGGTGATATTGAAATAAAGCTGATTAAATGTAAGGTAACTTCATCCAGGGCCTCTTTCACCAAGAGCAAATACGTATGATGTATTAATAGATTCAAGCATTATACCAGAGAATGACCGAGCATCACAACATTATGTGACCACTATCAGTGATATAATATGACATACATACTTGCATAACTTGGATGTTAAATTAAAGGCGAACGCGCCTAGTATGAGAGAGCTAAGCTTGCAAAAAGCACTTATGCTCTAAAAACGCACAAGCATAACCTGCACGTACATGGCATATGCATTAAAACGCGGCGGAAACCGTACAGACTGATAAATATGAGTCGGAAATGTAAATACATTTCGTAGAACAAAGGTATTTGTTCAGCGCGGTTCTACGGCGGGAATAATATTTACTTTATTCCACATACGTTCGCAGGCTTTGAAATTGACACTACAGGCTATAAATACGGGGTTAAATTGTCGTGAGGCACAATTATTCCTGGCTCCATTTGGAAGATAATGAAGCTTTTAGTACAAATAGTTATCCGAGCAGCTGTCGTGAAGAAAAACAACGAAATATACGCTGTTATCTTTTTGTAACTCAAAATACAACCGTAGGTAATGTAAAATCTTTCAGATGAAACATGTTTTAATATAGTTGTTCTAGAAAATGTCCACAGATTAGACAAAAAGAAAAACAATATCCGGAGAAAAAGCACGGAACGTTGATATAGCTCAAAGACAGGAATTCTATGAGTGGCGGTAGGCGCGGGGCACAAAGTATGGGACACGCGACTCCGCGTAGGTATACTTCAAAACGCCCTCGGCGAGCTAAAGTTCCGAAGTCCCTAAGTGTTAAACTTCTTGTTAGGATGTACAAAACAGTATGAGACAGAAGTATAAAAAAACTTCATTAACTTATGAATAGTTTGTGTCGCGGGAAATCAAGAGCTATTTAAAATTTGTAAAATACTACATTGATACATTTAGAGCGCAGTACCCCATTGCCTTAATATTATAAAAGAGAGTTTAAAGTACTTAACTATGACTTATGAGTACTTAAGACGCTGTCTACACCAAAATACTACATATAATACGAGGAATGTAAGATTAAAAATTATTTGTACAAAATTTACCATGAAAGGAATAAATAAAATAAAATTGACGTTTAAAGATAGGAATAACCGCTCAATCCTAGAAAAAAAAATACAGATACAGATTTTTCTGTAGCAAAAATTAAATGTTTTTTTCGCGCTTTGTACGGGCATCGTACGGTACCTAACCTAACTGAGGTGATAATTTACCGACTTGGCAGGGGTGCTGCTGTATTCCTAGATCCCTATTTAGGAAGTATTATTAAGTAAAATTATATGGACAGTAACATTAGCTTAGTAATTGCAATTTATATTATCTAGGAGCACGGCAGCACCCCTAATTCTTAGCAGAAATATTGTGAAGAATAGTTTAATACGTTGTTTTTCATGAGTGTTAGTTAACCTGTCAATATTTTAATTGTAAGGTAAACAGTTTTCGATTCATATAGCTAATGGGTAATTGGCTAATAATGAATGTGAGCGCGACCCGCCAGCAAAGTGTCTTAAAGCTTTCAGGCGAGTTTATTTGAACATGCAGTTACGTACACCTTTTTTGAAAAATAAAATTAAACAAAAATCATCGTTTCGGACTCTATTGCATGTAAAATTATAGTATACTTACGAGTAGAAAGCGTTGAGTGAGGATCAACTGAGAATTTCCAGGAGACCGAACTGCCCGCAGTCAGTAATTAGAATTTCCTTTGATAAATGAAATTCGATATCGGAAAAAGGAAAAAGCTTTTATTTAAGTTCATAATCCTTACGTTGTTTACAGACGGGTAAAAAGTAAGCTATGATTTTTTTAATATTTGGGTGTGTCATTGAAGCCATGACATCAAAATGGTTCGATAGATTTAATCCACTTTTGGTACATGCGAATGTAAATGGTTAAACGATATACTTGGAATTTCTTCATCTAGTTTCGTGTAAAGTCATGATACTGGTTGGTTTGCTAATTATTCCAAGACCATTTGTTGTGGAGTCTTGCAGTTAATTGTCTCGCGGCGACAATACGAGTACACAATCGCTTTGTGTACAAACACTCGCATTACTACTGCGGCCGTTATTGTTCCACTTAAGCTTTGTGTTCACATTTGAAAACTGAGACTGAGAAATTATTCAGAATCTTGATTTCATCACTAACTAAAGACGTGGAACACTGACTGCTGACCATAGGCCTCCTCCACATAACACCACGATGACGTCCTGCGCTGCCTGCTCCAAGGACTGTAGGAAACTTCACCTGGTCGTCAGTCCAACTTATAGGTGCCTACCGCCTTCCGGTGTAAATGCGCCACGTGGTTGTTTTATTTTGGCTTCCCCTAGGACCCTCAGTATCTGATGTCAGAGCTTGGGGACCTGGGGCAGCGGGGCATGTCTCCTCCTAACTCTCAGGTCGCTACGCTATTGGCTAGCTATACATATTCGATGCCACACGACGACGGTCAGAGGCGGTGAGGCAGGCTGTCATACAAGCACGAAATCGAAGAAGCATTTGCCGAGCGGAGGGGATAGAACGAAATTAATAAAAAAATACACGATGAAGGCCAATGTGTCACAATTTAAGTTAAAATCAATACTTTTGCGTACAACACCGGTTATAAATACAAGTATTAAACAAAAGTTCCAACAAAACATAGCAGCTTTTTCCGCAACTAGACGTTTGCCTTATCTGGAATTCATGAAACATTCAAAAGCAGAACACAAATAACGTACATACACAAACAAATTAAAGTAGTTATCTTTATTTGCGTTTGTAACGCAAATTAAACGAGTTGCCGAAACAGCAAACAGCCAGATTAACTAACGGGTTGTTTATTGACGATAAATAATTTAATAACGGGCATTATGGGTTGGTGTTGGTGAACCGATGAATAGTTTTCATACAGTAACGGGATATTTACATAGATAAAAACAAGTGTCTATTGGAGTGTGCCGGACAAAATCCTTACCTAACACTTCTTTTTACTTATAGGACACAACTATGTTTTCAGTTGTGTGTGAAAATTTGCCTTTGTCAGTATAAGTACCTACAGTATCAACAGCCAAAGTTTGTCCGGTTCACATAGTTATTTACCTACTTCACTGGCGTAGTGATTCAAATGGCTCTTGGCTTCCGATACCAATTTGATTTCATGGAGAAATTTTAACATCCTATTTTTTTTCTTCAAATTACGAAATGATTAGGCACCTTAATCCTATCCTGGATTTAATCACTGATTTCCAATTATTCCTAAGCCAGGTTTGGATATAAACATATTGTATTTCTTGTTTAAATAACCATAGATTAATTATGAAAGCTCTTTGATTACAGTACCCCAGTTAAAACAGTAATTTCCACCACGTTTATGTATCCCGGTAGCTTCGATGTTTGCTTTGTCGGTTAAATATTATCTTGGAACTGTGGCCGCATTATTAAGCGTGATTTCGGCACGAACTCATAATTTAGCTGATAGCGTAAATATTTAATAACAGTCCTGCGCCTGCGACTGTTCCACCTACATTTTGGACTATTTGGATAAAAAGAAACTCCTTCAACAATCTGAATCTGTCTGTTCACTTTTGTACAACTAACGAAAATTTTCGTTTATTGGCTACATAGTGAATACTGAAAAAAAATCGCAGTAGTTGAAAACGCTGATGACAATTTAATTGTACTAAAAGCGTTAAGAACACAGTTGCACAATTATGTCATTACCACAATCGCAAAGGCACTTAATACTTACACTTATCTACTGTGTACTGACACTATTCGAGTTATCGTTTCTGTTGTTGGTTGCATTGCGTTGTGTAGTATGCGCCTGAAACGGCCTTATTTGCTGGCTTGTCTAATAGAACGAAGGAGCGAATTCCAGAGATGGCTCGCCTGAGCGGCTAAAGAATTTGACTTGAAACCATGTATGCTGCAAAGGAATTTACCTCCGTTTAACATTCCTTTGCCATTTGACCCATATATTTTCGTAAGTCTATAATCATTCAACGACCAAACGTACAATATTTACCTGCTAATTCACACACTCCAAAATATATATTTAAACCGTAATTATCCGTTAAAATGCAATTTCTTTCGCACGGGGGTCCTATCGCGTTATTTATCGCACGGAACCCGGAGCCGGGGGGTCCGAGCCCGTGTGGACGGAACCCCGCTCATTAGCGCGATTTACCTCCGCTGTAACTCACGGAGGAATGCCGGATAATGCGTAATGCTGGTAATGCTGTCTATCTGTACTTCGTTGGCGCGAACATAAAATGTTATAATGGGAAGGCTGCCGAATGTTGAATTTTACAAAATACTTTACAGTCCGAGAGCTCTTAAAACCGTCCTCCTTCCGGAGGGGGTACCAGAGAGGCTCAAATATCTAGATGGGTTATTATTTTAAATAGATGGAAATAAGTATATATACAATAAATAAACGACCTAATTTTTTTACACTAAGACCGCCTTTTGCATCCTTAACTGTTTAGTATAAGTACAAGAAACTTTTATTTAAATTTAAGGTATCAATGGTTTAAGGTGTTGCAATTATATAATTTTGCTTTATTTGTTTCAGGTAAGTGGAATTTCATACTACGAGTAGACCTAAGCAAGTTGTAAGATATCGCGTGAATTTGTAAGTATTTAATGCGAGTTTTATTTCAATCCTGTATTGTGGTACAAGTAAGTAGCTTCCCTATCATACACAAATATTAACTAACAACAACTTCTATATATAGAAAAAAAATACCTACATGATTTTGGTTCTAACTTTATGAAACGCTATTTTTCTTATATTGTTATTTGCGGTATCTTGTTACAAGGCTTCTATCAAAGTAAACATTCGATTCAGCACAAAAACACGGGTCGGTGGAGCCGAGTGGACGCCAATCCGGAGCACTCCACGTGACACTCCGGCCAACATACTGTCCTTACAATACTGTGCCCCTTCACGTGATGTTTGCACTTCGCACTAACGCGCACGTATCGTTCGAATGTAGCGTGACAGAGGAGTGTTGTACCGAGGTATGTCACGATAGTATGTCACGGTGGAAGATGCAGTATCGGTAGACCGGGAGAGCTGTGATCTGGCCACTGGAGCCCGCTGGATGGGGACAGCTCAGAACCGTTCATAGTAGCGGTTGATGGGGTACCTAGATCTAAGTCACAATTTTTATATTAAACTATTGATACAAATATCAAAGCACAAATAAAATGCAGAATGAAATGCGAACCCGGTACCTCTGAATTACCGGTCCAGGGTGTTAACCGCTCCACCACCCTAACGCTAGATAACCTTTCGAATTAGCAACCTCTACGTGAATATATTAATATTCACATTTTACGATCAGTTGAACGTCTTTATGATGACAATGAGAGGGATCATTTTGCTGTTGCTCGCACTGAAATGGCGTTAAGTCAATTCGGATAAATATCGTTCAAATATTTAGCCCATTGAACATAAGGTCTCCTTAATCACCCCTCCTACAGATGTACGCAATTTACAAATAGCTTAATTTAATCTGGGGGCACGGCAGTGCCCCCGCCAAGACGAAAAAAAAAGAGGCGGGGCACTACCTACCTTTTCTCGAACCGTTTCGTCTCATTTTCAAACCCTCATAGTTTCGTCCCAGTCCCGTCCAGAGCGCCCAAATTCACAGGTTAAGATGCAGTTAGGGAACATATGAAATGTACTAAATTTCATTGATCTAGCTTTTATACTTTAGGTTTTATTGGTACCTAAAATACGCCGATTTTGCCACTCACTCACTTATGTATCAAAACCTCTGGGGTACTTCCCGATGACCGAGAAAGCTGAAATTTGGTATGTAAGCTAGGTTTAGTACACAAACAATAGAATAATTCTGAAACTTGGAACTTTTACCCCCCAACCCCTTAAACTAGGGGATGGAAGTTTGTATGAGACTTCTGCAAAGTTTGATACTAGAGGTCTGAAAATTGATATAGGGACTCCTTTATTATTTATAAATAATAAAATACATATTCTAGGATTTTAAAAAAATCACCCCCCACCCTTTAAATAAGGGGATGAATGTTTTTATGGGTTTTCCATATTGGGCGATAAAAGTAGTATATATCGGGCTAAACGTAAGTATTTCTTATACACAATTATTACTACTTCCATATCTACACTTCGACTTCGTATTTTAAATATCTGGGGGCACGGTAGTGCCCCCGCCAAGACGAACAAAAAAGAAGGGGGCACTACCTACCTTTTCTCGAACCGTTTCGTCTCATATTCAAACCCTCATAGTTTCGTCCCAGTTAACACTAGAGCGCCCAAATTCTCAGGTTAAGATGCAGTTAGCAAACATATAAAATGTACAAAATTTAATTGATCTAGCTTTTATACTTTAGGTTTTATAGGTACCTAAAATACGCCGATTTTGCCACTCACTCACTGACGTATCAAAACCTCTGGGGTACTTCCCGATGACCTAGAAAGCTGAAATTTGGTATGTAAGCTAGTATTAGTACACAAACAACAAAATAATTCTAAAACTTGGAACTTTTATCCCCCAACCCCTTAAACTAGGGGATGGAAGTTTGTATGAAACTTCCGCAAATTTTGATACTAGAGGTCTGAAAATTGAAACCTATAGGGACTCATTGTTATAAATCAAATACATATTGTAGGACTTTTAAAAAATCACCCCCCACCCTTTAAATAAGGGGATGGAAGTTTGTATGGGTTTCCCATAATAGGGGATAAAAGTGTATATATATATGGGGCTAAACTTAAGTATTTCTTAAATACACAATTGTCTACTTCAGTTGACGCTCAAGAAACCCTACAGCCCAAAAAAATTAAAAAAACTAAAGCACCTTACAAAAAGAAATGAGATCCCACCAAAAACATTTCATGTAAAATTGACGGCCAAGACTCACATTCTCATAACGCTTTCGCTGTAAAAAAGTTATCAGATCCCAGGAAAAGCCAAGCCCCTAAGCCCCGACTTTACTAACCCCACCACCTTGGTTTAAAAAGTATGGCATCAACTGGCTTCAAGCCCCTAAACCCGGAGTTTACTAACCCTACACCTTTGTTTCAAAAGTATGGCTTGGCCGTTTCATAGACTACCGTAAATAAGTCTAGCGGACTGTCCGGCCTATATCGTAAGGAATTAAGTTTATAAGTATATATTATCAAAGACATAAACTTAGTTTCTTGATACCATATGGGCCAGACGGTCCGCTAGACTTATTTACGGTAGTCTATGAAACGGCCAAGCCATACTTTTGAAACAAAGGTGTAGGGTTAGTAAACTCCGGGTTTAGGGGCTTGAAGCCAGTTGATGCCATACTTTTTAAACCAAGGTGGTGGGGTTAGTAAAGTCGGGGCTTAGTGGCTTGGCTTTTCCTGGGATCTGATAACTTTTTTACAGCGAAAGCGTTATGAGAATGTGAGTCTTGGCCGTCAATTTTACATGAAATGTTTTTGGTGGGATTACCTACTTCCCTTCCGTCTTAAATACGAAGCTTTGTTTCTTAAGTACATATTTAGTAATTCGACCTTCCCAGTCGGTTCTCGACATTCCACCAGAGGGCAGTGAGACATACAAGTATACGTAGCTTCAAAAATAACTTTAGTCCACTAATAAGCTAACTTTGTTTATCCAATACAAATAATATGACAAACGAAGACTATATGTAGGTATATATGGATATAATTTTTTGTATCCTTACCCACTTTGCTTCCTATTTTGCTATCCTACCTTGAAGAGTGTCCGGTTCTTCTTTTCACTATAACAACCGATTACCTGTTTCTTTTTCTTTGCTTGAATAACGTAAAGTATATTGCGCCACGCAGGATTTGGATCATTTTCCACAGTCAATACTTTCAGCAGTCAACTTGTTTTCAGCGGTATTAACTTATTCATACAGATATAATGTGCACTAATATATTTGATTCTATTTCAACATTGCAAGAAAGGGACTGTACATACGCTTACACTGTTAGAGCATCTTACCGGATGCTAATCCTCCATGGTTCCATCACACGCTTCGCATTCGCAATCCTCCGCCGAACGTCACGAAATGCAGAATCCATCGAAATTGGCAAATCTTCGTCAGGCACGCTGCACCGACACACGGCAGTCGACGGCCGCTCGCTCGGATCGGAATCATTGGAAATCATATTCCATTTCGTGGCCCTTTGACTCTCAAAGGATCGACCGCATTCGGCCGGAAAGCGGGCGGCAATGAAATAAGGTTATGTTTATATTTACGAACGCCCTGGATATTGATTGAAATGATGCTCCCCTTTGATAGGTTCTTACTTCAAGCCGAGAGTATTGTTGTTTATTTACGTCGTTTACGTCTAATTTCTGATGTCTTCGTAAAACATGGATCGATTTTAGGATACCTTAAGGTTTCACTATCCTCTGTCCGTCTGTTCAACCGCCTGCGGTTTAGTTTCACTAAGTTATTATTTATTTCGCATCAATAAACATGTTCATTTATTTAAAATTTATTGCACGTTACAAGAAAGTTCAAATGGCGAACTTTATGCCATGAGGCATTTTCTACCAGTTAACCATAAGGGTACATAGTTGGGGCGGGATTGGTGTACAACAAAGCGTGCATGCACGCGATGCAAATAACGAAACAATAAGTAACATTAATTACAATGACATTTTACAATATTACAATTATACGGTTATACGGTTCCTAAAGCTGTCCGTACCCGATGAGTACTGCAGCAGACGGCGCCGCCCGCCGCTGCTGGCCGTGGAGCACCCGCGCACGCGCCTGCGCCTGCACTCGCCCGTTCCGCGCGCGACCGCGCTCATCAACTCCCTACTCTTAGCACAATCTGAATGTGATTTGTTTGCGGATGGGATAGCGAGATTGATGACCGAATGGAAGAGAGTGCTAGAGAAAGAGCAAGATAATTATCTTGTAGTTGTAAGTTAGTTAGGTTTTAGTTAAGTATTTAAGCTTAAGAATCCATGTAACGCTTTGGTGTAAACTGTCATGTTACATTTTTATGTGATTCAATAAATAATAATAATAATAATTATACACAACAATATGATGAGTATAAAGTTTAAATATATATACACATACAATAAATAAATATAAATATATACATTGCTATTAAATTACTACTAGGGGACATAATCTCAAAGGTTCTCCAAGAGAAGCAGGATGTGCTTAGATATGAAGGAGACCTTGCTCCCAGCCTGGCGTATATTAAGACGGACCATTCCAGAGATGAACCGCCTGCACCGTAAAGGAATTGCCCGTGGTACCGGAACGATGATGGGGGACAGAAAGCAAAAGCTTACGAGAGGTTCGGAGCTCGCACCTGGCCGGGCAGTTACAAGCTGAAGTTTAGACCTCAGTTCATGACGCCAACCAAATAAATAAGGATAGGTACGTTTCCTACACGTAAGGTGGGGGATGTTTTTCTCGGACCCCATACTGTTGCGATAGGTGTCGTCAGATAAATTATTGAATAGCATGGCTTAAACGTGAAAACAATTAGGTTTGGTCGAGTTGATTGGTTAATTTATTTAAACATATATGTATGTTTATACCAACATTATTATTATTTTTTAAGTTATAGTACCTATACAATAAATCCTCACCAAGCCATAGAGTTATTTATCTCTATCGTAACTGGTGGGTGGTAAATTAGGAGGTTTCGACGCGATCCTATCGCACCGTGCGGCAATTAGAGCAGAACTCATCAACGCCTGATATCGGCGGCTAAGTGCTAATAGGGATAAGGTTACGATCGCTTCTGGTGAGCATAACCCTGTAGGTTTCATTCAATAAAGCCTATTTTATCAAATATGTATATGTATATTCAAATGGTGATTCATAATCGCTTCAGTGAAAGAATACATCTATATATTATGGGTCAATAATAAAACATAAAAAATAACAAAATTATGGGATTAAAACTAAAAATTAATAAATTAAATCAACACCCAATTGATACACAGTTGTCACAATCATTGGACATTGATTTATTGTGCTCATGTCCTTTAATTTGTCAACTTGTTGAAGATACTATTAATGTAGCTCGAATAGCAAAAATCTATTGCGCTAATAATCGTCACCATCCGCTTGCCGCGATCCTCTCAAGGTTTTATTCCTACGCCGCGTCTTCCTGTTCGTGGTCTGCCCCAGCGGCTGCCGCGCGGTCGTTTCTACGAGCAGCGTACTCCACCCGCCGCTCCTTCAGTTTGGCAACTCTCCGGGCCAGTTACGAGTACATGCAGCGGAAATAATAACGTGAATCATTTCCAATTTTCAGCGCGTTACCTGAAATCTACCGCCCATTTTTAAGCCCAAATGAAAGCCATTACGTCTTTTAACGGAAAAGCATATTTCGTTTCACTTGGGTAGGTTAATACGAAAAGTAAAATATTATAAATTATAATATACAATTCAACATATAACACTATGTATATGCCTAAGTGCACGAAGCTGAAGGCAACGCACATAGGCCTTTTTATAATGAAACAAAAGGGCTGCAGCTTGCATACGAATTAAAAATAAAGACAATAATATTTTCAGTGATGTCAGAAGCGGTGGTGCCTCCAAAACAAAAGGTTAAGCTCTTTATTCGGCAAACAGCTATCAACGACGAGTAGCGGGAGCTCGCGCAAAAAATTGAAATCGGGATCGAAAATGCGCCGAACAATGTTGAATACAATAGTGCGTTCAAAAAATATAAAATATATTCCTAATCTGTGTCATATTCTGAAGTGAACCAACTAGGAAAGTAAATATTATGGATATTTTCTGTGCTGTCTAAAATTTCAAATTAATCTACGGATATAGTATCATCACAACTTCGATGTCAGGCGACATAGCTTTACCTTACCTGTCATCTTTGTCACTGCACTCAGTGGAAAAATAGTAACAAGTCAATGTGTTAAAATATTATTTAAATTAAATCTCAAAAGACACTAAGTATATTATGTATAATCCACTTCCAACTGATTTTTAAACAGGAAAACGCTAAACTTCCTAATTCTTGGAGTTTTCGAGACCTCCCTCATTCGAGACACAATTAGCGCCCCCCCCTCTCCACACCCCGCATTTGTTGAAAGGAACCCATTAAATGGCCGGAGCGGACATTGTTCGCCGTAGCTCGCGTTCGGCTTAGAATTCCAAGTGAGTACCTATTGTCAATGTTCTAATTCACGTTAAATATTAAGTTTGAAGGCTTTAGTTCTTAATGAGCCCCGTTTCTAAATTTGTATGAGAAAAGATGTCCAGTGCTCATCTCTTGTGGTGCAAGATCATATTTGTTAGGTACCGGTTATTAATAAGACAACCAAGCACCAATAGATCATAAACAGACAAAAAAGTTGTTTTCTCTCAGAAGCTCAATCTCAAAATCGATAGTGCTACTTATAAATATGAAGTTGTCGTGATTTCAATAAAATGTATGTGAATTTTGTGTAAAAAAGGAATAAAGAAAATAAAGTTTATTATGATAATTTAATTTGTTTCTCATTCATTTTAATGTTGATAATATATTTTCTGTATACCAGCAACATTGGGGACTTTCTAATGACGATGGGGAAAAATGTTATAAAAAGGGTAGTTCTTCTTTTGCGTGTCCTCTCTTGTGATTGAGACTCGGTGGTGAACAGAAGTAAATACGTGTGTACTAGTACCAGGCTCAGAAATTCATTTTAATGTATTTACTAACTTTTTTTTTTTTATCGATGTAGGTACCCTCCTTCTTTACTGTTCCTGTTTGTTCCAGAAGTACCATGTAAAGCAAACCCATAAGCGTGTAAATTCGAATGGTCGTACAAAACGATAACATTTATTGCCACCCGCAATCATGCGGCTAATTTACGAGGCACTAAAGTAACAGATAAATTGTCCAGATAGAACCCTCTCGCAGTGAACACTAGCTAATGCGCCATTAGGGGCTGCGGGTCCTAATGTCATTTTTAGAATGATAGGGGTGTAAGCTGAGAGTTGCCAGACTTAGGCTGTCTATCCACGGAAGCGGAACTGTGTAATAGAACCAATCAAATTATCCAAATTTAAATGCACACATGTTTTGGGCTTCACAATGACGCAGCCAGCAGGTTTATTTCCCCGCGCAGCTTCACCAGGCCGCTTTAACCCTTCGTATGTTATGTCAAAAATTTGCCAATTAAATTGAAGCTCAATGAGATAGGCTTCGAAATGCTTTGCACTAATCTGTGCTTCGACATACGTGATGAAATAAAAACGCAGTGTAGAAAAAAACCGTAAAAGTTGAACCTGACCTGGCAAAGATAAACGAAACCCGTTAAATGAAAGCAGCCGCCCAACAGGTTTCTGAGGAAATCCATAGGGAAGGCCAGGAATCAATTTGGCGAGATTTTATTCTAACGGATATAATTTGGCTGTCGGCAGATGTAAACAGAATAAATATTTCATTTAATCGTAAACATTCTCCTCTCAAACTTTTGTCTTTTTTTTATAAAATAAACCTAATCTCATGGTATGGCTTCTATGCTCCGGCTTTTTCAAATCATATACATCAATTATAGTTTATGAGAAAAGGTTAACTACGAAATAAAAAGTAAAATCATGTAGCATTCTTCAAAAGGTAGCATTCTTATCTGTTCTGTAGTTTACAGTTATGCATCTGCTGTTGTTTTATTTTATAAGACAACGGAAAGAAACACCATAATTGCCAGTTTCCGTCAAAGATTTCGCTGTATACTTATTTCTCCAAAAACGAGAAAGAAAAATCTAAATCTAAACATTTACTTTGCAACAAAGGTTAAATTTTATGTTAAGTACAAAATATATTATACACAAATTGTTGAGCACACAAATTAAATAATGTACATGCAGCATGCCGTGCGTACATGCAGCATGTATTACATAAAAAGTTTACACTATTTAGGTCTTAATCTGTCACTAATTTTATGTGTAACGTATCACAATAAAAGAAAATAAAATATAGTAAAATATTTTAGTTCTTACGTCAATTTAATTATATAATAAAATCATGTGAACAAAATAACAGCAAGCGCTAAGACTATCTTAAGGCAGGCCTTTGTTCAATGATGTGAGTCAAATGTACCCATCTGATTAGTACGATTTTTCAATGTGTAAATAATTGATTATGACGTTGTAACGTCTAATTTGTTTTAACTAAACTTTTTACCTAAATAAAATAAATACTGTTATTACTTATTTTGATAGATATCTTTACCGAACCTACCCTTACTGGCCATGTTTTACCCCCCGTAGCGATGACACGGAAAGACATGATTTTTTTAAGAATCTCTCACGTCCACTTTAATCACAAATTCTAATCACCAGCATTAATGGACCTGGAAGCAAACAAGCGATGCTGTACTCAAGTCTCGGCTCAGTGTTGAGCGGTGGCTCACTGCTCAATGCTCAGCACAATGCCTCTCGACTCGAGACGCCATTGAAAGGACTATTGTTCGAGCGATTTCGAGTTATTGCAAATAAGGAGGATCAAGTGTGGTTTGTAGGTCAAATCGGTGAATTTCAAGAAATCTATTTATTCTCCACTTCGCCACCCGAAAACGAAGACGCCACCCGATAAAGAAGTCAAACATTGCTCATTATGTCATGTCTTTTATGTTACGGTGTTTTCTTTTCACTAAAATGTATTATTAATTTGTAGTTTTTAAGTATTTTATAGTATTTCAATAACTAACCGTACTTCACGCTCAACTGAACAACTTATTTAACTGTCCACCGTAATATTTTCGTTACACGTAGTATAATGCGCAGAACTATTAATGTTAACAAATAACCCGTCGACAGCCGCTAGACAGCTATGAAATAGCGATCCGTCTTCAAAGTTAATACGGTTGGTTGTCAACGTGGCGCTGACAGGGTTCCGAATCCAGAAGGGCACATCACGGTGGGACGGCCGCGGCGGTTGTGACCTATCGTCGATGAGAGGCAGCGTGAAGAGACGTTACAAGGGTTTGTGGTCTGTGGCGTGTGGTTTGTTAGTGTGATGTTTCGGAACGAAATGGGATGCATGTTGACGGTTGCGCCTGTGAACCACGTGTTATGATCGCATGCAGGCGACGGCAGCGCTATGGACGCAGGTGGCGTAGGACCGGTTAAGGTGGCTTTTTATGGGATAAGATTATGTCTAGCAGTGGACGTCTCTCCGCTAATAGTAGGTATTTTTTTGGAGCGGAGCGAGCGAAGCTCCCATAGATCGACTCGAATGGACTTTGTAACAATGCGCAGATCTCAGCGAGTTCTCAACCGATTTTAGAAATTTTTGTTTTAAAATGCACAAATAAAATTTCGCTAGGTTGTGACGAAGAGAAAATTTCGAAAAAAAAAAAAACTTCGCTCCAACTATGGTGCAAGCGTAGCCGGTGGCTGACTCTGCATCGACCTAGTATTTATTTAAACTTTATTGCACAAAACAAAGGTTAGTACAAATGGCACTCTACCAGTCAACCATAGGGCCAAACAAAGATACTTACTAGAAGTTGGTCCAAATCGGAAATCTAATTGAACAGAGAGCATCTAGGGTACAAGTAAAAAAGTAGTATAGGTTTTGGAGTAGTAGGGCCTCGTGCAGGGTCCGTCCGGATTGTTACTACCGTCTTGCCTGCTAACCCACCGCCAAACAGCAATGTTCGCATTGTTGTGTTCCGGTGTGGGGATAAGATAGCCGGTGAAATTACTAGCATAGAGGCATTCTATCTTCATCCTCCGGGTAGGCAAACACTTGTGCATGACTCCTCTGGTGTAGCAGGTGTTTATGGGCGACGGTAATCGCTTTCCATCAGGCGATACGTTTGCTCGTTTGCCCCCTCATCATCGTCCTAGCCTTTGTCCCATATTGTAGAGAATGAATTCTCAATCGGGGTCGGCTACCTAAATCCCAAGATGTGGCGTAGGCACTAGTTTTTACGCAAGCGACTGCCATCTGACCTTCCAACCCAGAGGGGAAACTAGGCCTTATTGGGCTTAGGTGGTTTCCTCACGATGTTTTCCTTCACCGAAAAGCGAGTGGTAAATATCAAATGACATTCCGTACATAAATTCCGAAAAACTCATTGGTACGGGCCGGGTTCGAACCCGCGACCTCCGGATTGAAAGTCGCATGCCCTAACCACTAGGCTACCACCGCTTCAAAAAAAAAACTGGTCTAATCTGGGTCAAGTTAAAACTGTCAGCTTTCAAACTAAGCTGTGTGTGTTGATATTACAAAAAAGGTAGGATTTTCTCTTTTTGAATGTAAGCAAAATTTACAACCCAATAATAACACATACGTAGCAATTGTAATAATGCACAAACGTTTTACGTCACAGGTTAGAAAAGGGAAAGAAAGTCCACTCCTCATTACTCCCGACGTGTCCGACCTTTCGCCCCATTGACAGCTAGTGCTCGTTACGCCGCGTCCACGGCAGGCGCCGAGGGCTGCTCCTCGACTCGATACTTGTTCGCGATATCTACGTCGATAGAACTAGGGCGCAGAAATAACTAGTGGGGAATTGATTGTATTGAGGATCAAAGTGATAAAGAAATGTGTTCATTATATATCCAAAAGCGGCTTCATCAAATAGGACGATGGTAATAATAGCATCTTATAAGGCACTCTGAACCGAAACGTGGAGTACTTATTAGTACACCAACACAAGGTTAAAAAGGTTGGGAATCGATGAGAAAGAAACATTTTATCATTCTTTGTGACCCCTTCAGGAGAGATGTGTTCCCTTCCAATTTCCTTTTCGTCCCAGATTGAAATCTCCTACAAAGGTCTGTATTACCAGTGACTTACTATCTCTTGGTATATTCAAGGTTAAGGTCAGAAAGGTATAATAGGGTCCATGGCTACCAAGGCTATCAAGGTTAACACCTTAATTGTTTTCAATCAAGTGAAGCATAGGTTAAGACAAAAAATACTGTCTGGAAAAACGTTCTATTTTCGACCTATGTTTAGCAGTACACAGCTGGATTGATAATATGATTATTATTATTACTCGATTCACTATAGGCAAGTATGTCATCCCTAGTAAAAAGTATTGCAACAACCCTTCATACGTAGCGCTTCGAGTGGCGAGTGGCGACGGTAATCGCTGCGAGGTGCTTTTTGTAATTGTGCCTGTCAACTTGTGCGATATGTGCTGAGTGCTGACTGTACAGCTAGGTTTCGATGATCGTGCTGTAACGCGCATTGGGTTCAACCAAACGGCACAAGATTTTATAATAAAGTAGTAACATTTTAGCCATGGCTTATGGTGAAGGTCCTTAACCAATGTGGGTTGCCAGATGACATACCTACGGCACTAAAACGTGGTCGCTCACAATGGTCCTCATAAGAAGGGTCAAAGTTACTCCAACAGCAATTGAGCAAGCTATGCTCGGAGCTTTCTTGCATGATCGAATCCGAAACGATGAGATACGCAAGAGAACCAAGGTTATACAACTTTGAGCTCAGAAAATTGCCAAACTTAGGTGGCAGTGGGGGCTGGGCGGGGCATCAATACGTACGTAGATCCGATAGCCGTTGAGGCAGAAGGGTTCTTGAGTGGCGACCGTGGACCGGAAGACGCAGCGTGGAAAAGGATCGCGGGCAGAAATTGGATGAAGGCGGGGCACGGCCCTTTAAATGTTTTCGATTTACATACATAAATAATAGGGCACTGTGACTATAGGTAACCAATTATAGTTGAATTAATAGAGCAGGTACAGGCTAACGCTTCGACAAAGTTCGCAAATCCTTGCAAAGTGCGGAACTTCATCATAAACCGTCCGTCCGTCTCACATTTGCTGCGGTTAACCGGCTAACTTACATTGACCCAGTTCAGGCAGGTGCAGGTTGCAGGCGCCGGCTCATTGAAACTTGCCGGCTTCTAGCAAAAGGTTTTGATCTTCTAATAATATATTTCGATTGCTGTTCTTTGAGCCGCAATTAATAAAATTGACAAATTTACAATTGAAGAGCCAAAAAGAGCTATCTCGCAAAAATTGACATATAATCATGATGCTTCGGGCAGATTACGATACCGTTCCTATTCACGATACTAATGAACAAACCGGAATACAATTCAAGTGATCATTTGTATTATGCATTAGTATGCCGCATGTCGTGCAGATCTCCGAGGAGGAATAATATACTACAATATACAATGCCACGCGGGAAATGGGGCATTTTGGAAAACAATTTAGAAAAAACCTTTTAATCCTGAACAAATGTAGGAATAGTGACAAACGTCACCTGCACGCAGACACTAACTCCCTCTATTGGCGCCACTTCCAATCAGAGGGACAATAGTTCCAACACCAGTATTTCAATTAATCCTGGATAGACTTTTAAAATGGCCACGCAAATCGAATTCTTTATTTGAATTCAAAACGGTTTTTTGTGATGCCATTTTTTGAGGAGATACGGTGTTCAAATATTGATGGGACTTGACTCACGTATATTAATAGTAAAATGTACAAGCCATTTTACTACGAAAAGATTTTTTAACTTGTAGTAGGTACTTTTTATAGCTAATCTAGGTACATGTCAACCCGGGTTTTCAACTCATAAACCGAGTTTTACCCGAAATAATGAAATGTTAAGAAAAATTAGTGAAATCATGAATAACTTACAACAAAATGTTATAAGTACGGCTGTAACCCTGTAACCCTAACTTACTGCGTTGTAACTTAGTTAGCTTTGCCCGCGGCTCCGCCCGCGTTGAAATTGGTCTGTGTAAGAAAGCGGCTAATTCACCCTTAAATTCTCTCCCTATCCCTTGGAAGCAGAAGTTTAAGTAAAGTTAACAGATGGATACAATAGTGGACTGTAGTCCAGATCCGCCCGGCGCCCCGTCAGAATCTGACGAGGATTCACTGATGAGGATTCGCTGTATCTGCTCTCACAAACCCAAGAAATCACACGTCCCGTCACCTGGCTCAGGTCTCCGTATACGCTCCGAATGAGGTCTTCAACGGACGGAAATATCCTTCATTACGTGTCTGGTACTCTAACCAGGCTGTTGGTTTCCTCCAGATTGTCCAGAAGTCGTTTTCCAACCTGAAGCGGTACCCGGGCGAATTCATGGACATGGTGAGCCTCCTCCTTGTTGGACTCGCATATTTTCAGCCAGGCGCAGCTTCTGTTCTGTAGAACTCTGGTTTTATCACATTTCCTTGATACACTGCAGACAGGTGTTGTCCTAATCTATTGGGCTCTTGAAAGTTGTGAGAGCCGTTTTTCCACCAGGCAGCAACGTAGCAGCGATTAGTCAATTATACATTTGTTGATATCCTGCAAAATCCTTCCTCAGTGGCTTATTTATGTCACAACGTATAAATTTCAGAGTCATCTGTTAGTTTAACCGGGTACTCGACAATTGTGACACATGTTTGAAAAAAACTTTGCACCTCTTTCCTAAGTAGCGCCATAACATTCAAAGTCTGGAATCGTAATCAAACATGTTTTTCATTCTTAAATACCCGTAAAAACCATGAAACTCAATATTTAATACTTTTTGTTTAAGTCCGGGTATTACTCGGGTACCCGGGTTTTGAAAATCAAGGTCGGGTAATACCCGGGTAACAAAAATGACCGGGTATTGCATTCCCTAGTAGTTTTCAGAACTCAATGAAGGCTTGTGTATTATTGAAATCTCATTGACTTTCTTAATAACTGGAATAATTTTAAAAACATAGGCCTTTTGTGACTGTCAGTGAAAAAACCTACAGATTCTGAAAAAATATTTTTTTATTATAAGTTTTGTTACAATTATGGAAAGGATCACTGACCTGGATAGATCCAGTTCATTACAGCTCATCACAATATTAATATTCTTTCAACTATATAACAGAACAGTATGTACAGAAAATCATTTTGTGTTTTTCTAAGAGCTTATAGCTTAGCCGTACGTATCTTTGTTGATTATTTACAAATGCGGAAAAAGTATTGAAAGACTTCCAAGGGCCCAGTCCCGCTAAGTACAAGGATTTCTTTCAAATACAACTTACGTAATTGGGTTCACTGTAGAACCTTATTCTGCGGCAGCTAGGGCTTGGCGAACACGCTCTATGCCGAAAAACGTTCGGTCAATAAATTAGACTATTTAAAAGATGTTAATCGATCATGTTTCATGTAGGTGTCGTATATCTATAGGTAAATAACTGCAAATTATAAGTAGAACACAACAAAAGCCAGATATGAGAGTTAAAGTTAAACATACCTACTGAGCGTTAAGCGTTCAAAATTGTTCATACAGTGAGATTGATGAATATCGATAAATCAGATTCAGATTTCTTTATTTCCCAAATCCTTGTCGAAATAAATAATAAAGCTGGGTTTAATTTGCCATTGCGAAGCCCGTTCAAGGCGGAATTTTTTTTTCACGTTTTTTAATTTTTAGGGTTCCGTAGTCAACTTGGAACCCTTATAGGTTCGCCATGTCCGGCTGTCCGTCTGTCTGCCTGTCCGTCCGCGGCTTAGCTCCGTGATTATTAGTACTGGAAAGCTGAAATTTGCTATGAGTATGTGTATGTATCACGCCGACAAAACGGTAAACTAATAACTAAAAAAAAACTTTTTTTCGGGTACACCGTACCGTATACCTAAAGTGAGGGTAATTGTTTTTTTGGTTGCAACACTAGTGTGTGGGGTGTCGTTGAATAGACTTAAAAATAATAGGGGTCTTGAATCATCATTTTTTGATAAAGTCAACACTTTCGTAAATATACGCTCCAGAAATCCAAAAAAATAGCGGTCCCCCCTTATATCTTTTCAACCAAAAATTATGGAAAAATTCTTTAAAATTATAAGCACTTTCAACGAAATCTATGTTGAATAAAATCGGTCCAGCTGCTATCGCAAAAAAGTTTAATTTTCTTTAAAATGGCGTAAGTGCCGCGTGGTGTCCTTATACTTCGAACTTTACACATACTTACTCAATCTGGCCCGTATAATCGATAACTTCCAGAAGGTAATAAGGTAACTACAATTACAGTTATTTTGGCATTTACGACCTTTTTATAGAGCTTGAAATCTTTCTCGTAATTTAAACCTAGGGCTTAAAACCGCTGTTTTAAGTCCGTCTATTGTGAAGGATGGGCAACTACGAAACCCTACACTGAGCGTGGCCCGATGCTCTTGGCCGGTTTTTTTAAGCTACAGAAAAATCTGTAACTTTTATCTAGGAATGAGGAGGGTCTTTCTTACCTATAAACATAAAATCTTTTGTTTTAACGTCCATTAACTACCTACGCCTTCCTTATTCCCAAATAAATCTAAGGATTTAAGGACGCGATCGCTCTTTTATCATTAGCCTAATGATAAAAGAGCGATCGCGTTTAAAATATATATATTTTTTTAAATCATCAGTTTGCCAAATACAGTCAAACTATTTATTTAAATACCACCATTGCTACAAATATTACTGAGTCTCGGATCAGAGTTTAATAACAAATATTTAAGACGTTTCCATGAACAAAAAGTCCCACGCTTTGAATGTTTACTTATGCATCATTAAGCTGATCTAGACACGCGGCAGCGTGTCCAGCCAAGTTCACCGCAGGAACTGGCGAGCAGCAGCCGTGTGTTATATTACACGAACCGTTTGGAGCCACTTTTGACCCCCCAATAACTCCAAATCTATTTAACGTAAAAAAATGAAATTTGGCTTATGTATTAAGATCCTTTAGAACAAGTAGAACCCCAAATTTCATTAATATAGGTTAAATAGTTATTGAGATATTAAAGTCCAAAAAACGGTATTTTTATCACTGACTGACTGACTGACTCACTAGTAATCAAAAACCTAACTCACTTCCAGGTGACCTAGAAAGGTGAAATTTGGCATCCAGCTTAGTAATTGTGTGTGTATACATATAAAAATCTAAAACAGTGATTTTTTTATGTTTTTTTATTATTATTATTATTGATGGTTGTTGCCTCAGAACTCTGTCATTTATAAACCGATTTGGAAAATTCTTTTTTTGTTTGAAAGATATACTAGAATAGCATATACACTCACACGCACACACTTACACATACATGCACATAAAAATCCAATACGTACTAACTGTTGAGAACCGATAGTTTTTATCCACTGGCCACACAACCAGTTAGTTCACTTTTATTCCGTGGCGCTTCGAGCGCACGGGCTGTCGCGCAGACGCGTGCCGGCGCCATTTGCTGCCATGTGTTATTAACGTGACGGTTCTTGAACATTATAACCTCCGTGGTTTTCAGGCGAGTGTGAACTGTGTTTGGTGTTTTGCTGACGAGATCAGAGCGGCGGCGGCGCAGACCGAGACGTCGTTTATTGCCGCAAGTAACACACATACTACACTTTACACAAAACAGAAACACATACTTGCGGCCGGGAAGAGATTCGGCTGAAATCCAGGTTAGCAACATAGATTAAGTTAGGTTAAGTACATAGGGCGCGTATCGCGTTCCATTGTTTCGCGCTAGGCAAGATTGCTTTGATAGTTTCCCATCACATGGGCCCGTGGGAGGTTCAATTTGTGTCTGGCGGAAACAAATTTTGGTAGCAAAAGCGTGGTTCATATCCACAGAAAAGATATTCGATTCATTTACGTAGAAATAAAGTAATTTTAGTTGCATCGAAATCATAATTGAAATTTGACGGTGGATTGCGCTTGTTTCGCATTCCAATCTATTAACGTTAAGTTGTATTTGCGTAATTAAGAGTAACTAAATTATAAGAATATTAGTTATTACTTTCAATTGAAATGTTAGTTGAGTGCATAAAGTAAATATAGTTGCGTTTCGATACGGAGAAACGTATTAATAAGTAATTAATAATTGGGGTTCCGCTGAACTGTTATTCACTCAAAATACATTTAATTTAAATACATTTAGTGTTGTTTTCCTTTGCGTAATATTGGTGTTGGGTGAATAACTTTGAAGTTGTCGCGTTTGTTACGAAAAAGAAAAACGGATTGTTATTGTCGAAAATCGGGGTTCCACGGACAAAATTATTCACCCAAATTAATTAATTTGTTTTCGGGTTATATTATTATTGATCCGTGTTATTGAGGTTGGTACCATGGCTCCCTCAGTAGTTAAAACGATCGCGTCAAGGATCGAATCGGAATTAAGATGGTTTTCATTAGTCGTTACGTTAATTGGTCGTACGGATCGCGAGGACGCATTATTGTCACGCGCGCGACAGGTAGATGAAAGATATGACGCGGTATTGAAATTGCATGCCGAATACTTGGCCCGTATTGACGAAGAGGAGACTGGGGAAAGTCGGACCCAGGCTGTTGAAGTGGTGCAACGCAATGTAGACCAGTGCGGTGATATGGTGATGAGTATCATCCAAGCGGCAGCGGATATCGAGCGCGCCCGAAAAGGGGATGTTGGGGTAAGGCGTGCACCCAGTGGTGTGGCACTAATGGCGCCGTTGCCACCAGTGAATGTCCCGGAATTTTGTGGTGAATATGCCGACTGGCCGAGGTTTCGCGACATTTTTAACAGCGTGGTGCACTCGCGCACGGATTTGACCCCCGCGTATAAAATGGCGCAGTTGATGGGGAGATTACGCGGTGAGCCTCATGATATTTTGACTCATTTGGAGATTACGGATTCCAGTTACGAGACGGCATGGGGCCTATTAATTGACCGATATGATAATCGGCGATTAATTATTGATGGGCTCATCGAAAAAATATTTAGTATATCGAAGGTCACTAATGCACATGAAATAAGGTCGAAAATCCTTAATCCCGTCACGGTGGCGGTGAATACGCTGGAGCGACTCAAGTTGTCATTAGGGGATAACAAGTACATTATAGTGAACCGGGTTTTGCGCAAGTTACCTAGTGAGGTGGTGGCGCGGTTTGAGCAGTCACATGGGGGTGATTCATCGAGTCACCTCCCAACATTTGACGAATTGAGGGCGTTCCTGGAGGGTGAGTGCAGGCGGGCGGATTGCCAAGGGGCAACCACGCCGCAACCCCCCACGTCACCCCGGCGTACGGTTGGGCCCAAACCGGTGGAGCCCCGTCGGGGAGGACAGCGGTACAACGCCCTCCAATCGGAGGTGTGCCCCTTCTGCCGGAAGGGGGGACACGCGATCACCGCGTGCGCGGATTTTGGAGCACAGCGGGTGCAGAGGCGCAGGGGGGTGGTCAAGCAGCGAAACTTGTGCTTCCGCTGCCTAGGCGCACACTATGTGCGTGAATGCAGTAAGACCACCAACTGCCGAGTATGCGGAGGAGCCCATCATGAACTTCTCTGCCTGGCTGAGAGTGGGGAGCGGTACGGGGCCTCATCGGGAGGTCATCCCCCCTCTCCTAAGCCAGCCTTGGGTGGACGGTCGCCCCCCCACCGGGGAGGGGGGTCACCCAGAGACCAGCGGTCGCCCCCCTCCCGGGGTGGGGGGTCACCGGGGGCTCCGGAGTACCGCCGGATGCCGCAGTCTCCTCCGCGGGGGGGGGATCGGCGCCGAGATCCGGGCGGGTGCCCGGAGATGACCCATGGGGAATCGGGTTACGCGACTTACTCGGCCGCGCTGGGGGGCAGGGTGCCGCCCCCGAGTAGTCGCTTCTCTCCACCCCTCGCAGAGCGCCCACGCTTGATGGCGCGTCCGCCGCAGATGGGACGGATGCCGATGGGCTATTACCAGCCGGCGCGCATGGCACCGATGGGTCGAGGGGTGTACTACCCGGGGTGGGACCCATACCTGGGCCAGGGGCCCTCTCCCCCTCCGGCGGAAAGGGAGGGAGGTTCCCCCTGCTAGCAATTAGCAGTCTGTTCATCCGTCGTGCCCACCCCGCCAGTGACGGTATTATTACCGACGGCCGTGATTACCGTCAGGGGCACGGATGGACAGCCAGTGCCAGTGAGGGCACTACTGGATTCGGGGGCACAAGGTTGTATCGTGTCCAGCCGCCTAGTGGCCAGGCTGGGCCTCAGGTTGGAGCCATCACGGGATGGCGCAATAGGTATAGGTGGCAATCAGGTGCCTCACATCAGGGGTCAGACGGACCTCCTGTTTGAGATGGGTGACTCGGCATCGATCACGCGGGTGAAGGCCACGGCTATTGTTTTGGATGAAGTGGTCGGGGTTCTTCCTTCGGTACGGTTACCGCCGGCGGTAACGAAGCTGACCAAGGGATTGGAGTTGGCCGACCCTCACTTCGCGATTCCCGGACGGGTGGACGTCTTACTTGGAACTGACGTCCTCGGGAAGCTGCTGCGGAGCGGTAAGCGGGAGCTGCAACGAAACGGGTTGGTGGCCGTGTGTACCGCAGGTGGGTACGCATTATTGGGCCCAGTACGGGGACCACAGGACGCAATGGATTATAGCAACATATACTACGGCAGCGTGTTATCGGAGGTCCTGCAAAGGTTCTGGGCAACAGAAGAGCCACCCACAGCTCCCAGGACAAGCCCACTGGACGAGGAGTGCGAGACATTTTATCAGTGCAACACGGTGCGCCTCCCTTCGGGCAGATTTATGACACGGCTGCCATTTCTATCGACGCGACCTCCGCTGGGGAGCTCCAGGGGCCTGGCTGAGAAACGGATGATGGCCATGGAAAGGCGCATGAAACGGGACTCCAACTTTCGGCGAAAGTATGTTGAGTTCATGCGTGAATATTTGGCTTTGGGTCACATGTCGGTATCCAGGGTAGACTGGCGTCGTGAGGAGCACTACGTATTGCCTCATCATGCAGTCCTGAAGACACCTGACTCCAAGATCAGGGTCGTGTTCGACGGGAGCGCGGCGACATCGAACGGGGTGTCCCTGAATCAATGCCTGCACGCTGGTCCAAAGTTGACCAGAGACATTGCAGACATTCTAACGGACTTCAGGAGACACCAAGTTGTCTTCGTTACGGATGTGAGGATGATGTTTCGCCAAACGGAGATCCATGCGGATGACCGTCGGTTCCAGCTGATATTGTGGCGAGAGAGCCCAGAAGAACCGATGATCACGTATGAGCTGAACACGAACACGTACGGATTAAAGCCCAGCCCGTATGTAGCGATGCGGACGCTACGAGAGCTGGCTGACCAGGAACGGCTGCGCTTCCCTCGCGCAGCTGCAGTCATCGACCGGGATGTCTACGTGGATGACATTTGTACGGGCACGGACAGCATTGAGCAGGCGCTCATCCTAAGGGATGAATTGGTGGCGCTCATGGCCTCCGGTGGCTATGAACTCAGGAAGTGGCTGTCAAACTGCCCAGAGGTGCTGGCAGGACTACCAGCTGAGCACCAACAAGACCCGCATTTGTTTGAGGACTCGGATAATCCTCATGCGTTGGCAATTTTGGGGGTCCAGTACCGACCGACTCAGGATGTCTTCACATACAATTGTGAGGCCGAATTGCTGTCGAAGACCTGGACCAAGCGATCAGTCCTTTCGACTATCGCACGAACGTTCGACCCAAATGGTTGGATCTCTCCGGTCACGTTCATGGCAAAGTTCTTCATGCAGAAGCTTTGGTTGGCCCAACTAGGCTGGGATGAGCAGCTCACGGACGAGCTGCTGCACGAGTGGACGGCATTCGTGACCACATTGCCGCATATTAAAGAAATTGAGATCCCGCGCAAACTGCTCCCTCAGGCGGGAGCCAGGGTGACCCTGCATGGGTTCTGCGATGCTTCTGAGAAAGGGTACGCGGCCGCGGTCTACCTGAGAACAGGTGAGACTTCTGGCGAGGGCGTTGTACGCTTGGTCATGGCCAAGAGCAAGGTTGCGCCTGTTCGGACCCGGTGGACGATTCCGAAGATGGAATTGGCGGGTGCCGCGCTCCTGACCCGTCTCCTAAACCATGTGGCGCAGAACCTGCGTGGCACGATGGATCTGAATGACACGGTTTACGCATGGACGGACAGCCAGATCGTGTTGTGCTGGCTGCAGACTTCGGTCCATACGCTTGAGGTATTTGTGGCCAACCGAGTGTCACAGATAAATAACTCAGAGACTCCTCTGGTCTGGAGACATGTTCCAGGTGAAGTTAACCCGGCAGACTGCTCGAGTCGCGGCTGCCCGGCGCCTGCTCTGGTTGAGCATTCTCTCTGGTGGGGGCCTCAATGGCTGGAGCGGCCACATACGGAGTGGCCTTTCAATGACTGCGGACGCCAGCCACTACCCCCTGACCAGGGTCTGAGAGTCAATGTGACTACAGTGGAGTCTGTGGCAGTGGACCACACTCTTTTGGAACGGTATAGCTCACTAGGGAAGCTACTTCGAGTCACGGGATGGATAATGCGGTTTTTCCATAATTGTCGAAGCCCTGCTGCACAGCGCAACCTGTCACCTGTAATGGGACCTGAGGAGCAGCAAAGGGCTCTCTCACGTTGGGTGGGGGTCATTCAGGGGAATGAGTTCCAGGATGAACTTAGGATCTTGCGGACTGGCGTGGGCAGAATGAAGAAGAGCCTTGTCCGCCTCAACCCGTTTATTGATGAGCACGGAATGCTCCGGGTGGGAGGCCGACTACGGAATGCCGAATTGCCCTATTCAGCGCGGCATCCTTTAATTCTTCCCAAGAAGGGAGCTCTGGTGGAGCTGTTGGTTTGGGACCGTCACATCAGGAATTCACATGCAGGCTGCAACACTCTGCTGGGCATTTTGCAGCGGGAGTTCTGGATTTTGTCGGCACGGAGAGTGATACGGAGCGTTGTGTTTCGTTGCTTGCCTTGTTACCGGCTCAAGGCAGCCACAATGCAGCCACAAATGGAAGATCTCCCGCCCGACCGAGTTACGGAAGCTCGGCCGTTTGCTGGTGTGGGGACAGACTTCGCGGGGCCTTTCATGGTCAAGACATCACGCCTTCGCAATGCGAAGTCGGTTAAGGCATATTTGTGCGTCTTCGTGTGTCTGGCGACCAAGGCCGTTCATTTGGAAATGGTAGCTGATCTCTCTACGGAGGCCTTCTTGGCAGCGCTGGACCGATTCGTTTCTCGACGGGGGATACCGGCCTTGATACGATCGGATTGTGGTACCAACTTCAAGGGCGCCGATCGTTGTCTAAAGGAAATTGTATTATTTTTAAGTCAAAATGAGCGAGAGATCGGCACGGCCATCGCCAGTCGGGGCATTTCGTGGTATTTCAGTCCACCTGGATGCCCCCACTGGGGTGGAATATTTGAGGCAGTGGTTAAGTCTGCCAAGACTCATTTGTATCGGGTCATCGGCTCAACGATCCTCTCTTTCGAGGAATTGTCAACGGTGTTTTGCAAAATTGAGGCAGTTTTAAATTCGCGCCCCTTGTGTCCGTTGAGCGCTGACCCGAATGACCTGGAGGCCATTACCCCAGGTCATTTTTTGATTGGCCAACCACTTAACGCCTTGCCGGAGTATCCGTATACAGATGTTAAGCTGTATAGGTTGTCACGGTATCAGATGCTGCAGCAAATGACTCAAAATTTTTGGAAGCGATGGTCGCTTGAGTATTTGCACATTCTTCAGCAACGCGTTAAGTGGACGGACAGGACGACCCCACCGTGCGTTGGAGACCTCGTACTGGTTAAGGATGCTAACCTATCACCGTTGTGTTGGCGACGGGGGCGCATCGTTAACTTGATAGCGGGCAAGGATGGGTCTCCACGGATCGCAGATGTACAGGTGAGGGACTCGATCCTTAGACGGGCGGTTTCAACGCTATCCCGACTACCGGGAGTTTGAGCGGACCGACGACGGGTCGGTCCGGGGCGGGTGATTGTTGAGAACCGATAGTTTTTATTCACTGGCCACACAACCAGTTAGTTCACTTTTATTCCGTGGCGCTTCGAGCGCACGGGCTGTCGCGCAGACGCGTGCCGGCGCCATTTGCTGCCATGTGTTATTAACGTGACGGTTCTTGAACATTATAACCTCCGTGGTTTTCGGGCGATTTTGGAAGTTTTACGCTTTAACGGAAAGTGTTGAGATACGGCACAATTCCTTGTACGGTGGGCTGCGTCGGGCGCCCCAAGGATTGTTATTTAGAGTGATATAAGGACTACTACAGTGTGAACTGTGTTTGGTGTTTTGCTGACGAGATCAGAGCGGCGGCGGCGCAGACCGAGACGTCGTTTATTGCCGCAAGTAACACACATACTACACTTTACACAAAACAGAAACACATACTTGCGGCCGGGAAGAGATTCGGCTGAAATCCAGGTTAGCAACATAGATTAAGTTAGGTTAAGTACATAGGGCGCGTATCGCGTTCCATTGTTTCGCGCTAGGCAAGATTGCTTTGATAGTTTCCCATCACATGGGCCCGTGGGAGGTTCAATTTGTGTCTGGCGGAAACACTAACCGTTTTGGAAAATTCTTTGTTTGTTCAAAACTTTCAAAATATGTACTAGAATAGCACACAGAACTAATTAACAAATAATAATTAAGTAATTTACACATCATAATAATTTCTGTACAAAAAGTAATGATATCCCATCAAAAACATAAATGTAAAATGAGAGCCAAGTTCAATATCGCGTGCACTTCGCCGACAAAAGAATTGAGATCTGCCAGGGCGCCAAGTTCTTTGCTCTAAAATTTTTAGATACAAGGACATGCGACATACTCAATGCATTTATTTTACTTGGGGAGTAATTCAATATCAAGACGTGACTTGGCTAGTTTTAAAATATAAATTTATATTATAAATCAAAATCAATCAAATCATTAACCTATTTTCGTAAAGGTAAGTACGCAAGTTAGTGTACGTCTTGTTACTTATACTGTTAGCTTGATAATGAACTATCACTATGACTATGTTACTTTTATAAAATTTAGTTAGTTTGTGAAAACTAGCCAAGTCACGTCTTGATATTGAATTACTCCCCAAGTAAAATAAATGCATTGAGTATGTCGCATGTCCTTGTATCTAAAAATTTTAGAGCAAAGAACTTGGCGCCCTGGCAGATCTCAATTCTTTTGTCGGCGAAGTGCACGCGATATTGAACTTGGCTCTCATTTTACATTTATGTTTTTGATGGGATACTTAATATCTTGAATGTTTCTTTTTATCCTTGTTTGGCATCTCTGGCAAAGTTCTCAAAATTTTATAACACAAAAACACCAAACAAACTAAAATACCGCAACTGAAATATTTAGCCGAAACTCGAGTTCGAAAGTTTGACCGAAAGTAGAAAATCGAAACTTTTCCCAAGCACTTCGCCCCCTGCCTGCTATACGGCCATATCTCAAAAAAAATTTTTTTTCGGATTTTTGCAGATTCGTAGTCAGAATAGGTTAATTTACGACGTTATTTCAAGAGCCATAAGAAAAAGTGTCCTTAAGAGCCTTTTTTCCACAAGTGGCCTTATGGATCTGACCAAAAATTGTCAGTTGACTCCCTGCAAGACAGCCACTTTTCAGTTGTGGCTGTATAGCATACATTTGTAATATTTTTTTTGAGTTGCGTCTCATAGAAATAACGTATATTCTAGTATTATTACGATAAATCCCTTTAAATATAAGCGAAATAAACGTCATTGTGCGCTGTTGAGCCAAACTGGCGCGCAATACTCTGCCGTGGAGTAAACTAGGCTAAGACTGGTAGTGCGTAGCACATCAGTTGTTGCTCCCCAAGTACGTAGTTCCCCTTAGTCTGTGGAGTATGTAATTCGGCGTATGTAGCTTCTTCGCATATAGGTAAGACTGCGGTCTAGAGTGACACAAGTACTTTGGTGTAGGATTTAATTTAAGCTCAGTCGCTCTGAAGCATATATTTGGCTCATAATTTGCTTCTTTGTTGCAAGGATGGAATGTCGCAACTTCTGCTTTACTAGCATTGGGGCAGCCTAATCAGAAATATCATGCCAGATTGCGAGTAAGAGCTTCCTTCGAGGATTTAAATTTGCCATGCTGGTTTGTGATGGCGATGTCATCACCATACATAAATTTCCGACTCTCTATTTTCGGAATCGGTCCTGACCAACTCCTGTTCAACCTATACAAACACAATATGGGTTAAACAAGAGCAGAGCCAGGACCGATCCTTGAGGTAGTCCATTGTAGTAATTATGGTCTCCTGACCGGGGCGGTTCGTATATTGCGAGGTGAATCAGATTGTCCTGAATTAGTGGCGCAACTGGTGCGTCTTCACGAACCTTCAATGGCGCATAAGTTTAATTTTAGGAAGCGCTCCCGCGGCTTGTTAGCAGTACCTAATGCGCGCACGGTGTCGTACAAACAGTCGCCTCTCGTACGTGCTTTGCAATATTTAAATGAACTTCTCGTAGCAGCACCAGAGTGTGATATTTTTGCAAGTGCTTGGATGATAATATATGATGAATGTATGAGGTTCTGTGAGGCGATGGATGACCGTCCTTCTGCTGTGAATTATGTTTAATTATTTATTAATATTTTTCCTTTCTGTTGTGCAATGTTCTGTATTGTTACTTAGTTCTATGACTGTACTTGTTACACAGTGCCTTGGTGTATCGCTGTAATACTGTGTAAATTATAATTGAATAAATTGAAATTGAAATTGAATTGTTCAGCTTTCTGACTTTGCTCGGAGTGCTTCCGAGGTAGACGATAAATTCCCTATTGCTGAGCATAGAGTTGATTAGTCCCGCCATCTGCACCACGGTCAGGAGCTTATAGATAAGCTCCTGTCTACATACGCTATCGAATGCAGCTGAGAGGTCGAAAATACTGCCACGGTTTTCTCTCTCCTTTGAAACTCAGCCTTTATGTGTGTTGTGTGCAACATTTACCTGATCCACGTAGTTCGGACCACTACGGAATCCAGCCTGCTGCACAGGAATTATTTTGTCGACAAAAGGTTCGATTTGATTGTAAATTAGCCTCTCCAAAAATTTGTAGATGCAACTAAGTAGTAGAGGTCGGTAACCCTTTGGTTCGTTGCCTGGCTTACCCGGATTGAGTGTGGCTATTATATTTGAGCAGTTAAACTTAGGTGGAATTATATTATCCGAGACTATTTCTAAATAGAACTGTGAGAGCCACGTCCTACATCTTGGGCCAAGGTGTTCTAAAAATTCGTTGTAAATACCGACTCACATAAATTGGGACTTTGATTCGAACCAGTCTTCATCCAGTATTGCTAAACCTAAAAGAAGAAAACGCAAAGCTTATCCTGCACTATTTTATTTTATTTTATTTTTTATTATCTATGAAAAGGTAATATTGTAAAGAAGTTGAAGAATTCTGGAAAACAGTACACTAATATCAACGGGGACCTAGTCCACGCTAAAACCTAAAACTATGGGGCCTCCTTGTACATGGTACATGTTATATATGGTATTTTACCATATATGGTGTAATTTAACACGATAATTAAAGATACAAGTGCCTTAAAGAGAAGGTACCAGATAATCATTAATTATATGCAAAATGAAGATGATATCTGCATCTAGAAACAATATTAAAGCTGCATGCACTGATTATCGCTTACAGTGATGTTGTTACTGTAACAAAAGTTGATTAATAAAGGTATTTTAATTATTTTAGTGTTTGTATAATAATTTTCATGTTACCATTTTCCAATAATTCTTGTTCGGTTTTGGACGCATCTCAAAATTTCAACAAAATGTTTCTGCAATACGGCCACAACTCTAAGTACCTATCTTGAAGGCCTGATATCTTAAAAAATATACACGTTTTATAAAAAAAGACGTATTCATGAGAAGCGTTATATCATGTAGAGTAAAAAAAGTTAAATTCAAATGAATTGACCCAAAACTCAAGGAGTAATCCGCGTTTTACTACCACGCACTACGCTGCCAAAACTTTAACAAGCGATTTCTCGAAAAAATGGTTTTTTGAGATGTGGCCGTATAGCAGGCAGGGGGCGACTTATGCAATTAATGATGTTACTTTTGAGTTAAGGCCGTACACAAGATAAATAAGAAGGAAAATTTTGGATCATGAGCACGGCCCGTATTATTTTCGATGGAATTATAATGTTTGCTCTCTCCTATATTAACTGGAAGGCAAACAACTTGACGGCGAGGTTTGGGTTCTTACCCTTATGCCCTTTATTCGCTTTCACGTCTCTCTTTATCTTGCAATTTTAATACATCATGGAAAGGTAATATTTTCTTTAATCGAGTTATAGGTTGAACCCCTGTTCAACGCCGAAATAATTGAATACTTTTTCCATTTCATTTTGCGGTGAAATTTCTTAGGCGACGTTTTTTAATGGATACGTAGACAAAAGTAACAATTTGATAATACGTTTTATTATTGCAATTGATTATCATTTGAGATATAACTTGTAGCGTGCCAATTAAGATTCGTTTCCGATAGATGTTCTAACTGTGCTAGTTAATCTAAGGGATAAATACCTTTAGCTAAGTTTCGTTTTACCCATTCAGAAAACTTAGACTCTGAAGAACTATCTATATTGGATGTTTGGACATAATATGGACAACAGATAAAATGTTAAATGTATAATTATTAAAATGAAGAATTATAATTAAAATACTAATAAAAATGAAACTTGTAAATAATTGAAATGAATATTAATAATCTCATTGCATAATATAAAATTTTGTGAATGAAATTACTTTATTTATGTTAAATAATGAAATGACATGTAAAATTCTATAATTTTATCAATAAATATCTCAATCACAATCTCAATCAATCTGAACAAGCTGCAACTACAGTCTACCATGGACATGTCAATCCTTAGTTAAGGCCTGATATTATGGGGTAACTCTTTAAGTGTTGCTAGGGTATGTAAATTCCAAAATAAATGTATGCGCATTATAACAAATACTTGTATGGGGTGTAGGTGTAAACCCATTTCAAAAACTAAATATTTTACGAAGGGGCAAGGAAATAATAGTCGTCATAACGTACGGTTATCAAACCTGCGTTTTGCTGACTATATAGTTGTCTTTGCCTCCTCGGCGGCAGAACTTCAAGATATCAGATGCTCGGCAAGCCTTCAAGTTGGACGTAGAATAAACTGCACTAAGATTCAAGTGTTGAATTACAGCACGAAACGTAGGGTAGCAGCGGTAGATGGGCAGACGGTCACGTATAAGTGGAACAATATTTCACATAATATAATATTATTAAGACATGTAACTTTTTCTGCAACCAACATTATCTTATCTAATTTATTTATCTGAATTCTAACATCTACAATGTTACTAAACCAAAGACTGAAATACCTACATGTAACACAGAACTAAGATTAATAAAGAGTTTCTTACTGAAGCAAGAATGAAGATTTAGTATTATTTATCGCAAAATACGAATCACTAAGTTAAAAGTTTACTAGCGAGGTTACGTTTCCAGCGGGCCTAGGATGGTTGCTTTTATCACGCGATAAATAAGTGACAAAGCATCGGCCCTCACGTTTTGTCAAAAATCGAGTGTGAGTGACAGATGCTTTGTCACTTATCTATTACGTGATAAACGCAACCATCATAGGCCCCACCAGAAAAAAAAATTACATTTCAGCATACGCATGAATTGATCCATAATTTATAACGTCTCTGTACGCCTATTTTGTTTTATTTTGAACAGAAAAACGAATGTAAATCACAATAGGGCCAAGGATTTAGAAGAGACGAAATCAATAATTGATAAAGCACAAAACTTTACCCTTCTGTCAAAACAGGGCACAGCATGATCCCATAGCATGACCTTATACTAAATAAGGAAATAAGCAAAGAAGATAAAACCCCTGGACCCCAGGACTGAAACCCCTGAAACACAACGCGCCGCAGCGCAGGGCCGCGGGCCAGAGCTAGCTCGCCTCAACAACTTTCTTTGACCCGTTTACCTCCAGTCCGGCCATTGTTGATTGGAAACTACGCAGAAGTTTCAGGCTCCAAGTGCAATGTAAAGCAATCGAAGACGAACTAGCGCCAACTTTGCTCGAGAAGCCAAGTTTCAAGGGTTTTTAGAGCTGATAGTAACTTGAAGGACATTTCAGCTCGGGAGTTTGGGTTTGAGAAGAGTTTCGATTGTCGACAGTAAATTGATTGAGTGGTCTGTGGTGAGTAGTCCGCACAAACTGAAAACACCGGAACAATTTAGGGTTCGACGCCGAAGCAGTCGCTCACATACCGATTGTTCAATATTTTCACTTGCAAAATTTCCCGATTATTTGTAATTCAATTGTAATTCAAGTTCTGAATGCCAGGCGGCACAGGTCAATGTGAAGGCCTTTTGAAGTTTTTTGCGAGAAGACCGAATTTAACAATTGATGACTTTGAATAATGGTCACCTGAATATTCATCTAAGCAGAAACGTTTGTTACTGAAATGTTTAATGAGTTTTTTTATATATAATTCCATTTAAATATTCGTACATGGACGCGTACCTTTTCTCTCATTACTGTTCTATTACTAATCAGACACATCCAAACTAAAATTTCTTCAAACGCGAACGAACACAGATTAACAAAGTTTCAAACAGGACAAGGTAATATTAACTAGAGGGTAAATTCCAACGGAAATATAAATTTCTTCACTTTTCTTTTCTATATTTATAAACCCGTCGTCGGGGGGCACGGCAGGATGCGATTAAAACCTCAAATTTTAAAACGGAAAGAAGAACAGTAGTAAAAGTACAGAAAATTTAGAAAAACAGTACTCACTAAAAGTATGTATAGATATGTAATCCCAGTTAAAGGTGCGTTCATATTTAAGTTGGTTCATCTTTAAGTTAATCTACGACATGAGCACTTGTAGTATCGGATGAGGACCGGCTCCGGCACCGGCGCGCTACAGCAAGTGTTGATCTCGTTTCGCAGATTAACTGTGCAGTAATTAATCCTGAAGGCTGCCGCACACTGCTTCATAACTCGTTAGTGAGGAAACTTACTCTTAACTCGACCAAATTAGTGCGAGCATTTATACACAAGATGATACTAATATACTAACAGTTGATACTAGTCGGCGACTGACTAAATGTCAATAGATTTTTGGAATAATTCATGCTGCCAACTGTGCGAAACTTCTATCCGCAAGATGAGGTGCCTCAAGTTTATTTCGTCCATGATAACTGCCCTAGGCAATACACAAGGCAGCAATTGTAACAAATTGGTTTAATCAACATAGAGATGAAGTAACTGTTATCCCATGGCCTGCTAAGTCACCCGACCTAAACCCTATTGAAAATTTATTGTGGGGCCTAATGTACCAAATGTGGAAAAACGAAAATGAAAGGTCACGGGCTGCTCTAACAGAACGTTGTCAACAAGTTTGGGAGTCATTGCGGACGTCAGACATATGCACGGAGTTAGTTGGGTCAATGCAGTCGCGACTTCGAAAAGTGATACAAGCGAGGGTGTATTTACTCGTTTTTAGGGTTCCGTACCCAAAGAGTAAAAACGGGACCCTATTACTGAGACTTCGCTGTCCGTCCGTCCGTCCGTCCGTCCGTCCATCCATCCGTCCGTCCGTCTGTCACCAGGCTGTATCACAAGAACGGTGATAGCTAGACAGTTGTAATTTTCACAGATGATGTATTTCTATTGCCGCTATAACAACAAATACTAAAAATGAAATAAAATAAATATTTAAGGGGGCTCCCATACAACAAACTTGTTTTATGGTACGGAACCCTTCATGCGCGAGTCGGACTCGCACTTGCCCAATTTTTAAAGTTTAAGTAATAACTTAAATAAAATAGTGTTTCAATTCAATTGTTATGTTAGCTATTAAAGCATTTGCACAAATTAAAGAAAATTTTGATTTTGTTTGTGTTACCTAATCCTTGTAGTAGTGTTAGTAAAATATTTGAAGGCAGGTTTGGCCTAATGGGTAGTGACCCTGCCTATGAAGCCGATGGTCCTAGGTTCGAATCCCAGGAAGGGCATTTATTTGTGTGATGAGCACAGATATCTGTCCCTGAGTTATAGAAAAAATCAAATCAAAATCAGAAAAAAGTATTTTTATATTTTCATCTTGATATCTAATACCTATAAAAAGTTATTATTAATAAGCAAACTCCTTTCCTATTCATTATCGTTGACACATGTTTGCAAAGGTTGAGATCTCATCACGACATTCATCACGCAACAATCAATGTCATACATAGAAGATAAACAAACTGATTCATTACGACAAGTTCTACAGTGGCCCAGGAATCAAATTGTTAGACTGTACTGGGAAATGCTAGGTGTAGGTGTTAACTGGATAATAGCTAGTTTTCCTCCGTACTAGTAAACTGATCAGACAAGCGCAAAAACCGATAGTCTCCGCGCCGCACGGGTGAGTTCCTCTTTCATTGGCGGTGTTGTTTTCATTGACGTTACGTGACATAATGTAGCCGTGGCCGTATGCCTATTTATAACTAATTTTGGAACAGACATAGCGGAACATCTACGTATAGTTTGGTTAGATGATACCTTTCTCTCGACTACACTAAAAAAAGGAGACGCGGATGAAGCTGTCGGCATCTTCTATTATTTTGTTAAATGAAAGATGCCAAATGCTGATAACAACAACGTCACAGTTGCTCGACACGCGTCCCACCCGCGCACGGTGCGCGGCACACGTCACCATTATTTGCGGCGCCCGAACTCAGTCGCCGAAGGAGAGGCACTTAGCAACTCTGCCTCTTTTGTCCGAAGGACGTGCCCCAACTTCCTCTAACTCATATTAACATAATATTACAGAAAGGCCCTTTATCTTATATAACTCGAATGTTCCCGCAAGATTGCCTGTGACTTTTTCGTGAGATGATGCTGTCCACTAAATAATCACGCTATTAAGACTGTTCTTTCAATATTCACATTGCCTACGAATCAACAAGCAGAGAATTTGAAATGTTCATGAAAGAAAAAAATCACTTCTAAAAATTATTACCGCCAAATATATCGTTAATGAAACAGTACATTCGTCGTCATTTAAATTTTAAGATGTAGTTTAATTTTAATTTATTTGACATGTAGCTACATGATTTATTACAACACTGCACACTGACAATTTATGACCACTACAAAACATAAAGGATTATTATATGATATGATGTCTGTTACCTCTTCACGCTTAAACCGCTGAATCGATTTTGATGAGGCATGGAGATAGTTTAAGATCCGATGAAGGACATAGGATAGTTTTCATCCTGGAAATTATCCCTAAAAAGTTTGAATAGTGAGTATGTAATTCATGATGACATTGATGACCCTGTAGGAACTGTAATGATTAGACCAAAAGCACAATTGCTCTTACATTTGCTTAGGCGCTTTTAATAACCCCTTTTATTAATTAAGGTGATTAGGTGGATATCTATCATGTTGTACGAGGTTGCTTCCATACTTCCAAGTTCCACGTGGACGTAGTCGCGGGCAAAAGCTAGTGTGATATAATAAGTAGCTACAAAAATTTGTTTACTCTTTTATATTATATCAACGTTAATGAGAATCATGCCAGCTCACCAGATGTGTTTGTAATTGTTAGGGGGTATATTACCTCAACGGTGATCTTGCACATTTGACACTAGAATCACTGTGTACAAGTAAATGCAAATCACTTTCAAGTCACAATAAACGACGTTGACGGTGATGGCGCTGCTCGAGACCATGAACGTAACAACACGTTCGAAACGTCGAAGTAATTAAATAAAAACTTTTTGAACGCAATCAAGTCCTAAGTCAAAAATCGTGTTAGTTTAAATCCATATAGTGGCAATAAAATCCAACCTGACTGTTGATAGCAACTTAAAAAACAGAATACGGCAACTTGGTTATTATACAGATAACAAACATCGTGACCGGCAACCTGCCCTATTGGGCTCCGAGTGATGTGACGACAATAAAGGCAACAAGATAAAGAAAAAGCGGAGACGAGGATCCGTAACAATGAAGATCGCGTCCAGATGCAGTTGAAGCGATGCAACAAGTCCCATTGTGTACCGCTTCATATTTCTACCTCCAGTTGCGAAGAAGGAAGATTTTATCAAATTCCACGTGGTTCCTTTACCTATCTCTTTTAGCTTATTCCTTGATTAGGTTTTGATAATCACTTAATTGACAACATTTCATATTTATAACAGGTGGAAATTTATATAGAGATCGACAGGGCTTTATGTCGTGTACCTTAAAAAAAAATCTTTGAATTTATTCTTCTGTATTTATAAAGAAATATAAGAAAATACATCAAATAACTGCAATCTAAGACAATACGGGCTGAATAGGGTTGTTGTCTAAACCAAAGAGCGAAAATATATATTTTTTTTTTTATTTGACGTAGACAGATGACAGATGCATACCGAGTTTTATTAAGTTTTTTTTTAATAAGAATACCGACTAAAGTAACCGTTCCATTAAGTTCTGGTTTTGGTGTTGCCACATTTTAAAATGAGTATGTTTTTATAAATTAATAATAAAATAAATAATCATCTCAGAAAATAAATAAAAACAGAGATTACTTCATCTTTTTAAGCAGAATTCAGAAAAGTAATAAAATGATAGTCTTAAAAATATGAAATGTTGTAAATTTTACAAAAAATAGCGTTGAAGTCGACAAGAAGAAATCTTATTTCCAAGTACCTTCAACTGAACGAGTTCCTATAAAATACACCCAAATCATCATATTATGTACATGTACCTACAATATTTGAGGAGTTCCTTCGATTCCTCACGGATCTCGTCATCAGGTCTTCGGGACCGATCTGAGGGCATCTCCACTAACTCTGAAATTATGTTTTTTTTTTTTCAAATCGCTTCATTAATTACGTAATCCTGTGGTAACAAACATTACCTACAAATAAAAAAATACAACCGAATAGATAACCTCTGCTCTTCGAAGGCGGTTGAAAAACAAGTTTTCAGCGCTAATTTATTTATTTATGAGTACGTGTTTCGTTGACTCGACAATAAAGATTGATATTGCTCCTTGCTGGGCACGGGGAAAAATGAGAGAGAAGCTTTTGCCCAGCAGAGGGAAACACTAAATAAATAAGTACGTGCCTGTTACAAGCAAAATGTTGTATAAATTGCGATTTGCGAGCATTCGAGTAGAATGTGTATTTGAATAGCAAGCAATGTTGATATATTATATTACAGTTTTACTGAATATTCTGGACATAATTGTTTTTATAGCAAATGTCGAAAACAGTGAAAAAAATTAATATATAAATGAAATGAATATATGTACGTGCCGGAGCCCGCCGCCCTTGCTATACCTATCTACGTCGTGCGGGGCTCTGCCGCCCCCTTCCTACATCTACGTGCCGGGGCCTTGGCCCCACACGCACAGTGTTTGTGGATAGATTACGAAAAATTATTATGTATGTGTAACATACATGAAATCACAGGAACACTACGCAAATCATGTTTACAATTTATGAAATAGAACTTTGTTATTCAAATATTAAAATCATGATATTTATTGCGCCGCACAAATTCTATTGTATAGCGAACACAATACCGCATTACACCGAGACATATTGAATCGGTACAATAACCTGGACAAATACGATATCTTGAATACGAGCCGAATCTCATTTGATATTTATTCAATTTTATTTTTCCATTTGTGAGAGAAAAATGTGAATTCTAAATTAGTTTCAGTCTGGGCTGCCTATTCTAAGAAAAATATTCGCTATGTCTAATTCAATTTTGAACGTAATATTTTTAAAATAAATAATGTAGATAAGATTATGCATTTGAACTTTTTGTGTACCTATATTTTTTCTTTACACACATTTAACAATGCAATGCAATGCAAACTTCAACAAAGCAAACTAAAAAAATATATGACTGAAAAAATATATAAAATCAATAATAGTTATTTTCACCTCACTCGCTCGGAAAACCTCCGTTTATAGCGCGAAATCTGCGTGCAAAAGTCTATTTTATCCGCTAGCGTGCAAAAATCATTTGAATTTCGAACACGACGATTTTGATTCTCTATGGTGCATGTAACTTTTTTATATTTAAGACTCCTTCAACGCGTGACTGATTTCATCAGTCGATAAATCTTCGAATAACCAATCAACGCACGCTAATAAAGGGCGATCTGGTCTGGCCGGCTAAAATCATATGTACGTTTGAATACTTCTTTAAAAAAAATACACCTATAATATCACGTCCAGAAACCTGGTTTGTGGTTACAGATTTTTAAGTTTTTATTTTTTCTACACTTTATTTTATGTTGAATATGTTTATATATATTAATAGTAAGTATTTCAGTTTCATTTAAATATTTTGACTAGTAAATATATTAAATACATCACAAATTTTAATATTTATTTGTTATAAAAGTTGGAACATAAGAGTGCAATTTCTGAACGCACCCGAGAAAAAAATAAATAATTAAATAGTTGGAATTTTTCACAATTCACGTAAACAAACGTAAATTGGTTCTGTGGAGAATACATACTGTTGTCTTACTTTATAGAAATATGGAAAACAAGAAAGTTAAGCCCAATTTGGAGTATTTATTCAATGCTAAAAGCCTGCATTAAAACGAAAAAGGATTTGTTATAAATATTTGGAGACAATAAGTAATTTACCGAAACTATTGGCGTTTTTAAAGAAGATAAAGGCCGAAATAATCTTGTGCGGATCCCATCGTCCAATAACTTCCAAAGCAAGTTTTATGGAAAATACTTCCGAGTGGCCAACAAGGCCAATAAGGCCTAGTTTCCCCTCTGGGTTGGAAGGTCAGATGGCAGTCGCTTGCGTAAAAACTAGTGCCTACGCCACATCTTGGGATTTAGGTAGCCGACCCCGATTGAGAATTTATTCTCTACAAAGGGACAAAGGCTAGGAGGATGATGATGACTTCCGAGTGGCCAACTTCACAACGAATGTGTCAAGTAGTTTCAAATACACATATAATATAACAGTGCTTAAGAAAAACTCAACGATAAAATATACACGACGATAATACAAATTACGGCCATATTTTTAATATGTGTGCTTCTCTCGTATTTATTTGGTTTGGATTTGTGTGTGTTAATGTTTTAAATTTGATGTGTTAAATAGAAGGCAAAATTAAATAAGTATGATTATTTTTATGTTTTAATTGTTTTTCTTGAACTTCCATTTTCCTCGCTGCACAAATAAGCCTTGTATAACTATTGTTATGCAAATATTTATAACAAATCCTTTTTCGTTTGAATGCAGGCTTTTAGCATTGAATCAATAGGCCAAATTCGGCTTAATATTCTTGTTTTCGATATTTTATAAGGTAAGACAACAGTATGTATTCTCCACAGAACAAAACTTACGTTGTTTACGTGAATTGTGAAAACTTACAACTTTTTAATTATTTATTTTTTTCTCGGGTGCGTTCAGAAATTACACTCTTATGTGCCAACTTTTATAACAAACTAGAGGCCCGTTGCGGCGTCGAACCGCCGCTAGAATATGGAAATCCGGTAGTGTTACAGAAAATAACTACTTTATCGAAAAGAAGTTTTTGGCGAACGAAGAATAAATACTGTAAAAAAACACGTTAAAATAATGTTTTAAAAACGTTGAAACATGCCAGGCTAGAGCTAGGCCTGATAGCCAACTGCCAGTTTCATCGTGACAACTTTTTCAACTCTTTTGTAAAAATAACTTGTGCATTAATGACATGTGATCTGCTGATCTGTTCCACAAATAAAATGTATATTATTTTTTATGGAAAAATTTAATTCATAAAAATAATCCCATATCTTGAAAAAAATATTGACATATTTTCATAGGACCGAAGATTGGTAGAATTTTAATTTGTTGTTCTTTCTTCAGGAAAGAAGAATTTATCGATTTGATCGATTTCTATCAATTTCCAGAAAAAGCACATGAATCGAAACGACAGATTTGGGCACTCACTACGCAGGTTTTAAAAAGGAAATCATGTAGTGCGTAACTGTTTATGTATTCATTTATAATAGCTCGTCCACAATGCCAACTCGTCCACATTTCCAACTCATCCGTATTCCCACCTCGTCCACAATGCCAAGTCGTCCACATTACCAACTCGTCCATACACCCAACTCATCTACATTGCCAACTCGCATTCATTTCCAACTCATCAACAATGCCAACTCGTCCATATTGCTAACTCGTCCACAAATACAACTGGTCCACATTTCCAACTTGTCCATAGGCCCAACTCGTCCACAATTCCAAGTCGTCCACATTTCCAACTCGTCCATATTCCCAACTCGACGATACACCCAACTCGTCTATAGAAACTCGTCCTTATTATCAGCCCGTCTTTATTGCCAACTCGTCCATATTCCCAACTTGTTCATTTTGCCAACTCATCCACATTCCCAACTCGTCCATATTCTCAACTCGTCCGTATTACCAAGTCGTCTTCATTGCCCACTCGTCCGTGTTCCCAACTTGTTCATTTTGCCAACTCATCCACATTCCCAACTCTTCCATATTCCCAACTCATTCACATTGACAACTCGTCCATATTACCAACTTGTCCGTATTACCAACTCGTCTTCATTGCCAACTCGTCCATAATGCGAACTCGTCCACAGGTGTGCAGGTGTCTATGGGCGACGGTAATCAGTTTCCATCAGGCGATTCGTTTGCTCGTTTTCACCCTATGACATAAAAAAAAACTGCCCACTTTTCCATGTTCCCAACTTGTCAATTTTACCAACTCATCCACATTGCCAACTCATCCACATTTCCAACTCGTCCATATTCCCAACTCGACGATACACCCAACTCGTCTACAATACCAACTTGTCCTTATTATCAGCTCTTCTTTATTGCCAAATCTTCCATATCACCAACTTGTCCGTATTACCAAGTCGTCTTCATTGCCAACTCGTCCATATTCTCAACTCGACCACATTTCCAACTCGTCCATTTTACCAACTCATCCATATTGCCAATGTAGATACATTCCCAACTAAGCTACTTTGTCAAGTCGTCCATATTCTCAACTCGACCTCATTTCCAACTCGTCCATTTTACCAACTCATCCATATTACCAATGTAGATAAATTCCCAACTTAGCTACATTGTCAACTCGTCCATATTCTCAACTCGACCACATTTCCCATCCCGTCGACATTCAAGCGGAAGGACTTAGTTTTTTCTAGTAAAATACTATTTAATTTACCATAACTCATGCTATTTGCTTTGGTTTCTTTTTTGATGGACTTATATAATCATATTTAAAATAATCTATCATAAATTTACTTATTTGAATGACGTTTAGTTGTACTTACTACATTTTTTCTGCTTTGATTTATTGTAAAACTCGCTTATAAAAATAATCTATTCTTGAATGACGGTCAGTTTTTCTGGTCTTGCGAGCACCAGTCCAACTCGCACTTAACCGGCTTTTTCCTCCACATTTTTAACATGCGAAAAAAGTTTCCATATCAACATTTTAAAAAGAAAAACAACCTGGCAATTTAGATCATTGACATTATAGCCCCCAATAAAAAATACATTAAAAGTTGTCAGAATATGATTACTGTCATTCATTGTCAACAAACTGTAAAATTATTTTTGCATATTCGTACATGTTTTAAGTGTTGCGGATATTATGTTGCCGACTCAAAAATAATATTTCATCATACTGAACAACTTACTACAGGTTTGTGAGCAAATCATGCTTATTATTATTTGGTCATCTTAAGTCAAAATAGGGATCACAGGTCACGTGGTCAATGTCACGTGGTTAGCGCACAGTAGTTTTTTCAAATCCATTTTTCAGTACTTTTTCGGGAAAAAATTAAAAATCCAAGAGTTTTATGCACATCTCCAGCATGGGACGAATCTAATGACATATCATTTATCAAAATCGGACCATAACTGTAGATCTGATGGGATGTACAAAAATCGGCCTCGCGTAATATATATATAGATAAATATTAAAATTTGTGTTGTATTTAATACATTTATTAGTCAAAATATGTAAATGAAACTGAAATACTTACTATTAATATATATAAACATACTTATTCAACATAAAATAAAGCGTAGAATAAATAAAAACTTTAAAATCTGTAACCACAAACCAGGTTTCTGGACGTGATATTGTAGGTGTATTTTTTTTTAAAGAAGTATTCAAACGTACATATGGGTGATTATCTCAGCGAAAAAAAATTGCGGCGGAATTGATAACTATAGTGTGAAGCAATTGTTTTAAAAGTTTTAATTTTTTTCTGAAAAGAAGACACAAATTATTATCTTAAGCCAAATCGCGAAGTATTGTAAAAGTCATTTATGTTTAATAATTATTTTTTTTTTGCGGTAAAATGATAATTTTGGTGCGGCGTCCAGTATTCGTTGTTCCTCATTAATGTCTTCGATAGAATAGAATAGAATAGAATAGAAATATTTATTACCACACTCATACATTTAACAATTATGTCAATAAGATATAAGCATGCCTCGTCAATTATTACATAAGTTACCTATATATGACACTTACATTTGTTCAATTCATCCAAAATTAAGAATTTTATACATAATTTTATATATTATAATTATATTAATTCATCAAAACTTAAGAATTGTATACAATATTATCTAGAATTACTACATTGCTAATAGAAAATATAAATAAAAAAGTGACCATAAAGCTCCTAGAATATAAAATCGGTGGACTAACCGTAATACAATGTTATTACATTATTGTTATTTATCTACTTCATTAATTTCAATGTCAAATTTCACATAATCATTATTCATATATTCCTTGATACTGTACAGTGTCCGATCCAACAACAGTGTTTTCAGACGCAGACGGAATGCATATTGTCGCTTTTTATGTTTTTAATGCAATATGGTAGTTTGTTATATAGTATACATCCCATAGCATTCGGAGACCGTTTGGCCAGCTTTAGCCTGTGAACAGTTGGTATTACATCAAGAGCTCTTTTCGGATGGCGCGGATTGGCTTTGGATCGTACTTTAAATTCATTCATATTATATCTAACATACATTATAATTTCCATGATGTATACAGAAACGGACGTTAAGATACCCAGGTCTTTGAAGTGTTCTCTGCAGGTTTCTCTATACTCAGCTCCCTTGAGAATTCTTACCGCTCGTTTATGCATTTTCAATATACGTTCATGTTCTGTACAACATCCCCACAAAATTATACCGTAAGACAACATGGAATGGACATAGGCATAATATGTTTCTTTCAGGCTGTCGCTCGATACCAAGGGCTTCAATTGTCTTAGTGCGTAAATACCACTGGCCATTTTCTTGCATACCACGTCTATGTGTTGGTTCCAGTTTAATGCTGAATCTATATGAAATCCAAGTAGTTTAACTCCATTTTGTGTCTGTATCATTATGTTAGTTTCCAACGGGATATGAAGGTTTACATTGGATGTTCTCGTGTGAAACAACACGACGCTAGTTTTGTCAGAGTTTAACTTTAAACCATTAGCCCTAAACCAGTCTCCGCATTGACGCATTGCATTAGTTATTTTAACTTCTAACTGTTCGTATGTGTCTGCATGTACCAAAATGGACGTGTCATCAGCATACAAGATAATCTTGCCATCCATGTTTAACGTTGGCATATCATTGACGAATATAGTAAAAAGCGTGTTTCCCAATGCGGAACCTTGTGGGACGCCAACTGAGAGGTCCTGAGGAGTTGATTTATGTCTTTTGCCTTGGACTTTAACTTCAACCGATTGCTGCCTGTTCGTTAGAAACGATTTAACCAACTCACCACTTTGACCGCGGACACCATACATTTCCAGTTTTTTAAGGAGTAGTGAATGATTAACCGAATCAAAGGCCTTCGACAAGTCTAGGAATATCCCGCGATTTTCTGATTCTTTTCTAAACATGCGATAACGTGTTTAATGAATTGGTGGGTAGCAGTTGTTGTGGACTGTCCCGTTCGATAAGCGAACTGAGCATCTGAGAGTATAGCGTTTTGTGAGATATGTCTCATTACAGGACTGGATAATATAGCTTCTATTAATTTAGATAAAGTTGGTACTAAAGTAATTGGCCTATAACTATCTACATCCGATTTTTCTCCTTTGCCTTTATATATAGGAGTTACACGAGTTTTCTTTAGGGAATCTGGGTACACTTTTGATGTTAATATATTATTCACCAAATATGTTATCTCGTGCTGTAATGTGTGTAAAATTGTATATAAAAAGTTTCTTGATATACCATAGAAGTCTTTAGTGAATGATTTACTTATCTTAGTTTGCGCAAGTTTTATTAGTTCACTTGGGATTACTGTATTTATTTTACATTCAGGTTGCTCTTGAAAACTGTTAGTTAGGTATTGTAATGCTTTTACGTGATCAGGAGGATTGTCTTTTGCCATTTGTGATCCTATTTTAGTAAAATAACTGTTGATGTAATCTGGTAGCGCATGATCGGCGATGGGATGACCAGTTATTTTATCTGTTAATTGCCATTCCCATTCGTCCGCTGCTTTGTTAGTTTCTTCTTTTATTATTGCCCATACCTCTTTCTTAGGGTTATTAGAATTTTGTAGCCTTTGAGACAGATGTTTCTCCTTTTGGCTGTGCAGTTCCTTGTTCCTAGTTTTTTTCTTAATTTCAATCTGTGCCTGAAATGTCATATTAGGAAACTGTCTTTGGAAGTGATGTAAATCTTCTATGTCTTGCTGAATTTTTACTAATTCATCAGTGATCCATGGCACACGTTTATTAATTTTACATTTTATTATTTTAAGAGGGAAATGTTTTTCTAAGGCGAGATTCAATTTATTGTTATAAAAATCAAATGTGTTCTGAGGATCATATTTAAAGAATATGTTTTCCCAATCATAAGAGAGCATGGTGTTTAAAAAGTCCTGCATGTTTGAGTCATTATAATGGCGTTTCTCTACAAAAGTGGGGTTAACATTTCTCTCCTCGATAAGTACCTTTATAAGTTGACCGTCATGGTCCGATATGGCCGTTGGTATTGATTGAACTGTAATGATATTTTTGGAAATATTGTTGATCACACAGTCAATTGACGTTTTGGAATTGCCGTCGACTCTTGTAGCAAAATCTACTATATTTTTCGAATTGTAAGGCGACATTATATCTATAAGAGCTTTTCTTTGCGAGCTTTCTACTAAAAAGTCTACATTCCAGTCGCCCGTCAGCACGACACTCCGTCTTGGGACGCTACACAGTACTTCAAATAATTTGGCTATCGTATCTAACAATATGTGGAAATCACCTTTACCAGGTCTATAAATTCCTACAATAACTATTTTATGTGATTCTATATCCACTTCTATAGCTGCCAACTCACAATGATATTCTACAGACAGACTTTCTATATTCGTCAAAATTTTATATTTTACACAATTTTTGGTAAAAACAGACACACCACCATGAAGTTGTTCTTTCCGTACGAAATAACTAGTGTGGCTAAATCCTTTTATGCGGATATTATTAACATCATTAATACATAGCCAAGTTTCTGTTAAAATAAGTACATGGGGTTGATGGGTTTCAATTACTGTATCAAGTGCTAATAGTTTATTACGAATGCTTCTGCAATTTTGATGTATTATTCTAAAATTATTATTGCCTAATTGTATATTACTTATCGGTCCCTGTTTCCTACTTCTTATAGCTAGACTAGGTTGAACCATGTTAATAGAAATGTCACTTAATTTTTTTCCATTAGCTACGAAAAAATTTTGATATTAATGTCTTATTATCTATAGTTTGAGAGTCAGGTTTGCTATCTTGTGGCGCATTATGTCTAGGAACATCAATTATCAGATCTGTACAAGAGTATATCAGTGTCATTAAATCACTAAAAATTTGTACAAATCCATTTTTGTTTACATTACCAAGCCACGAGAACATTTCACTGTTATAAGACAAATTCAAATTTGAGTCCAAAATGTAGCTGTATCCCTTTTGTATATTGTTTTTATGTAATAAGTTACTAAATAATTCCACCCGCCTGTTGAACAAACTCGAGTAGTTATTAATTTTGAATGTTGGTAAGCATATAATGATGTTAGTATGTTGGACTAAACTCAGTTGATCTTCTATAAATTTAACCACATTTTTATAATTTACACTTGTCTGAAAGTCTTTATCACCGATGTAGATCACACAAAAGTCATCATGAGTAAAGCCCTCCAGTTTGTTTTTAAGGCTACAAAACAATTCCCGCGTACCTCCACCAGGTGTTAAATAAAGGCACGCATTTTCACTGGGGAATGCCTGCCTCAGCAACTTTATCATATAATTAGAATAGTTACTAACAATGCACAATTTGGATTTTTTATGTGATGCTGTGGTATCTGATGTGATTATTGGGCCACATGCGAGAGATTTTTCATTTATGAATTGACTTTTTTCCTGAAAACAGAGTAAATACTGTGAGAGACAATCAACTCGGTTATCGAGGAGTGTCATTTGATCTTTGTAAGCTCGAATTTCCTTTTCTAAGTTAGTCATTGACTTTTTTAGATTCCGTACTTCTGCTGCATAGTCCACAGAATCCGTAGTGAAGGCCATACTTCTAGCTCCATCTGGTGAGGAATTCCTTGACGAGAAGCTTACCGGAGTAAAACCTAAACGCTTTCCTGTTCCGTGGAAGGAAAACCTCTTTCTTTTAGTCGTTTGGAAAACTGGGGTAAGACTCGAAGCCTGGCAAACAATTTTTAATGTTCCGTTCTCCGTTTCTAGTCTGCCGATTTTTCTTTGTAGACAGTTGTTCTCGATACTTATTTCTTCCAGTTGGTTTTGGGTACTGGCGAGCTCAGAGGTCAACCTTTTTATCTCCTCTTTCATTTCTAGTACCGTTAAAACTTCATTTTCGCAGTAATCAACACTTTTTGATAATAGTTCTTGTGATAGCGTGTTGTCGTGTGTGTCAAGTGACCGGTATTCTGAAGGTTTTTGTATCTCCAATTCAGAGTGTGTGTCTAATTGAGAATTATCGTTCAAAGACAAGGAAGATAAGGATGAGTTAGCCGCCAGCTCGAAAACTTCAGTTTTATTAACCTCGGAAGTGCTTGGGGAGTTAGGTATCAAACAGTCTTCAGTAACTTTCTGAGGCGAGATCATAGGCTCATTTCTTGGCGTTGGTATCGAATTTGATGCAGGTTCGTTGTTTATTTTGTTTTTCCGTACTGTTACATTAGCTGATGGCGAGATTGATATAGTGCAGTGTCCTTTCCGAATACATGTTTTACATTTCCAATTTTCTCTCTTTTTGGATTCCATCATTTTAAAAACCTTTTATGGGTATCCGTCACAATTGAGATGGAAAGTCAGGCAACATATTGAACACAGGGCACTTGCTTTCAGGTCAGCTGTTTGTTTACATTTATTGCATGCAACTACAGGCTGACGGTTGGCCGGTTTAGTCAACTTGTCCATTTTTGATGCCTGATAATAGTGATAATTGATAATGAATTATAGTCACAGTTTCCAACTATTTTGACGATTATGCCCTCTAACGGCGTGTTGCGCAACGAGATAGTAAAATAATCGGTGAAGACGTCCTCTTCTATTTCATGCAGTTCGTTCATGCACTAGGTGGTTCAGCTACTTAACCGAGAGATGGCGTTAATTTCGATAAAGTATATAGTGCTGTGAAGTGTGAACGCAGCGTTACGCGGCAACACCAATGGCAACACTATCAGCTGCTATATGTTGGTATTACTGCATGTCCCTTAGCTGTCAGTATGATAGAACGATATCATCAATGTTTTAAACTAAAATTGGAGGCTTCCGGTTCATGACTTAAGATGGCCGCATGCGTTTAAGTTTGGTTGTTCATTATTTATTCATTTTCGTTGTTCAATGTGTAGTATTGATAGCGTATTGTGCAGTGATCTAACGTAGGAGTGAATAGCTAATGAAGGATTCAACTTGAAGCGTTCATAGCCCTTCCTGGGTCAAGGCCCGATAGTCCGCGTGGTTTTTTGTAAATCGCTATCACTTTACAAAAAGCAAAACCTCACCGAACAACGGCATGCTCTACGAGCAAACTCGAAATTGGCGAAATCATCATTAACTATGATGGAAGCCATATTTTAAAATTAGAATTAGAATTAGAAACTAAAATTGCATTTATTTATAATCTTTATTAGTTTAAGTATCTTATAAGGATATACACGATGATTTTTAATCGGTGATCAGGTTCCAACTTTTCTAACTCAGTAAATGATGGCGGTCACGTTGAAGTCGAAATTACATGAAAACAAACTTTTATTTTTCTTCGATAATTTTTATTTAAAATATCAATTTTGTCTTAAATTCCTTGTCACCCTACTAATCTGTATCTGTAAGCTTACAACCTTTTTAATAATAATTTTTAATAATAATAATTTAATGGCAATGACAATTTATGAGTAATAACTTGTCATTGTCATTGCCTATACAAAGTCGTAGGAAATTTCGTAAAATTTCCCGCCAAAGCGATGGCACTTGACGTAGGTATCGTACTTTTAATAAATTTATGTAGGATGACCGTGTATCTAGTGGTTGTTAGGTTTAATTATGTTTCACCTTTTAATTAAATAAACAGTGAGGTAATTGCATGAGACCTCGCCTATTAGGTTTAATTTTAGCTGGATATTAATATTTTTCTACTCCTGATCAGCGATTAAAAATCATCGTGTATAAATAAAGATTAATACATAAATAGATACTCAAAATTGAGCACTAAAAGTTGTCCGGGTGAAATTGACAATTTTGGTGGTAAATATTGAAAATGTGTTTATGGATGAACGAAACGCAACAAGACCAGCAAACGTGTGTTAACCTGTTCGTTTAGTTCCGCTCCGGCATGGAGCGATGACACACATGTCGTACCTTGCTGGATATGTCCACTCAGCACGTAAGTATCTAATTTTGGTGGGGTACAAATACGTTTTGACACAATTTTTGTGGTAATATATGTTTCTAGTGACTTAGCAATAATTGATTGTGTGTGAATTGTGTGTAAGACGTGTTAAAAGTTTCCTTTTTAAAATATAAAGTTAAATTGGAAGTAAATAATACGGATATTTTTGAAATATTTTTTTAATCACTTTTTCTAATTTTGGTGGGTCAATTTTGGTGGTTTTGGTGGTCATTTCAAAGTCAACTAAATTGCATGATGCCACCAGAATTGTTAATTCTGTAATCTGTATATAATTACACATGTTTAATCGCATTTCCAACACTTTTGACTCGGTGAATTTATTTGAAGTCAAGTATAAACACAATACATCTAATATTACAAGCTGTCGGTGAGGGTAATCTTAGCTTAGATATGCTTAATTATGCTGGTGGCGGATTCTATAGCTCCTACCCTTTCCTATATTACTATTTTTTTTCCTCTGGCACGTTTCCTACAGTTTGGAAATGCGCCCATGTGATTCCTCTCCCTAAAACCCCTAATCCGTCGTACTTTTCGCAGTATTATCCTATGTCCATTCTTCCCGTCTTATCCAAAATCATTCAATCCTCTGTAAATCCACGTCCCTCATCACATCTAAATAGACTCGACTTGTTCAATTATTTAGCACAACCACAGCTTTGGTTAAGATCACCGACGACATTCGTCTTAATATAGAATCCTTCTCAGTTTACTTAGTACTTTAAATATATCTCCAACTTCACTGTCCTGGTTTCGTGATTACCTCTTTGGGGGGCAACAGCGGGTTCGAGTTGATGATCGATTTTCTAGCTGGTGAGAACTGTCTGCTGGTGTCTCTCAAGGGGGCATTCTCTCTCCATTACTCTTGTCTGTCTTTATGAACGGAATCACCAACCACAGTCACTCTCCTCCTCGTTCCATGCCTCTGTCCATGCGGCGGCCAGCATTGATGATTTTGGCTCCTTTGTTTCGCAAATCAATTTAGACCTGGAATCAATCCGTGCTTGGACTTGATTCTTTGGTTTGATGAAGAATGCCAAGAAGTCGCAGGCTATAGTCGTTGGAAGCCCCTTATTTCCAAGCTTTCAGATCAAGTTAAGCCTGTTATTTTCTTTGATGGTACGCCTGTACTTTTCTCTTCTACTGTAAAAAAAATTGGCATTACCATAGATCAATCTTTGTCATGGGCACCTCATATTTCTGAGATCAGTAGGAAACTTTTCGCGTCCCTTCATTAATTGAGGTGTCTGCAGAATTTCCTTCCTCTTCATACGAAGATCATGCTTGTCCGCTCTCTTTTGCTTTGGTCTCCGCAAGTTTGAACACAAGTGTTTCAATACCGCGCTCAACTTAAATGGCTTCCGATCCGTCAGCGCAGAGACTTACATGTTCTTTGTCTTTTGTATAATGTCCCTTTCATTCCTTCTTCAGGACATTACCTTGCAGAGAAGTTCTTTTACATGGCGGATGGTAGTGGCCATCGCCTGCGGTCAAGTGCGAATCTGGCTCTATCTATCCCACTGGATATTTACGATGTATCTTTTGCTGTACGCGCCGTGAAATTATGAAATAAATTGTCTCCCGCCCTAAGGCAGACGTAGTCCGTAGCATCGTTCAAGGGGAAGTTCAAGAAATTGTGGCTGTCGAATGAATGATTATTTGATTAGGTTGCTGTTTTTGTTATAATTATGATTATATGTATTTATATAGATATTACGTAATATGTATTACATTGACTGTTTGCCTATATCTCTCTCATTTGGTTTTTGCATTTTAATTTGTACTATTGTAAAGTTATCGTATTGTACATGTTGCTTGGTTTGTCTGCCATTTACCTGTGTTTAACATTCATTTTACTCGAAGGTTAATTGGAAGAAATCCCTTAAAGGGATAAGTTCGGTTTTGAACATGCTTATTTTTTTTTAAATGTATGTAGTTTTTACGATGGCTAATCGCAAGAAAAATCAATCAAGAGAAGAAGTCCTTGAAAAGAAAAAAATATACTGTTGTTTCAAACGAGTTAGGTAGTGATTGTATTTTCATAGATATTTTGGTATAATTAAAATGATTAATTAAACCTATCTTTCTTTTCATTTCCAGCAGGCAATTTCATTGATAAATATAAATTTTTAGCACACGTAACTAATTTTGGTGTAGATGTACAATTTTGGTGGTAGGCAAATTACTAAAATCATAATTTGAGGATGCTGCTGGGGATGCCGAGATAGTGCAGCGCGTCGAGTATGTTTGCGGAGGCCCGCGTTGACTGTTTTCAGGCTGTAATCCGCAAAAAAATCACCTCGCTGATGGCTCGCATCAGGCAAAGCACCAACGGCATCCTCAAAGCGTTAGAGGAGAGGAATGACTGCCATTTATTTAAATTTTGGATAGTGCAGACTAATAGTGTAGCACAATATGTTCTTTAAGTGATATACCTATAAAAAATTACTTGAATCTAGTGTTAAGTTTACTAACGTAGCGGGTAAGTCTTACTAACAAACTATGGATGTAAATTGTCCGAAATAAAGAATTTATTATTATTATTATTATAATATCTTTAAAACTATTATGTTTAACAAAGGGTCATTACTACACAATATTGGTTATGACTTTATTCGTATTATTGATATATATTTTTTACTCTAACATCAAAAATAAAAAATACCCCCAAAATTAGGTAAATTTCGAGCTTGTTGAAATTCACCCATATGAGTTTAGCCGGCCAGACCAGATCGCCCTTTATTAGCGTGCGTTGATTGGTAATTCGCAGATTTATCGACTGATGAAATCAGTCACGCGTTGAAGGAGTCTTAAATATAAAAAAGTTACATGCACCACAGAGAATCAAAATCGTCGTGTTCGAAATTCAAATGACTTTTGCACGCTAGCGGATAAAATAGACTTTTGCACGCAGATTTCGCCCTATAAACGGAGGTTTTCCGAGCGAGTGAGGTGAAAAATTATTCTCTGGTATGTTCACCTAACCAACCACAGAGGTAAAAATGATTCTTTTGTTAAGAGGGAAGTATAGTACGCACTCGTCCATACAAAAAGAGAAAACGTTTTTCTACTTTTAATTATTTTCCAATCTCCGTCATTTTTTAGTATGTTATTGACACAGTAACAAACTAGGTTTATAGGTTTTCCTTTTTTCAAAATTTGCTATAGATTCTAATTTAAAGGTAGTTGAAAAACCTATTTTTTGTGATTAAAACTTTGTTGAATGAAACCGTTTGTATTATTAAAACAATGCACTTTTTTAAAAAAAGCGAAACCTATAAACCTAGATTATATTATGCTGAAGCGATTGACATCAAAATCGAAGTGATTTGCTAAGATTTAGTTAGTGGAAAACGTTTTCTCCCGTAACGCAAATTTCATCAAAAAAGTACTTATTGTCAGTCGCAAGCTGCAACGCTCTCTATCGCACGATTGCGGGTCGGGGGAGGAAGTAAAGTATCACGTATTTACAAGGATGTTAATGAAAAAGTAAAAAGGATCCTAGCCCGCGTAATCGATATCTAAATCTGTTTCAAAAATGATGGGAGTAGAGTAGGAAGTTCTACTAACACTAGTTGGGTTTCAAGAAAAAGATCGATCGGTTGATTATCATTATATTACAATTTAATTTAAAAAATCGGCCAAGTGTGAGCCACCCACGCACCGAGGGTTCCGTACAAATTTTCACTTATGCCATCTTAACTGGCCTGGTTAAGTTTGCACCTGATGCGTATGGCGCCGTATACAAATGAGATGCAAACTTAATATAACCAGGTTCACCAAACATGATATTTGAAAAGGACTATATTTTTTATGATTATATTACAAATGTTTAATAGTTTCAGGGTTTATTGCAACAAGCTTAAAAATTACCTAATTTTGGTGGCTTTTTTTATTTTTAATTTAGAGTCAAAATTATATACTTACATATCAATAATACGAATAAAGTCATAACCAATATTGTGTAGTAATGGCCCTTTGTTATACATAATAGTTAGAAAGTTATTATTATTTTAGTAATTTGCCTGCCAACTAAATTTCTTGTGCCCACAAATATTAGATTTTTTGGCCACCAAAATTGTACATCTACACCAAAATTAGTTACTTGTGCTAAAAATTAATATTTATAATAAATAATAATAATAAATATCGGACAACCTCACACAAATCGATCTACTCCCAAATTAAGCTCAAGAAGGCTTGTGTTATGGGTACTAGACGATGATATACGTACTTATATAGATCAATATATACTTAAATACATAGAACAACCATGACCCAAGCACAAATATTCGAGTTCATCACACAAATATTTGCCCTGGCCGGGATTCGAACCCGGGATCGCCCGCTCAGTAGGCAGGTGTCTACAAACCGAGCCAAACGCGTCGTCAAAAATTGTTGATGAAATTGCGTACTGGAAATTAAAAGAAATTAAATGTTTTATTAATCATTTTGGTTATACCAAAAAATCTGAAAATACAATCACTAACTCGTTTGTAACAACAATATATTTTTTTCTTTTCGAGGACTTCTTCTCTTGATTGTTTTTTTATTGCGATTAGCCATCCTTAGAAATAAATAAATTACGAATAGCAAAAGTAATAATTTATATTAAATGTTTTGCATGTAATGTATCTAAACACTTTATTGTACACAATAGCAAGAAATACATTGCAAAAAATAAGCATGTACAAAAGCGAACCTATCCCTCTAAGGGATTTCTTCCAATTAACCTTCAAGTGAATGAGTATTAAACACAAGTAAATGGTAGACAAACCAAGCAACATGTACTCTTAGATAACTTTACAATAGTAGGTACACATGAAAATGCAAAAACCAAATGAGAGAGATAGGCAAACAGTCAATGTAATACATATTACGTAATATCTATATAAATACATATAACATAAATATAATCATAATTATAACAAAAACAGCAACCTAATCAAGTAATCATTCGTTCGACAGCCACAATTTCTGTAACTTCCCCTTGAGTGATGCTACGAACTGCGTGTACCTTAGGGCGGGAGACAATTTATTCCATAATTTCACGGCGCGCACAGCAAAAAACACATCGTAAACATGAGATCTATGCAGTGGGATAGATAGATCCAGATTCGCACTTGACCGCAGGCGATGGCCACTACCATCCACCATGTAAAAGAACTTCTCTGCAAGGTAAGGAGGAGAAGAAGGAATGACAAGGACATTATACAAAAGACAAAGAACATAGTATCTGCGCTGACGGATCGGGAGCCATTTAAGTTGAGCGCGGTATTGAGACACATGACCAAACTTGTGGAGACCAAAGCAAAAGTGAGCGGGCAAGCATGATCTTCGTATGAAGAGGAAGGAAATTTTGCAGACACCTCAATGAATGAAGGGACGCGAAAAGTTTCTTACTGATCTCAGATCCTACCCATGACAAAGTTTGATCAATGGTAATGCCAAATTTGTTTACAGTAGAAGAGCAAGGTATAGGCGTACCATCAAAGAAAATAACTGGCTTAGCTTGATCTGAAGGTTTGGAAATAAAATGTGGGCTTCCAACGACAATAGCCTGCGACTTCTTAGCATTCTTCACCAAACCAAAGGATCAAGCCCAAGCACGGATTGATTCTAGGTCTGAATTGATTTGCGAAACCAAGGAGCCAAAATCCTCAATGCTGGTCGCCGCATAAAGCTGCAAATCGTCTGCATAGAGATGGAACGAGGAGGAGAGTGACTTGGTGATTCCGATGGAGAGAGTATGCCCCCTTGGGGGACACCAGCAGACGGTTCACACCAGCTAGAAAATCGGTCATCAACTCGAACCCACTGGGAACAGAGGTAATCACGAAACCAAGACAGTGAAGTTGAAGATATATTTAAAGTACTAAGTAAACTGAGAAGTATATCAACAGTGTTAAAAGGACTACTAAAATCAAGGAGCACCAATATAGTCCCTTTTCTATATTCTATATTAAGACGAGTGTCGTCGGTGATCTTAACCAATGCGGTGGTTGTGCTAAAGAATTAAACAAGTTAAGTCTATTTAGATGTGATGAGAGACGTCGATTTACAAAGGATTCAATGATTTTAGATAAGACGGGAAGAATGGACATAGGACGATACTGCGAAAAGTACGACGGATTAGGGGTTTTAGGGAGAGGAATCACATGGGCGCATTTCCAAATTGTAGGAAACGTTCAAAATCAAAAATCAAAAAATCAAAATCATTTATTATTAACAGTTTTTACAAAAACTTGTCGAATCTTCCTTTTAAGTTTTACACTTGTGTTAGGAGGTATTCGCTCTTTCATACAGATGTTGACACAGTTAATAACATAAGGTTTAGTTATTGTTATCTTAAAAGCTAACTTAATCTATAGAAATTGGTGAGAACAGCAGTAGGTAAGTCCCACAGTGGGACGAGAATATCATATTGTATTATATAGTGTTTTACATAAGTTCGGTGTTCGGTGGGGTAAATTATTTGTATTATGTTGTGCTATATTTATAGATCTATTGATATGTATAAAATTAATATGCTATATATGCAAGTGCGCGTGAAATATACTCTCACTCCTACATACACACATACAAACGTGCCAGAGGAGAAAGAAAAAATAGTAATATAGAAAAGGATAGGAGCTATAAAATCCGCTACCAGCATAATATCTAAGCTAAGATTACCCTCACCGACAGCTTGTTATATTAGATGTATTTTGTTTATTCTTGACTTCAAATAAATTCACCGAGTCAAAAGTTTTGGAAATGCGAAAAAGACGATAAAAAATGTGAAATGATATACAAAATTAACAATTCTGGTGGCATCAAGCAATTTTGGTGACTTTCAAATTAAGTACCAAAAAAACCACAAAAAAAAAATATTTTAAAAATATCCGTATTATTTACTTCCAATTTAACTTTATATTTTAAAAAGGAAACCTTTAACACGTCTTGCACACAATTCCCACACAATCAATTATTGCTAAGGCACTAGAAACATATACCACAAAAATTGTGTCAAAAAGTATTCCTAGTTGACTACGGAACCCTAGAAAGACATAGTAACTCCGATATCATGTACACATTATAAGTAAGTATATGCCGCGGGGGCACAGTTTTTTACACCTTTTTTAGTTTATTTTAGTCACGTAATTATTTTATTTATAACTAATTCCTTGATTAAGTTTTTAATATGAATTCCATTATGTTCACATAAACAAACTATAAAATTGTCAATGTCAACTTCATGTCGAGTAAGTATAATAATTATGTACTTTCGTACACAATAACAAAGTCAAATAAAAAATGTTTTGTTTCGTAAATATCAGTAACTCATTATATAAATACCTTTGAAATACCTAAATAATATTACAATAAAAAATGACAGTCATTTACATCCTACCGGTACATCGGGAACAAACTGATTTATCAAAAATTTATTTAGCTTGTAGGTACATACTCGTTACTAACAATAACATAAATAAATAAAATACTTCTTTATAATATCGGAATTTCAGTCACAACACAACAATTCACTATCCGTAGGTACGCAAGAAAACAAAACAGTCCACCTTTATTTATCGCAATCGCTTGTCAATCCGATCGTCAAACTAGCCTAGCAGCAGGTAGCAGAGCGCTGTGTCATGCTTCGATGTGTGCGTGAGGCGATTTGTATGTGTTGTGCGCGATGCCGGGGGGTGAGCGCTTTCGAGCGACAGCATGCGTTTTCGTAAATACCTATTTCGTTAGGATCGCGAAGCTATACTGTAGTCTTAACGATGCTGAAGCTCACCGTTGGCACAAAATAACTAAAAAAGAAATTTTATTATTTTCTGGCTCAAATCTTACACCACCTTAGTATTCAACCGAAATAGATCGGTTCTTAGCAAGCCGTCACAAGCCGGGGCCGCCGGGGCGCACCACAAACACGTACAATATTTACACCCCAACTTAACCCATTACCACCAACTATTGCATTACGAACGCTTTTAACGGGATGACTTTCACGAACTTCGCGTTTAATCGAATACCGAACTCCGTAATGTTATTGTCTACGCATTATCTCGATTGCTTTCGGGTCATCGGCGATATTTCATAATGGGACCATCAAAACTTTACTGGCATCTTTGGGCGGGCCGTAAACCGCCGACACGTCGCGTAAAACCGTTTACAGCGGGGTTTATGCCACGCGAGCTTATTCACGAATTAAAAATTGCCAATTTTAAGGGCAGAAGCGATACAACATTAGGGTTTTCAAATTGCGAGTTAACAATATTTTAGTTGGCAACGAACGGGTGCACTACTCTGGTCTTGCGCATTTATATGGGCGGGTATAACGTGGTTTCGTTTAAAGAAAGAAAAATACATTATTGAGTCATGCATGAACTCATATAAGGATTAATAAGGCCTATTACTCTTATTAAGTTTATTGGTGAACGCCCGCTCAGCTGGTGAAGCCAAAATACTTATTTCGTATTGAAGACCTTGGTCTATTCCGATCATAGGTGAAAATGAAGAATATTTTACTCATCAAATAAAAAAGTCCAAGTATAATTTCTATATCCAAGACTCATAATAAAAGTTAAATCATTAAAAGTAGCAGAACTCTTCAAATGACGAGTCTATCGTCGAGGGCACAAATGCGGCCCAAACGTATAATTTGCCTCTTTATACAAAAATTTCGCCCGAAACTTATTTCTGGTTCAAAGTTTCAGAACATGGGGATTGGAGCGGTCTGCCTAAGTCTGATAATTATTGCCATGTCACGGATACTTTCGGATCCAAGTTTGTTCTTTAAGGCATTTGAATATTTGAGGACTCTTTATTCATTGATTATGATATTCCATAAAATATTCTTCTCGAATATTCCGTCTGTTGAATTAAGTATTGAGATTTCTTTCTTCATTCATTCTTATGAAAGGATTTTTTAATTAATCTGATCCGGCACGTTATTGACAAATATTTTAGCAGTCTTAAAAATATGTACATCACCAATTAATTGTGTTTAAATCGTACCCAACCTACAACCCTCGTGAAGATAGTGTTCACCGCAACTACATCTCGTTTGATGTCAGTTAGCTTATAGCCTTCATTTGTTTAAGTAACAAATCCAAAACTTTGAGCCACCACGTTCGCAAATTGTGCAAAATAGGATTGCTAACTCCATAGTAATAAGCTAACTCTAAGGAACAGGAAGCTAGCAGCTAATTTGGAACCGACGCTACGATTGAAAAAAACAGTGATACCTATCTGAAAGTTGGCTCGTTACTAACTTTTCTGTTTAAATAGTGCCTTTAGCGGATTTGGATCAAAAAGGATTTTTAGCGATGAAAAGTACTTTAATTTGCAAATTTAAAGTTTTAAATTTTACTCGTGCCTTTTACGTGTATAAGTGATGATAGGATTAGGTATGTTGTATGATAAAAAGCATAACTTTTGTTAACTACTGGCTCTGTGAGCAGCACGACTCCTCAATGTCGTGTCGGGCCGTTTCTTATCATTTTTACGTGACTTTTAATCCGTGTATAATAAATATTGGAGTTAATATTTTCTTCGGTTTCCGCGATTGTCACATTCAAATAATCAATTGAAACGGATTATATCGCGTATATACATTATCTGAGGACGTTTCGGCAACTTTACAGTTAACGTTGTCAAAGATCAACTGCAAAGTTGCAGAATTGTCAGGGAGGCTGAAATAGTGAATAATTATTATACTTAACATAATTTTTTGGAACGGCTGAAATATGTTTTCAATCGCCACATCTCTGCCACTTTCGTAAATTTCGACATAGAATCAATTTCGAAATATATATAGGTAATTATCATATCGATCGTACTACCAAAAATACTCGAGTCTCTTGAGAATGCAAGCTGTGGGACCAACAGCCGGGCATCTGGCAGCATTTTGCCGGACGCAGCTTTTTTTTATAAGATGCTTCACTCGCGTTACCGACGCTAATGTAACCAAAAGAGTTAATACGAATAATAATTATAGAATCATTACAAAATTTATTTTAAAATAATTCACAACAATCGATTATAGACACCGGACAGGTAACACTAAATAAAAGCTTATAATAAATAATATAAATAAAAAAAATATCGCGTGGAGTCCCTCCGCGCGAAAGAAGTAAAACTTCGTAATGTGGAAATGAAAATAGGAAGGGGTAGAAATTGATTTTTAGTGAACTCATATTGTTTCTTTAAGACAAACTCTCTTTCTATTCCCCCTCCCCAGGAGCCTTGCTTTCCTACCCCCTCCACGGTAGCGTTAAACGTTTAACGCAACCGTTAAACGTTTCACGCAACCTTGTTGGAAGTCGCATTAGAAGTTTAACTTCAATAAATAAATATACAACGAATAAAAATAACCTTACAGAAATTCAAGCCAAATATAAATTATTCAACATGAAAAAATAATTATACACAAATTAAACACATGGTTGCCCTCGAAAGGGTATACCAGTACAAATACCTGGGTCATAATATAGGTAGTTACAGCCGATCTCAAGGACGATGCTGATATAGAACGCGAACGTAGGGCCTTGTCGATCAGAGCGAATATGATGCTGCAGCGCATCAGGGATGTTTGCGGAGGCGCATGCGGCATGTGTTAAAGCTGCCATGCGCCGGCGAGCCGCCACCCTGCAGCCCTGTTGCGACGCGTGCGCGCCAGCTCCAACGGCGTCCTGGCAATGATTGCGGACAAGTTCTGCCCGTACATAACTTTTTGCTGCGGACTTCATGCGCCCAGCAGCAACTTATGATGGTTATCAATGTTTTAACCACTGATGTCTCAATTATGTAGTTGTAATGTAATGTAGTTTAATTTTAATGTACTGTGTTAATTTTGTTATGAGTCTACTTGAAATAAAGGAATTTTAATTTTTTAAGTTTACTTATATTTACCTATATGTTTTCCGGCTGTTTCTCTATCTCTCTCTCTCTCTCTTTAAATAAAAAAAATATTGAGTTCCCTTCTACTTAAATGCTTCCGTCGTCCTTAATATATAAATTTAATAATTACGTTTCAATTTAAAAATTGTACCCTAAAAAATATTCATCAAAGCGAGAGTCGCACGGAAATATCCTTAAAAACTAACTCCTGGAGCATCTCAAGCGAAAATTAGATTCCGCGCCGGGAACTCCGAAAAAATCTTTATTTATACTAAAACACGCAATGAAATTAGGTATTCAGTGACATCAAAGGCTTCCTGCAAACTCGGGAGTGCCTCACGCTCGGCATTCCGAATGGCCGCTCAATTAGGCGTCTCAAGAAACGGGAGAATCTTAACAAAATAAGTAGGTACCGAACTCCAAATTAAGTAATTCCAAATCGGATTTTTGTCGGGGTTTTTTCCTGGACCTTCCGAAACGTCATAAAGGGCCAAATTCAACGTTCTTAATTTCATCTGTCTGAAATATCACCACTATTATGTCTGCTAACGCCATACATACTCTTCTAGCCGTTTTAAATCTTTCAATCAAAAATCTAAATAATAACGCGCACTCATGACTGTGAAATGGAATCGAATTAGATTCCAGAGGGAGAGAATTGCTTTAGGTACACGAAATTGTCTTTTTGTTTGCCCGTGGCTTCCAAAGTGGCAGTGGGCTGGTATGACAGTGACACAATTCGTCAAGCGTGAGGGATGCCCTCTAGTGCGATGGACTGACAATTTAAGACTCGAAGTCGAAGCCAGGGTGCATATTTAGGAAGGCGATATACCTGTAAGCTGGAAGCATAATAGTGTACCTGGCGTGTCGGAACACGTATGTCACTGTTCAATCTGAAATGTGACGGCTTAGATTCTACCGTGGATCTCTTTGGATTCAATCACGCGAGGGAACTCCGAGCATACTCGTAGCCCGCTCATTGTCCTCTTAGCGAAGCTCCGATAAATAAATCAACTAACTCTGACGCAATAAATGAACTAACAGCAGTTTTCCTGCTCTTTTGTACAGCTCCCCTCACGGCGTTTTATATAGAAACATTTGTTTATTATTGCGTTAGATTTGTTTGCGGGTCGACACAACTTTGCTTTCAGTTCTCTTCCCGACAACCGGCGAATAACGATGAGGGACCGACGCATTACCTCTTACACGCTGAGGAAGTAGGAGAAGGAGGTTTTTGTGCCTAAACATAAATAAACTTTAACTGTATTCCCATTGAAATAAATAACATCGATAATCAACTACGTGACTTCACACGAAAGCTGTGAAGCAACCGAAAGACGCGGGAATTCAAATGTTTATGTTTATGATTTTGTAATCTTTTTGGATTGAATTAGCATAACCACATGTAAATTGTCGTATATGTGTATAATTAGTTCATTAAAAAAGATACATACGAACAGAAAAGAAAATATTAGTTTCCGGTTATAAAACTGCATGAGAAAAGACTTTGAAATAAGTGTAGGCTAGGTATAGGCTACTCAGGGTACTATGTACAGACACTGAATTGAGATCGTATTATATGTTTTCGATACAACCTACTACCAATTGCTAAAAAAAATATTCAGATTGCCTGTAATGTAAGATTCTGTTACTTTAGAAATACCTAGAAAAATTGTTTTACGAGTATGCTTATCGACGCGTGCAAGAGCAGCTTCTTCGTCAAGGGATATAAACCCCCCCTGCCTCGCCTCGAGAGCAGTATCACACTTCAATAATTGTTTTCCCGCGTCACACGACAGGGCGTGCTGCGGGGCGCTGCACCCGCAGTACCGGGCCCGGTGTCCCGCAGCACCTCAATACGCCTAAAGCCGACATCAAACTTTTACGACGCCCCGCGGACGCCGCGGTTCGGACCATAAAACGAATAAAACATGGCGACCTAGATAAATAGTTTATGGCGTGAAATGGCCAACATTGTGTGATAATTCCATTTTTTTAATTTCGTCGCCATTTTTTTGATGCCGGGAAGTCGTTTGGGAGTTCAATTTACTGAAGAGGGGCTTTTATTAGCCTAACTTTCTCGCCTTTTTCAGATCATTTTAATGTTTTCCAAGTCCTTAAAGGAAACTTTGTTCTATGTTCCTAATAAATATTACGGGACATTATCTTAAACAAATCAATCTATTGCCGGCAATCCAGAGGTACCGGGTTCGATTCCCGGTCTCTTCCACCAGGTTACCCATTTTCAATTTTTCTTTGAGCTTTGATCTTTGTATCAATGGTAGTCCAAACTAAGCAATACCTTTATCGATTTTGTTGTTGAGGTCGACAATATTAGACATAATAAATTCCAGCTCATGACACAAAAAAATACCGAGATGCGAACCCACTAGCTTCGTATCGTAACATCGTGCACATGCACAAAAATATGGAGAAGACTTTCCACAACCGTTTAGGAAACAAAGAAACACATCTGGAATAAAACAAAAGCATGACGCACAAACACCGACATAATTTTAACGACATGGAGCATAAATCACGGAATAAAGTGGTTAGATTAGAAACTCCAACTCGATGCCGGACCGGCGGCGAAGTTTTGCTTTCATGATTAATGATTTCAGACTGGCTCCGAATTAATTTATAAGCAAGTTAATTCAATGAGACAACAGTTGCCGTTTTACTGTGGCGATACATTTTAGATTTGCGGTGAAGAAGATTTATTTAAACAGAAACGAACTGTGTCCGGCGCTAAACTCGAGGCCGAGCCGAGACCGCCAATGAGATCCAATAGCGTATGTTCCCCAAGCAGCACATTAGTGAATTTTGCAGCTTATCTTATAGCTTTAAGTTCTAAATGAGTGGTTTAACAGTGTTTGATACAACTTATAGCTTTAAACACAACTCAAAACTGTATATGAGTTCATCCTATCACTTGTAGTTGCATAGGAACGTTTTTTGTTTCTACTTTATTACTTATGGTGGGTTAAAGTCGATTTTGCTACTTAAAGTTGCATGCAGGTTCAAATTGTCACTCAATAAGAAGCAATAGTGCTATATAAGGCCTTAAAATCACTTATAAGCAACTTTTACATATAAGTGGGAACATACCCTTATTTGGAACTAAAAGTTCCAAATGACTAGTACAATAGCGAATTATATCACCAATAGTGGCTAAAGGGATAATTTTACGGCTCTTTTGGAACCAAAAAATATTGCAACTTTAAGGCCTAAGACGTACCTTATTGCCACTCCAACGCATAAATAGGTCTCAGTAGGAGGTTCTTGGAACCAAACGCTTTTATTTTCACTTATTTCAAACCACTAACGAACTAAAAGTTCTATTATTGTTCCTATTTGCGCCTTGTCAATAGTTATTTGTGCAACAAGAGAGCAAAGTTGTTTTTTGTTACGAGTGCTGATTTTGAGTCCCGAGCAAGCGAAGGATTCTACGTTTGAATCACGAGCGTAGCGAGTGATTCTATGTTAGAATCCTGAGTGTAGCGAGAGACTCAACAGCACGAGATGCAAAAAACTTTGCTCTCGTGTAGCACACACAACTTTTCACCTTATCAGCGAGAACATCGACATTTTGTGCTTTTTCTTCCAACGTGTGTTTATAGTCTTTGTTGCTGATTTCAATAATATTATTAATCAGAAAATAGATAAGTGCTGCTTAAATAGGAATAACAATATAATTTAATTGAAATTATAATCAACCAACCAACACGGTTATTGTCATTATTTTATCAAATTGGAAGATTTAGCAGATACATGACGTGTTTATTTATAAATACATATTATATTACGAGATTTAGTTTATAAATTGATTAATATTTTTACTCGTAAAACACCAAACAAAATAAATGCAAAAGAAAATAACAATTACAATATGAACTCGATATTTTTTAAGGTACGTTTCGAGTATGCATCTATGTTAAATGGTTTTTTTTTTTTTAATTTATTTACCAACAAAAAACATACATAAAATACAAATTTAAGTAATTTCTCGCCAAACTGTAACAAAGTGAAATTATAAATTATTATTACATTTACAATAAGTTGAAAAATCTTATTTTATCTGAGCAATGATCCATTGTTTTATATAAAAAGCACTATAATTTTAATATTCGGTCGTTAAATAAAAATATAATAAAGAAAAAAAATACGTTGCAATTAAAACTTTTTCGGGTGTTTTTAATGAAATTTTTGGTATAACGCGTATCCGAACTGTTCTCAATCGAGGTCAGATTCGAAAATCGAATTTCAAATTGATAATTTTCTATCCCTCTCTTTTATATACATATGAAAGAAACAGAGTGCATCGAGATTCCAATGATTAGAATTTTATAATTAACCTTTGGCTGAAGAATAACAATTCGTGGTCAGATATTGAAAAAATTAAAAAGCTACTTTCTACTCACGCTCGAAACAAAATCGCATTTTGTTCACTGTTATCTGACAGCAAAATCGCCATGTTTGAGCTGGTGAGGTGAAAAATATATTTAATAGTCTTGCTTGTTTAATAGTCTACAAAAGAGCAAATAATTATTACTATTGGTAATATCATTCACTGCTTTGCCACTCGCAAGATACAAATAAGTGATTATTAGACTTGATAGTTCCAAATAAGGAACAAATAAGTGAAAATAAACACTGTAGGATCTTTTTTGTTTCGCCATGTTTACAAATGGAAGCCTATGAAAATTGATTATTTTAACCAGAATTTTATCACACTCACGCATAATCACAGACTTTTGATAGTTGTGACGATGTTACTTTAACATTGTACGTAACCTACAATCATTAGGTCAGGTTTTTAACAGTTTTATTTCTTATCAGTATCTATTCCTTATTTAATTTAGCACTCTCTTTTTTAATATTCCTGATCAAATGAAGGGCGCGTCGAAATTTACAAAGAAAACATACTATAGTTTCACAGTAAAAAAAAAATCGCAAGAATTTCGTGCTTATTTCAATGCTTGTATAACGTAAAGTTTTAATCACAATCAAACAGACATATAAATCCAAAATGAATATGGCAGATCACGTATTACTTTTAATAAAACACAATTTGACAGTTGCCTCGCCACTCAAAGATAATTTTGGCGACTCATTTATCACTCATTGACCGAACTGAAATGTTTTCATTCGTTCACTGCGCATAACTTTCACCCATAGTTCTAATTACCACTTAAGGTAATTGTGAGATCTCTTATGGATTCTATTTAGCACCAAAAATAGGCTGCAATTTTTCTCCTTTTGGTTCTATACTGGTGGCATAAGGTTTCTTGCCACCTATATAGCACTTAGTCATGGTGGTAAATTTCACTTAAGCATCTAATTAGATATGATATACGAGCTATTTAGACCCAGTTGTGCTACTTGGGTCATTACTCAATTCAGATCGATGTAGGTATGTGTGTATGTGATGTTTGTGAAACTATGCTTTATAATGTAATTTAGGTAATAAGTTGGATACAGAGTACTTTGGTAGGAAAAGATAATAGTTTTCCCAGTACATCTAATACAACTATAATACTAAATCTAAGTTAGTCCAGTGACCCAACAACACTGGTTTCGTTAGGAGATCTCTTTTCTAGATCTTGGCTTCCGGTCTTGGCCCGGAAGCCAAGATCTAGAAAAGTGATCTCCTAACGAAACCTGAGTCCTTTTCTTGATCGTTCCGCCAATCGTGTTATGATTAGAATTAAGAAGATGTATTTATATAATTTATTTATTTAATCGTATGGTGAAAAGCTTGTTGTAGGAAATTATAAATTTATATCCAGGTTACGCAACCAGTCCGTAGCTTCAGGTAGCAAATTAATATAGAGGTCCTTTGGGTCACCCCAGTAGCGTCGTTTTGGACAGCGCTCCACGATATGCTGCACAGTTTGATCCTCAAGACCACAGTCACACATTGGGGTCGGACTCCAGCCCCACTTGTGCTTTAAAAAGTTGCACCTGCCGTGTCCTGTGCGGATTCTGTTAAGGCGGCTCCAATATTTCCTCTGTAAATAGAAACCCTCAGGCTTTTGAGTGGGTTCTGAGAATCCAATGTGGTGACCAGCAGTTGCTTCCAACCATTCCGTCCTCCAGGACTGCTCTAGCATAAAACCATCAGACTGCGGTGGCGGATCAGTAAACTCGTGGTGGGCAGGCAGGTCAGTGCAGGCTGATATTTTTTCGGCTTCCCTCACAAGTGCTTGCTTTCTTCGTAAATGGGGTGGAGCAATATGGCTCAGCACTGGCAGCCAGTGAGATGGTGTGGACTTGATCGTGCCGGATATACATCTCATTGCGTCATTTAGCCTAGTGTCAACTTTATGCACATGTGCACTTTCGCACCATACAGGCGCGCAGTATTCTGCTGCAGAATATACAAGGCTAAGCGTTGTAGTTCGGAGAACATCGGCAGACGCGCCCCATGAAGTGCCACTGAGTTTATGTAGGATGTTGTTGCGTGTGGCTAGCTTTAGGGAAGTTTTCGTGAGGTGCTGCTTATAAGTCAAGGACCTGTCCAGAGTGACGCCGAGGTATTTTGGATGAGGATTGTACTTGAGGTTTTCTCCCTGGACTTTGACAGTCGGCTGGTATTTGGCTTGTTTGTTACATAGATGGAAACATGAAACCTCCGTTTTGGTCGAGCTAGGTATCAGCCTCCAGGAGGAAAAGAAACTCGACATAGCTTTGAGATCTGCTGTTAGGACTCCCTCCGCCTCTCCAAACTCACGGCTACGAGCTACCAATGCAATATCGTCTGCGTATATAAACTTCTTTTATTTATATAATTAAATTAATCTTTAGTGATCGTAGCAACATCAAATTATATTTCAATATAACGTCCACAATTTGGAGGCGTGTTTATTTTTACTTTTTACCTAAATGTTTTAATCTCTACTGATTTATATTTACTTATAAGCGAATACAAATGAAAGGAAAGTCTTGTGAGAAAAGTCCACCGGGGAAGCTACCAGTAAATTAATAAAATACTTCGTTAGATATGAAAAAGCCTCCGAACTCTCCTAAGCGTATTATCTGGAAGTACATCGTAAAGGAAATACCCACAAGACTAGGTTTCTCGGAAACATCTCGAATTACATTTAGCACTATCCCTCATCCGGAATGAAGAGTTCCCGTGGGAAATTCCCTTGATTTTCCCATTATTGTTATTGAATACACAGCGGTAGTAAAACCCCTTTTATGGTGGAGCAACACCGTGCGCCGCGCCGTCGCAGCCAACCTTGCGGCGTTTATATAAATATAATATATAGTGTACTAGACGAGCCCGACCAATTTTGTCCGCGAGAAAGAAAAAGTTATAAACCTCTTTTGCGCTTCCTTTTCGCGGTCGGGTAAAAGTATATTTATGACCATCCGTCGATGCCTAGCTACCCGTCTACCAGTGTACCAAAATCATTAGAAATCCATCTTATTGTTTAGGCGTGATGAGCGGCATTAACACAGTATACATACGAAAATCTACTCTGTGACCTCTAAGGCGCACATGCCATAAGGCATTCTCTACGCCCCATTATTGGGCAAAGTAGATAAGTTACTTCATTATTTCTTTAGAAAACATCGTCAATGATAGACATTTCAAATTTATAACGTATTGATTGATTAATATAATTAAAAAAGATTGTAGTGAACGTACCCATTGAAAACTCTTTTGAGTCCCTGTCCAACGACGACGAGTTTAACTCAGTCCCCTTTCAATCATCTCCCCGAGTTGATTTTAATGGAAGTTGTCCCGAGGCAAGACTAAGGAGTGGCTCCACTACATTAGATATGCAAGAATCAGAAAGCGCCATAAGCATGGAGTCTCCCATCGCTCAAAATGATTCTTGCTCTGTGCATCCTGAAGGCGCGCCAAACATTTGTAGAACAGATGATGAAAGCTTCCATTCGACAGCAAAGCCTGAGAATACCCCACGCGTTTCTACGATTCAGAGTAGCCCGTCATTTACATTAGAATCCACAGGATCTCTGGAGCATCACAACAAAATTAACAACATCACAACACGTCGAAAACGCAAAGACCTACCCAGTGCATCATCAAATAATCTATCGCTTAGGAATTATTCGTTAACAAACATAAATACATCACCTACAACAGAAGATTCACCAAGCAAAACTCGACGTAGCTTACCACATGATTTATCTTCATACATTGCTCCGACGCAAAACGCAGAGTTGGAAGAAAAAATTAGCCGACTAGAGACGGAACTTTACATCGCCCACGAAGAAATAGAAAATTTAAACTTGGTAATTATGGATTTGAAACAACAATTACGACATCTCGAAAGTAAAATAAAAATTTACAAGTCCGTAGGGATTGATGACATAACTATCAATAACAGCATTAATAACTCGACGCCTTTAATAGAGAAACGAATAACGAAACCATTGAGGCATCGTAACTCCACCTCGCATACTAATAATAGTGGACTTCCTGAAATTATCGGCGCCGCGCGAAGGAGTTCATTGATATCGCCGGAATCAAACCGGAAAGCTCAGCAAGAAAACAAAATCACGGACAAAATTCGGCATCCTAATACCATTGCCTATCTAAATCAGTATACCCAGACAGCCGCAGAATCAGAGACTACGGGTTCCAACAGGAAAAACACAATATTTATACTAGGGGATGAGCAGGTGTCCGGGTTATCAAAATCGATTCAAATGTCACGCGCAGGAAAGCGGAACGACAGGTATCTTTCAACGGCAATGATTAAAAGAAATGCTACGTCCCATCACGTCCTTGATTACTGCAACCACATACTCGTACAAAAGTCAGCTTCTAAGAACGATGTTGTGATATTGTGTACGGGAAGTAACGACGCGAACCCCCATGCTGTGTTAATGAACATTAGCGTAGCACTACATAAGTTATCAGCTGCTAATTTGAGAGTTCTGATTCTTCCTGTCAAACAGAACCCATACTTAGATATAAGAAAATTAAACGCTAGCCTATTTAAATTAATTAATAATTATGCAAATTGTAAGTTTATTCAATGTGAAGTGAATACTAAGTCCAAACCGGCTTACTTGAATTAAGCTGTGTGTCAACATTAATTCATTTATTGACTGTGTCTGTAACGAACTCTTAACAATGACAGAGGCACAATCGCCGAACAACAATCATGTACCCTTCAATAGTAGCGTAAATAATCAAAGCAGTGCTGATAAAAGCTCGGCGGAACATAACTCGGGACCTACAAATTTGTCAGGAATGGAATCGGAGGAAAAGTTTTTTCGTCCCCAATAAACGCATAACTGTCCTGCATCAAAACATTGCAGGTCTTTTGCATAAACAGGACGCCCTTGAAATAGCTATTAATCAACTTGAGGACGGGGACAACTCCGTTGACATAATTTGCCTCTCTGAAACTTTTATTAAATCAGAAGAGGAGACAAATATATCCCTGAAAAACTATAAACTAATTAGCCACTACAGTAGACCCAAAATTAGGAGGGGCGGGGTATGTGTTCTTGCCAAGTCGAATTGTTTCGAGTGTAATCCGTTCCACTGGATGAATAACTATTGTATAGAAAATATTTTTGAGTGTTGTGGTGTAGACATACCTGAACACAACTTATCGGTGATATGTATATACAGAATACCGCGCGCAGACTTGGAGGTTTTCTTTCGTAGGCTGCACGAATTACTTAGTTATTTAATAAAAAAGTTTCCAAAAAGGCGTATTGTTGTCTGTGGTGACTTCAATATAGATCGCTTAAAGTCACAATTAGAGATAACTAAGGAGTTTGAGCGTATTTTGGAAAATTATAATTTTAGCTTGCAAATTAAGGACCCAACGAGGATAACAACCCTCTCCAAAACTTGCATAGACAATATTGGTATAAACTTTAAAGATTCGGGTAAAGCAGTAGCTCATCATCTAAACCTGTCTGATCACTCGGCTCAGACGATCAGTATACCTGTAAAAACAAAATATTGCCCCACGTTTTGGTACATCGAAAAACATGACTTTTCGGAATCTAACCGCAAAAAATATCAGGAAGCGTTAGCCAGCTTGTCATTCAACGATGTGCTTTCATGTAACAATGCAAATGAAGCATACACTACATGATTACTTGCAACTATTTTTTAAATTATGTTTTCCTATCAATAGAGTAAGAATACAGGCTAATAAAAAGCTAAGATGGATTACACGAGGCATAAGAGTATCTTCTAAAGCTAAAAGACGATTAGTCAGTACAATATAATGAAATCTAATGATAGGTCAACTTCTAAGCACCATGGGCTTAATATCTGTTATCCATGTCATAGCTCTGCTCATTTTGAAAAAAGTATTCTTTTCATGTCTGTCAAATCTTTAATAGTTTGCCAAATGACTTGAAATCCTTGGATTGCCAAGGTTTCAAACCCAAATTGTTTAAGTGGTGCCTACAAAGAATGTACTACTCTGTTAATGAACATTTTATGACCACCAATACCTAATCAATATTTGTTTTATTTTATTATTATGAGTTTTTTTTTTTACATTGACATTCAAAAATGATTTATTAAGGATTGTAATTTGCTGTTTACCACTTTTCTATATGCATGACATTAATTTATTATCTAACTACTTTTATTCTCATCATAACTTATTTTTAATCTGACATTATTAAATACATACTCTTCATAGATTTTAGTGACATGCATATATTATTTAAAGACAAAATATTGTGCGCCAAATTCTGGCTGATTGTGATGTACCAAACACTAACCCTACCACCATTTATAACCACTCACATTCAAACAATAAATAATTTTGTATTTTGTATTTGTATTTTGAAATGACTGCTTGCGCCTTAATGTAGCTCGTGTGTCAACTTTACTTCCTCTTAAAACACATTTGAGTGGAGCAGGCGGCAGGCGGCAGGCGGCCGAAGGTGCGCCGTCGAACGGCAATAATCCCCCAAGTTCCGCCATTAAGACCTGATTGCACGAGTTGACGCGTGGTTTTAGCTCGGAAACTTGTCCGCTGCAATTTATTTCAGTTTCCAATGTTATCTTTATTCCATCGCCAATACAAGCTTATTCGCTTTTATTTTACTTCGGGAACTAATAAAACCCGGGTTCAAGTTTAATTTACTTGAACGCCGTCGCAAGTGACATTTATGAGTTTCTTGTATTGCGTTGACTCGCATTGCAACTCGCAATAGCAACTATTGACGTACCCACTTTAATAAACTGCAATCAAACTATGTTTCTATAAAACTCGTATGAGATCGAGAAACTATGTATGAGATCACAAAATATGTATGTAATGTAAAATATGTATGTGCTTCCATTACTTGCTCACGAAGTCAGAAAAGGAATCGTTAAACATCAAATGCTTGCCTACTTAACATAAAGATTGTAAGTATAGGAAATAGTACCTCTAGCCCTTAATTTCCCAAAGCCAAAAATAGCGAAGATCTCTCTCAATAATTCAAGTCTCATTAAAGTGGAATAGAGCAAACAATTATCGTTCGAAAAAAAATCAAAATATGGTCTAAGAGTTTATACATCCTGGTGTAGGTACATTGCCAAATTAAGGGCTAGCGTCTCTCACAGTAGCACCCAGCACCACCGTCACCATCATTGGGTTCGCTCTAATTTATTTCTCGTTAATGTGCCATCATGTTAATGACAATTTCGGTTTCCAAATCCGCCGGTGCTTTAATTGAAACCGTGACGCGCATGCGACTGTCACGACAATTGATGAAACTCATTACGACTGCCACCATTACAATATTTCCAAAACTTTTTAACACCGCGCGAAATTAACGCAGTGTACACTCGGCAGGTTATTGCAATAAATTTACGCAACCAGCCGTGTGAATTAATTGAAGGTGGCTGTACGTTCAGTTCTCTTCAATCAAAAATAATGACCGGAGCTGGTTTTAATACATCGTTCGCTTTCGAGTGGCTGTGTTGCAAAAGCGCGGACATTTTGATAGTAAAGCCCAACTAAAGTTTACTTCTGAATACTCGTAACACACGTTACATTTCTGTGGAAAATTAACTTTTATCTCACAAAAAACACAGTTAATTTTCAAACCCTGGCGATCGTATGCGTTTCCGATTGAAATATTTAAAATACCTATACGTAAATTTGTAAAAGGCCCGAAAGCTTTATTTTTATGGTGGTTATTGTTATTTTTTGCCGTATACCTATTTTTAGGGTTCCGTAGTCAACTAGGAACCCTTATAGTTTCGCCATGTCCGTCTGTCCGTCTGTCTGTCTGTCTATCTGTCTGTCTGTCTGTCTGTCTGTCCGTCCGCGGCTTAGCTCCGTGATCATTAGAAAGCTGAAATTTGGTATGAGTATGTGTATGTATCACGCCGACAACCGGTAAAATAAAAAACAGCTTAGTATGTCATATCGACTCGCGCATGAAGGGTTCCCTACCTATACATATATATATATATATAATCTACTAGCTTATGCCCGCGGCTTCGCTCGCACAGGGTCTGAAAACGTTATTTATCTGTGTAACTTTCTACCCGTTTTATGTTTTCTTAAAATAATGTAACTAATAGAAATCTGCGCGCATATATATTTTTTTGTGTAGTAGATTAATATATTTCTAGATCACGTCGTGGTATACTTACACATGGGACAATTCATTTTGCGATGAACTGAACAAAATCATATGTTATAGTCAAATGTTTAATCTCCTTAAGGATAGGAATTTTCTCTAACGTTTAAATCAGTATTCTCAGTTAAAACAAATAGCCAGTCAAGTGCGAGTCGGACTCGCGCACAGAGGGTTCCTTACGAACTATGAAATCACTGCATATTACTAAGGAAAAGATAACATGTACTTAGTGGCCAACTTAACAATATTACCGTTGGAAACCGTTTTACGCACTTTAAATACAGACTGCTTTTTTATTTAATTAGAAATGTATAGTTTCAGATTACTCCCTATGAGTACTTCTAGTAAGACACGGTATTACGTGCCAAATTCATAGTTTTAGTTCAACTGAAAATATCTAAGTACCTTATAAATTTTGATTGCCTTGAGAGTATCGACGTTTGTTGTGGCATAGGTAAACAGCCGGATCTTTTTTTACGTTATAACATAGAAGTTTGTTTTTTTAACAACTTCAAAAGACTATAGTCCTGAGTACTTATATGGTTTTCATTTCCATTTTATTTGATAGACGGATAGACAACCAAATGATCCTTTGAGAGTTGCGTTTCTTCTTTTTGAGGTATGGTATACACGAAGTTTTGTCACTCAATCCTACGTTTTGCATATAAAGTTTCTAACCTCTTCAGGAGAGTTATCTCTTCCAAAAATGAATCCAGAGTTTGTACACGAAAATATTCCTCACATGAACTTTCATCTTCCCCCTTTACTCAGGCAATACTCGTACATTTCAAAAAATTCTGCAAGTAATATTTTGACCCACGAAATATGAATAGACTTACGAAAAGAATCTCATCTTTTCTCATCCAAACTTTCGCCTCCCATTAGAACCATTTTGAAGATTTTGAATTTCCCAAAAAAGTTTATTTTCTCAATTTTTAATTTTTTGGAAATTCATCCCCGAAAGGGATTAAATGGAAATGGAACTTTGTATGAGAAACGGGCCTTTTTTGAGTTTCTACGAAAAAACGCGCGTACCTCTTATTCATAACATGAAAATGTTGTCACCTTCAAATCCAAGCTCTTTATACAAACTCTCAGCGTATCCCATTAGGAGTTGAATTTTAAAAAACGCTGAAATCAATAATCTCAGTTTTTGATGAAAAGTCTACATGCAAAATAGTGCACCCCTTACTCAAAAAGGCCCGTTTCTCATACTGAAGAGCGCAGGGCTTACGTGTATTTCCAGGGTGTCGGAGCCGGGGAAGATGGAAAAAATAAATAAAGACTTGATGAACAGAAGGACGGCGTGTATTCGTGGTGACGCACGGATGGAGAAGAAAGAATGTTGCTACATCAACAATTAAATATAAAAACTTATATTTAAACATAATGTTGCTACTTATGTATGCAACATACTGCGGCCTCACAATAACAAATATTTATCGGAATAAAACTATCTAATTGGGCCTTTTCTAAATTATTGCAAAAACTATTAACATAGCAAACCTATCTAAAACAATGTTTATTTACTATATTAATTTACTTTTGCTTGTTTAAAGATAACAATAGAGTATATCATACATTGATACAGCATCATGTAACATCAAAGTATTCAAATAAGATTATTACTAAATGGGTTAGACTAACGATGCAGCACATCTTTATATAGCAAAGATTAGCATGTATGTATCTATCCGTTAACATACAAAACAATAACAGAAATAAGATAACACTGCAAGACTATCCGTCTAATACAAAACAGTTATATGCTTAAATTGTACATATATTATTAAGAATTGCTATTCTAGCACATTTTGATGGCACACAAAGTGCTTATATTTGATGTTATATATAATAACGTAACTGAAGCATTATTCAGTTTTATAAAATAACATAACTAAACAAACGACATAGACATTAATTTCAGTCTTTATCTTAAACTAAAATACACAAACATTCATAAAAATAGAACATCTAGGGCTCTATAGGTAGTACACAGATTTTATGAATAGATCTTTTGTGAGTATGACCGCTTGCCGTTAGCACCTCAACTGCCCGTACTAAATTATCCTTACCGGGATATAAACTGGTGACCCTAGCCATGGGCCATTCGAGGGGAGGCGAATTATCATTCCGTAATATAACTAAGCTACCAACAGCGAGATTTGGCATAACCGACTGCCATTTAGGTCGGTTTTGCAGTTGATTTAAATAGTGCCTGCTCCAATACTTCCAGAATATCTGTTTCATGCTGGTTAAAATTGACCAGAATCTGAGTAGATTAGTGGGTTTGCTACTTACATCTTGTTCTGGGTAAGTATTGAGCGGAGCACCAGTGAGGAAATGACCTGGCGAGAGGTACGCCAGATCATTTGGATCAGTCGACAGAGCTGTGAGCGGACGTGAGTTTAGGACGCCCTCTATTTCCACCAGCACGGTGTTCAACTGCTCGTACGTTAGTAGAGCCCTCCCAACAACGCGTTTCAAATGATTTTTCATGCTTTTAACACCGCTTTCCCACAACGAACCGAAAATCGGGCTATAACACGGTATGAAATGGAAATTGATACCCTTTTGGGCTCCGTATGATTGTACAGCGCGCTGGTGGTCTTGACAGGCATGCAAGCGATAGAACTCATCTAATTGATTCCTTGCGCTTTTATACGTAGATGCATTGTCGCAGTACACGTCGCTGGGCAGGTTACGTCGCGCTATAAAGCGCTTGAAGCAGGCAAGAAAGCACTCTGTCGTTAAATCGCTGCAGAGCTCAAGATGAATCGCCTTCGTGGCAAAACATACGAACAAAGCTATGTATCCTTTACCGATTACTGGTTTTCTGATGCGACTGTTTTTTACCGTCACCGGCCCAGCGAAGTCCACTCCGACCCTCTCGAAAGGGCGACAAGCAGTGACGCGCGCTGCCGGCAAGGAACCCATCAGCTGAGTCGTCGCAGCAGCCTTCAATCTGAAACATATTACACATTTATGTATAACCTTTTTCACACTGCGCAAACCGTCAGCTATCCAGAATCGTTGTCTTAAGGAACACAAAACTAGTCTTTGATCTGCATGTTGTAAGCAAATATGCTCATTTCTCACAATCAACTCTGTAATAAAGGATTTTTTCGGCAATATGGCCGGATGCTGTGCAGCATATGGAAGCGGCGCATTTTGCAGGCGACCACCAACTCTTAAAATGCCCTCACTATCAAGGAAGGGAGTCAATGACCTTAAATCACCTTTAGGTTGCTTGTGAGATTGCAGCAACTTAATGTCATCACTATAAAATTGAGTTTGCTCTTGCTTGACTATCAACATGAGCGCCTTATCTAATTCCGAAGCAGTAAGAAATCCTTTGACATTTTGAGAAGTTGGTTTCACATTATTGCAAAACCTAAGAATGTATGCTAAAACTCGTGTCATTTTACCTATAGTAGAATACCTTTTCAGAATGTGAAAGACATCAGTATCATTACTGACTGTGCTCGTAAGACACAGCGCATGATCAGATTTCAATTCAGGGAGCTCTCCAGGCGTTCGTGTTTCATCTGGAAAGTTATATTGCTCATCATGTAAAAATGATGGGCCATGCCACCATAAGGTGTGGTCATGTATTTCTTGAGGTTGAAGACCCTTGCTGAGACAATCTGACGGATTGTCATTAGTATTTACATAGTGCCAATCACAACCTTGCGCCAGTTGCCCTATGGAACGTACTCTATTTGCTACATATGTTTGGAGCTTTGTTGGATCAGTTTTCAACCACGCTAACACGATCTGTGAGTCAGAAAACAGGTGAGTTGCATGTATTTTTACCTTTATAGAGAGTGCATTATGGACTTTCTTTATCAACCCTGATAACAGCAGTGCAGCATTCAATTCTAGCCTCGGGGTGGTAAGTTTACTCTTACATGGATTAATGCGAGACTTAGAACATAGCAGCTCGACACGCACATTCCCATCGTCATCAATAGTGCGCAAGTATACACAGCAGCCGTAAGCTACTGACGAAGCGTCGGCAAACCCGATCAGCTGATTAAGTACAGTCTTCTCCGGCTTTACACAGCGCTGTATAACAACTGGTTGCATTTGCGAAAGATCCTTAGCAAAGTCAGTCCACATACTACGAATACTATCTGGAGGAGTGGAGTCCCAGGCCAGGTTTGCTATGTGCAGCTGTTGCACAATGACTTTTGCGCGGACGAAAATCGGCCCGATTTTCCCCAATGGGTCGTAAAACTTGCTTATATAGCTTAAAATGTCGCGTTTTGAATCGTTTGCGCTAGTATATGGCTCAGGGCATGTGCTCTTGAGGACATCAGACTTGACGTCAAATTGAATGCCTAGCGTTTTCACAAACGCGTCATTTTTCTGAAGCTCCACTTCCCCAAAGTGTTGACTGTCTTTGGGCACATTATCTAAAATAGACTTACAGTTTGAAGCCCATTTGTGCAACTGAAAGCTTCCCATACTGAGCATTTGAGTTAACTGAGCTTGTGTTTGCAATAACTCTTGTTCCGTGCTACATGAGACCAGAATGTCATCTACATAAGTATTGTTTTGTATTGCCGATGATGCTAGAGGCAAAGAACTCTCATGCCTTTCAGCAAGGTCCCTGAGACAGCGAGTGGCCAAGTAACTTGAACTCTTGAGACCGTATGTGATTGTGTTAAGTTGAATGCACTTGACATCCTGCTCCGCTGATTCTCTCCAGAGAATGTTTTGCAGCAATCGCTGAGCTGGATCTATCTCTATACAGCGGAACATCTTTTTAATATCACAGATAAAAAAGAACCTGTCCATTCTGAATAGCACAAGGATATCAAAGAGGTCTCTTTGGACTACAGGACCATTGAGCAGCATATCATTGAGCGACACTTTTTTGTTAGTAAGCATACTACCATCAAATACAGTCCGGAGCTTGGTCGAGCGTGAGCTTTCATTTATTACTGCATGGTGTGGCAGAAAGTAAGCAGGATCTTTACTTAAATCGAATGTGCCAATATCACGATATTCACCATGATTCAGCTCCAGATACTGATCTATAAACTTTTTATATTCGCTGAAAAGAGCTGGGTTTTTGTGGAGCTTCTTTTCTAAATTTAGAAATCTATTGAGCGCTAAGTGAAATGACTCCCCTAACTCAGAGTTCATTTGCTCCAAAGGGACCTTGATGGGCATTGACACTTGGTACTTATTATTCTCAAGCTTAGTAGTTTCCCTAAAGAGATTTTCACAATACTCATGCTCTGGTAACTGCTCGGGGAAGATTTCAGGCACTTTTTCAGTTTCCCAAAATGCACTCAGTTGATTGCTAATACTATTGTCACATTCTCTACAAAATAAAGTTACAACCTGATTATTGGTCGCAGCAGGCGCCTGTGTGCGGCCAGCTACCACCAGGCCGAAGGATGTGTGGACTAGCGATGGGCTGCCAGGGTGTGTGTTGCTCGCTGTTGCAGATCTCTCGTTGCCGGCAGGTGTGAGGCGTTGGCTGCTCATACTACTCTGCGGTTGCGGCAGGAGGATCTGAAAGAATATGTCAGCTCCAAGCAACAAATGCACATCACCAGGCTTATAGAAGTCCTCATCCGCTAGCTTGCAATTGGGAGGGAATGTTATTTGTGACATATCAATCCGAGTCTGTGGCAATTTGGTTGTTATTGTCTTAACGACATGACAGTTGACATTTACTTTGAATGGATAAACTGCAGAGTGCACATCAAGGTTTATACATTTGTCAACTTTTTGTTCCGCATTTGTGATGCCGATTATAGTGGTGTTAGCTCCATGCATCGACTTTCCTAATATATCCACCACCTTCTGTGTGATGAAGGATGCCTGAGATGCACTGTCAAGGAGCGCCCGTGCATATATAATCATTCCTGATTCTGCTACAAGTTTTACACGTGCAGTTGGCAACAAGACATAATTCTGACAGTGGGTTGCAACAGACATACTTACAGAAGTGCTTGTATTTTGTGTGGGTACATCATGATGAAGCAAAGTATTGTGCTCAAGCTTACACACGGCACACCGAAAATGGAATTTACATTTGCGCTTGTGTTGCGACAAACAAATATTGCATAATTTGTTTGCCGAAGCGAACTCCAAGCGTTTATTTATTTGAGCCAATTGAAAACTTGGGCACTTAAATAATTTATGGTCTGACTTACAGTAGAGACATGCAGCGGCTGGTGGCAGGCTCTTTGCAGCAACAGGGTGGCTGACGAGTCGTTGCACCTTCTGCACGTTGCAGTCGGCGTTCTCGAAAGCCTGCGCACGCTTCTCTAGGTAATCTACAAACTCGTTCAGTGTTGCAGGAGTAGAGTTGTCTCGATCCAGCTGGAATTGCCGATATGTCACCATATCTAGTTTCCTCGACAGGATGCAAATGATGATAGAGTCCCAGCTATCAACACTCTCTCCCAAGTTCCTTAATGCTGCGAGATTTTGTTTGACAACTGAAATAAATTGTCGTAAATTAGTCACACTTGATCGCGTTATTGTGGGCAAGTCCAAAAGAGCGGTTATGTGTTCATGAATTATAATATTTTTATTGTCATAACGTTTCTTTAGGAGTTTTAGTGCTTCTGGATAGCTGTCGTCTGTCAGAGGCAAATTATTTATTAAAGCTAACGGTTCACCCTCAAGAAAACCTTTTAAGTAGTATAGTTTTTGCACAGCTGTAAACGATGTTGAACTGTGTATCATAGCAGTGAACATGCTCATAAACTCGATGTAGTCTGTGTACTTACCGTTGAAGGTTGGAATTACTACGCTAGGTAACTTAATATTTCCCGGGCCTGAGGACATTCCACTTTCAGACGGCGAGGGGCTGCTCTTCTGACGATTCGCGTTTATTATGGAGTCCAATAGTGCGAGTAAGCACATATAGTTGTCCTCCACTTCATCAGCGTCTGAGTCCTCCGGGGCTTCGGTGCCTAAAGCGTCAATTTTAACGGACAAGCGCTCATACTCCGTAAAAGATTCAATGAGCCTTTGGCGCTTAACCACCACTAGCTCTAGTGGGGCTTCCAGGAACTCCTCCTTGTTGAAAGAGTTCTTTAAGCGCGTTATTGAACCTTTAGCGCGCGCCCTGGCGGCTTTACACAATTTTAGCTCGGACATTCTACAACACTACTTTTTATGGCTATCTTAATGTCTCTGAATAAAAATAGCGACCACAACTTTAATATTTCAACACAAAAACCCACAAAAATTTCACTTGGTAAGTTTGAAAACTCCGTTGAAATGAAACTTGAACACAAAACGGCAAAAATGGCGTCTGTTTCTAACACGACGTGAAGTTGCTGACAGTTGCTGGCGTCTCGCTTGCTCGTTCGGCGATCCTATTCGCTGCAGCGGCGCAGTAGTACCAACCGCACGGCTTGCTTGGCGGCGCGGCGTTCCTATTTGCTGCGTCGCGCAGTAGGGCCACATGCATAGGCTAGTGTTGCGACAGTAAAAATACTTGTCGATTGCACAAATTGCATATAGAGTGCAATTTTGACTTATGACCTATGATGTTTGTCAAAGTGCTTTCCTTCCGGCGACTGAAGACGAAATAAAATGGCTGACCTTTTGTATGTCTTGTGATTCCTTCCTCGGGGCTCAAAATGGATTTTAGGACACAGGGCGTTTCTTTTTTCTTACTAACTCGAAGGACCAATGAAGAGCGCAGGGCTTACGTGTATTTCCAGGGTGTCGGAGCCGGGGAAGATGGAAAAAATAAATAAAGACTTGATGAACAGAAGGACGGCGTGTATTCGTGGTGACGCACGGATGGAGAAGAAAGAATGTTGCTACATCAACAATTAAATATAAAAACTTATATTTAAACATAATGTTGCTACTTATGTATGCAACACATACAAAGTTCCATTTCCATTTAATCCCTTTCGGGGATGAATTTCCTAAAATAAAACGTTTTTTTCGGGTAGGTACCTCCCCTACACGGGGTGATTTTTTTCGTTGTTCCAACACTAGTGTGTGGGGTGTCGTTGAATGGGTCTTTTAAAAATAATAGGGGTCTCCAAACATTATTTTTTGATAAAGTCAGCAGTTTTGTAAATATTCACTCCGAAAATAAGAAAAATAGTGTCCGCCCCTCTAACTTTTCAACCACGGGTTAAAAAATTATGGACAAATTCGTAAAAATGAGGTCTTATAAACACTTTCAATGAAAACTATATTAAATAAAATCGGTCGAGCCGTTTTTGAGTTATCGCAAAAATTCATAATTTTCTTTAAAATGACATAAGTGCCTCGCGGTGTCCTTATACTTCGAACATTACACATACCTATTAGTTAAGTGCCATACCGTATTAAAACATTTCGCTCAATCTGGCACGTATAATCGAAAACATCCAGAGGATAAGTAATTACAGTTACTTTGGCGTTTACGACCTTTTTATAGAGCTTGAATTCTTTCTCGTAATTTAATCCTCGGGCTTAACTGCTGTTTTAAGCCCGTCTATTGTGAAGGATGGGCAACTACGGAACCCTACACTGAGCGTGGCCGTGGCCCGACATGCTCTTGGCCGGTTTTCAAGAGTAATACGGTCACGTTGTTCTTCCATGTTACGTCTACAAACAAAATAACATCCATAGTTAAATGCAAGGCATGATCATTGATCATTTGTTTGCGTATAAGGTATCTGGCTTAGGTCGTTATAGCTAAAAGTAGACGATACAATTTTTTTACTACATATCCTGAGCAGAGTTGTAGAATCATATCTGTTACGAAAATTATTTGTTAGATTCTATTCCTTTTCTAAGTAAGTGTCGTGAGCTCACAGGTTGCGATTCGGGTTTGGGTGAAAACTGAGAGGTTCCCATCTGGATCGCCGAAGGGCGAGCGAGACATGTACAAAACGCGAATCACATTCTAACAGCTAACGCGTTGTATGTTAATAACTATGGCTTATTATGAGCAGTACTCGTACATCGTAAGAGCGTGGACGAAGTGCTCTAATTCGACTACGCTTTGCTATATACATATCCCCATTTTATATAGGTACACATTTTTCTACCAATAAAACTGCTTCATCACGTCCATATGAGTCGTATTCCTGCTTACATAGATTTTGACAAAGATTTTGAAAAGTGTTCTACGATATGATTTCCAGTCACATTTCTTAAAGATATTTCGGCCAAGGAGCAATTTCTCAAAGCGGCGACACGTTGGCATTGAAGGAACTGTCTGGAAAATTGAGAGGCTTCTAATGCCCTCCCCGAGGCCCACTTTGTCAAGGGGAACCTACACCATACTAGGTATTTGTTGGTAAGGAAAATACATCTGAATGAACTAAAGGCAAGTGGATCCCATTCAGCACATGAAAATATTGCGATAAGGTAGAAATACTGTTTGCAAGGGAAAAGTCCCAATCCACTCAATTACTTTTGGTAACTATGGCTACCTGCCAACACTCTTATTTTATTATATAAATAGAGTTCAACTCAAGCTCCGGAGCAGTTGAGTGGAAACACACATGTTCTTATTTAGTCGCTTTTATTTATAAATTTAGTTCTTACAGATAGTGTTCAGTAGTACCTAGTTGCAGGCAGTGTAGCGTCGTCGCCCGCGGCTGCGCGCGCTCAGAGTAGCGCGCGCAGCCAGACACCAGTAGTATGTCATCTACTAATTACGTTCCTTGTCTGTTTGGGTTGTTTCTGTCTTTGTTTAAAGATCTGCCCAATTCATTCGGTGTCTGGTCAGTCATCCAGGTACGCCAAACAAACAGCCAGGCTCCTATTTTAGAATCACGACAAAATGTCGAGTGACGGCGACAATTTAAATACATTCCGTGGCTATGGCTAGTGTTAAATCCAAAGTATATCTAACAGAACTGGTGGAAGATGGAAATCAACGTGAATATCAATCGCTGTTGTCAGAATAATGAAATATATAGGCACTAGGTAATCTACCTGTTAACAAGAAGACGGATGGAAATGGACGGACGGAAACGGAACATACCTAAAGACGGAAACTTATCGAGTTTCATGAAAGGACTCACCTTAACAAATAGCAAACAAAACAAACGAACGAAACCATTAACAAAACAACATCAGCGACTGTAAACCGTTTAAACTGCCCTCTAAGCCGTTACGTCGGGCCTGGCCGTCCAAAATAAGCACTTCCCAATAACAGTTTATTCCGGGGTGTAATTGTGTATTAATTAAATATTAAAGCAACCATCTGCCAGTCATCGGCTGCCTTACAACTGCCTCCGTCTCGGGCGTGGCGCAAGGCAGGAGAGAGTTCAGCTCCGCTAGGGAAACTAGAGTTGTTAAACAAATTCGTGATGCCCGATACACCCGCCATTCTGACTCTAACCGAAACTTACCGCGTGGCGTGTTCGCTTGTCGTGCTGCCCCTTCACATCATAAGTGTTGCTCGCATGGTATACAAAAGAAAGAAAGAAGTCATATATTATCGTTCCGTAAAGGGTCGCGTGTCGTAGTAGTTGTTTTACGGGTTCTACGAGAAGCGACCAAACAGGGCGTTTAAGATGATTCGTGATCAATAAAAATGTTTACATCACTTTCAGTTCATCGCAAATATGGCGATCAAAGGTCCTATGGGGATACAGTACAGCTACTACCATTAGCTACGCTCCCGTGAGTTGCGGCTGGTCGGGGCGCGCGGCGGCGCTTCGATTACCCCCGTAACGAGCAGTAGAGGCGCCGGCGGCATAAACGCAATCCTAACGCAGTTACAGCCGTAATGGCCCGATACAGCTAATGTTTGCAGATTAAACGGCCGAGCAGCCGAGATTGTCGCATTTTTGCCCGAACACCCGCCTAATTGCACCAACGGGGGAATAATCAAATTAGCTGGAATTTATAGCCCCTAATGGAAGATATTGCCATAGAAATTGTGTGACAATAAGATTAAAGTAATGGCAGAAATGGAATAAACTTTACCAGTGCGTATTAGCTTTAGTACTTGAATAGAGCATTCTATTCCTAAACTAAAATTAAATGTTTGATCTTGTGCCATAGAGCCCTATGTACTCGTGCATGTACCTACTGTGTGCAAAAAAGGTGCATTATTAGTGTCGTTATATTGACGACGTGTGATGTGATCTTTGCAGGTGGCGGGCGTGGTGGGCCGCGCCGACGTGCTGGCCGCCATACTCTTCCTGTCGTCTATTCTGATGTATCACGGGTGAGTTTCCTTTAGATAAACCTAAGTCTTTATTGTTCATGGTTTCACATTTCGTAAATCATAAACGCACTATGAACAAATGTAGTAACTTACATCATACGAGAGGTGGTCCCAAGCGGAGGTTACAGTAATATTAACGAATCAACAACTAATCGCTGTTAAATAGCAGCAAGTTAACCTAACACCTAGTGGCCCAAACTGTATTAAAAAATCTGGATATCTTAGTAGGTACCTATTCGTCCAGTTTCTTTTAATAATTGCTTACGAATCTTATGAAACGATGTCATTTCGCTATTATATGTAGGTACTGTCGACCGAAAACAGAAGTAACCCACGGTAGGAAATGTATCCTGATTTTGGACGAGTACCTACAGCAGAATGCTTACTTGGTTCACTATTGTCTTGCAGAAACTTTTTTAACATATATTTGTTTCGCATAATGATACTTGGCAGAAGTAACGTTTGGCAGAAACATCTTACGCAGAGAATGCTTTGTCATAAATCATTTCGCAGATTTTTATAATACCGAATCATATATTGGCATAATGTTGATGAGCATAACAGTTTTCTAAACGAATAGTACTTTCGCAGATTTTTTTCTGCATAATATTTAGGCGGCAGAAAGTTATCAAGCCTAATTTATGCGTTACAAATTGTTGTGACTACACATTTTCTACATGGAGTTACCACTCCAGGCAGGCAGGTATGGTAGCCGGCCGTTGCCGCGCGGCTCGCTCGCTTCGCTCGCTCGGTAGGTTCTCAGTTCAGCCTAACACTCCTCCTCGCTTCGCTCGTCGTCGTACCGAACCTAATCCAAGTCGGACCTGCCCTAAGACCAGACCTAATTTATGTATTACGATTGTTGTGATAAAAAATTTGGTGGCTGTTGCCCCGCGGCGGCAATTTACCTAATACTGCTCCTCGATTCGCTCGTCGTCGTACCTAACGGTGACTCTGGGACAAATTATATTTTCTTTTTGATAGCAATTCGGGCGTGTTGGGGACTACCTAACTATTATGCCATAGCAAATTTGGTGGGACTTACATTCTATTACGTAAATTTTACCTAACCCACTTTTCTGCTAGTAGCTACAGGATTATTATGGTACATAAAATTATGCTAAACCAAAGTCGGCCAAACAGATATTCTACAAAACAATGTGCTGCAAAATGTGTCGTATGCGAGGTAGTAGTAATGCCAAATATACCTTTATGCCATCTTTCCATTCGACCGAAAGTGTTTTTGCGAAGCGTGTTATGCGAAGTGCATTTCTGACCAATATTATTCTGCCAGATGAGGTTAACCCTGCTTACTTACTTACTAGTGACCACAAAGAGGATTTTGGCTCCTGCCACAAGAGAACGCACTCACTCTCTGTTTTGCGCCTTTTCCCGCATGTTGAAGGCTTGACTAAATAATTGATCAATCGCGTTCAAATGGTGTCTTATTTAATAACCTCGTGTCATATAACTTAATATAAAACAATGCTGTAAGTTTGTAAAGGACCCCGGAGGGTCAGAACACAATTTCACTTAAGTTACACCGTCGTGAAGTAGAACATTGTGAACACGTCTATCTTTGCTTCATCGTGACGTGCGAATCTTTGTAAGGCAGAGGCGGTAATAACGGCACGACGACGAACCGTTAAATTCTACGTCGGCCCTTACGCGAATATGGCTGGTACAGTTCTGTATTCCCACAAGTCCAGTTGAATAATGTACAAGCACTTGCATTAATGAAGTAACCTCGCATCCACAAGTCGGAGTGTTTCATTATTCTGGCGAGTAACGTCGGAACATTGACAAACAGTGTACCTCTTCGTTCACCGTCCATCCTCAGTTCGTCTATGTAGATATCAGACTGTCCCATTCCAACTTGGTTATTGACTTTAGTTAATTATTATATTATTTAAATTTGAATATATTTTCAAAAAGGTAAAGGAGTCCGGGTTTTTCAGTCTATATTTTTTAAATACATAGTAATATCTTTGAAATACGAAACATTTAATAGCGTTGATCGCACTTTTTGTCTGCCGGCTCCGGTAGATGTCAAAGATAATTGTTTATCTTACTACTACATACTATTCTTAGCCTGAGTTGCCTGAGGCCGAATATTTTGTCCCACAAGTTTATTAACTTATATGTTAACACAAGTCCTTTAATTAATAAAGTAAGTCTCGCGGCTCAAGTCGGGTGTCCTTAACGATTAGGGGGCACAACACAGGAAAACTCTGGAATGTTGGTAAGGGCACTGGGCAGCTTGTGCGTCTCGAGCGGACTTGCGAGGGGACACTTGAGGGCCGCGTTTAGATGGGCAAGTCCTCTGTCAAGTCGCTCTTTTTTTTTACACTAATTTTTTTTCTGGCTCCCGACTTGATTCAGAAAACTTGCAATTTTCAATAAATATATCCACTTTATTCAAATATTGCTGTATTCGAAAAGTTTGCGTTGGTTAAAATTTATCAATATACGTAACAGCTGAGTCCTTAGTTCTATACGTTTATTCAGAATAAATTACTTTGCACTTCAAATAATAACTTAAACATAAATCCTCTCTAAACGTATACCTACCTGAACAAGTTAACCAATTTTCGCATCAAATTGTACCTAATATACGCAGCAAGGTACTGAGCGCTTACATGACTAAGCTTTCAGATAGAGTGGTTAATCAGTTATCCGTTTCAGTTCATTGGAAACTCATTAGTGCCGTGTAAACCTGCCTTTACACTTGCGTCGTGTGTCGCTGCGTTTACTAATTACAGACACTAGTACGGAAGCGAGCTTAGTCTTAATGCCACGGTTATTTGCTATCAAACCACCCTAAACAATAACACCCTGTAACTAGTCATAAGTATTCTTGCAAATAAACATATTCTATTCTATTCTATTCAATTATCTGCTTATAATCTATTTAGTACGCAGAGTTAGCATTAACATTTTCTATTTTCCCTTTCATAATTAAAACTTACCTCATTTATTTGCTTGAATAAAGTAAATATTATACAGCGTGTATATTTGATATAACTGCATATTGAAGCCAGACGGAGATTTTAGTGCTATAATCTGATATTTATAACAATTATTAATTTAGCGTTAACTGCCATAGCGTAATTAATTTTTGAAAATTCTATGAGCTGCAATGTATGGCGTAGTTATTACAAGTAACAGTTGTCACGTCACGATGTTAAATGTCAACAAACAACAATAAAAAAATACATTGCGTCCCGAATTATTTATTATGGAAAAAAAGTTCGACTTTTTTATTAATTTACGGTGCAGTATATTAATAAATGCCTATACTAAGACCCCGTAAAGTTTTCGGTAATATCAAATATACACGCTGTCTCTCTCTCTCTCTCTCCTGAGCAATTATTATTCCCATCTGGTTGTGGGGTCTGCTTTCTTCGTCTTCTTCTTCCACTTCTCCCTATCCAACGCATCATCTGCCGATACGTCGCAAGAACTGAGGTCCAGCTTTATGAGATCTGTCCATCGCCTCTTCGGTCTACCTCTGGTTCTGGACCCTGGGATGAACAAATTTAAAGCCTTTTGGCCGATGTAGTCTGCAGGCCTTCTTTGCACATGGCCATACCAACGGAGCCTGCTTTCCTGTAGCTTGTCGGCGATGTCACGGATACCAAGACTGCCGCGCACGTACTCGTTACGGATTTTATCGAGCCTGGTAACTCCGCACATCCACCGCAACCGCAACCTCTTCATCTCGGCTACCTGTATGGTATGCACATGTCGCTGGGTCACCGTCCACGTCTCACTTCCGTACACCAGTACTGGCCTGATTATGGTCTTATAGACAAGGCCCTTTAGTTTGACAGGCATTTTTGGGTCACAGGTTACTCCAGTTACTTCCCGCCATTTTAGCCAGGCAGCTGCGATTCGGTGCTGAATATTGGATTCTACTCCACCCTTGGAGTGTAACATCGAACCCAGGTATTTATATTCGTCACACTTCTTGACTTCCTGACCGTCAATTAGAAGCGGATCTTCACCTGAGTCCGTTTTGTTACACACCATGAACTGAGTTTTGGCCACACTCAACACAAGCCCTCCTGCTTGTAACTGTTGTTTCCACTCCCTTAATGCCTGTTCTAACCAGTCGCGGGTTGCGGGCGGTAGACCCAACATCACGTTCGCTCACGCTAACGAGTTAAAATTAAAACAATGTCGCGAAACGACGTTGAACAACTCAAATCACTATTAATAAGTGCCCTAAAACCATTTGAACAAAAACTTAGTGTATTGTTTAATAAAATAGACAGTTTAAGCAGTGAATTATGCGATTTAAAAACCGTTATCTTGGCGAAAAATATCGTGGATTCCAGTAAAGTGGTCAATAATTGTGAACAGAGAGCTGCGCATGCGCCACCGACTCCGATATCGACAAGTAACTCGTCGACACCGACTAGCCGTCCTGCTCCCGCGCAGGCACCTAGCCGCATACAGTGACCCGCAGCTACACGAAAGAAAGAGAAGATAGCTACGCAGGCTAATCAACAAAAGCGTACTAAACGAACGGACCAGCCAGCGAAACATGAACCGCAACAAACTATGGCCGCCGCAAAAATAACAACGAATATGTTAAAAACTGACAACTGTTCTCCTAGTACCTTGAACCCGAAAGATACTTCAATAAATAACGCATTGTCGAATGACACTAGCAGGACAGGCAGGTCATGATTATCGAATTACTGACCACGAACCCCAAACATGCGACGATGGCTTCCAACCCGTTCAAAGCCGCTATCAGCGGCGAAAAAATCTCAAAATTTCAGCAGTTATAAAGGGGACTGCCACTGACATTTCTCTAAAGGGGGTGGAGATGCATAAATATTTGCACGGATGTTATTTTAAGACGGACACAACACCGGATAGTGTCATTAACCACTTGAAAAGCATTCATAACGGCGTTCAGTACACAGCTGAAAAAATCCAATCTAAACGGGATACTTACAACTCATTCAAGATTGGCATCCCAGCTGCCGTATACGAAAAGTTTCTCTCAACATCTGTATGGCCTGTAAACATCCCATTTAAACATCCGCGCCCATCGTCGTAGGAGTCCTACGAGCCCTACAACTTGAAGTCGCTGTCATCGGACCCGATGAAGAGGACATCTCTCATGGCCTGTAAACACCAGTGTTCAGTGCAGTAAGGTTCACTTTAGTTTGGAGACTTTGGAGTTAAATAACAAATACAATATCGATAGTTAGGAGTTTAGGCGTTAACAACCAGTATATCTGAATGGGGGCCCTTTCTCCGTCCCAGGGAGGCAGAGCCTCCCTCTGACAACTGTGCCCCAGGCCAAAATAAGTAAAATAAGGGATCTTCAGCTGCAACAAGAGAAAAGGGATGCTTTGTGCACAGCGGAGCTGGCTCGTGGGAGCGCGCCGCCGGACACACGGCCTACGCGGACGTCGACCGACCTCCTCACGGTGTGCCATCAAAACATTCGGTGCCTTAATAATAAGACTAAATCACTCGAAGTGCTGTTGTGTAACGATTTAAAATGTGACGTGCTTGTACTAACAGAACACTGGCTGCGGGATGACGAGATTATCTCTGTAACATTACATAACTATGACCTAATATCATATTATTGTAGGCCATCAATTTTACATGGAGGGAGCTGCATCTTCGTGCGATCTGGTATTAGGGTTCTTAATAGGCCAGACATTACTAGTATGTCCGTTCAACAGGTTTTCGATGTGTGTGCGACCCACCTTTTGGACTACGATATTTTAATTGTCGGAATCTACCATTCTAACTGTACAAGCGATCAGGATTTTCTGATCTTATTAAAAACGCTTCTATCAAAAATAAACTCCGAGAATCTTATTGCTATCATAGTAGGTGACATTAATATAGACTTTCTTTCAAACACACCTTGCAAAAAACAAGTGTTAGATATTCTATCATGTCATAATTTTAATCAACATATAAACTTCCCTACACGTACCTGCAATAATAGCTCGACCTTACTAGACCATGCATATTCGAATATTTGTACCGACCGTGTGTGCGGCGTCCCCGTTATCACCCGACTCAGCGATCATACGGCACAAAAGATAACAATCGTAAACAAGTCGCCCGTAGAATGCGCATCAATACCTAAACGCATTTTTAATACCCATAACAAATATAGTTTCTATATTGCGTTAGAATCTATTGACTGGCCTGAGGTTGTTGTAAATAGTCGCAACGACTGCGTATCCCTAGCTGTATCGCTTTTAAATATATTAATTAATACATTTGATACGTGTTTTCCGATTAAATTGCCCAATGCAAATGTAACTAAATATCCCTGGATCGACGAAGAGGTATGGAACACAAAACTACTCCTTCACGACATCTCAGTACTAAAAGAAAAATTCCCCTCTAATAACCATATTTCAGACATGTATAATAGCATCAAATCATCAATTCTAAATATATATCAATGTTGAAACGCAAGCGTACTGATTATTACAGCGCCCTAATAAATAACGCCCCGAACAAGTGCAAGAAAATGTGGGGAGTTATCAATAAAGAATTGGGACGCAAATGTCACGAACGCGCGGACTACACAGATGTCATTAAGGACAGTCGTGGCTTAGCTTTCATCTCTAAAAAACATGCAGTTGACGCAATTAACGCTGAATTTATAAGTGCAGCCACTGCATGCGGGGCGCCGGCGCCGAACGTCCAGCGCTCATTGTCCGCTATAGCTACTAATATCCCTGAGTGCGACTGTTCTTTGAGATTTAGATTATTTACTTCCCATGAAGTAGAATCAATACTAAAAATCCACATCGCACCGAAAAACAGCACTGACATCTACGACATCTCAGCCAGTATCCTTCGATACGTGGGCCCTGCGCTGTCTTTTGTACTATCTGAGTTATATAACTACTGTATACGACAAGGAACTGTGCCCGAGAGCCTAAAAAAAGTTAAAATTGCCTCGTTGTACAAAGGCAAAGGCGCCAAGACGGCCCTAAAGTCTTATCGCCCTATATCATTAGTACCAGCAATCAGTAAAATCCTAGAAGTTGGAATCAACACCAGATTACTATCCTTCTGGTTCCCACAGCAAACAATATCCGACAAACAATACGCATATCGGCAGAACCGCTCGACTACAGATCTAGTACGCGAAGTGGTATGGCGGACATTGAGCGCGCGAGAGGCCGGACTGCAGGTCGCGGTAGTGTGTTGCGACCTCTCGCGTGCTTTTGACACCGCAAACCATGGACTCATTGCACAAAAACTTAGCCACTACGGTATTCGGGGTCCGGCACTGGCACTGCTATTGTCATTCATGTCCGATAGATGTCAAGTGGTCGTTGGTGATAACGGTCGTGTCAAGTCTGTTGAAATGACAAACCAGCTAGGGGTACCGCAGGGATCTTGCCTTTCTAACACCCTCTTCAGCATCCTACTTAATGATCTCCCACAAGTCATAAAAGAGTGCAGCATTTTCATGTACGCGGACGACGTGACAGCTGTTGTCACCGGCACGTCCCTAGCGCAGTTGGAAACGAACGTCAATAACACCCTTAAACAGTTGTGTTATTGGTTTGAAACATATGGCCTGGCCCTCAATAAAGATAAAACTTTCGTCATGAGATTTAATTTAAACGGTCATGCTTCTCAGTCCATGACGGCGTATGCCGGGGATGACACTGTCCGTCAAGTAGGGGACATGAAACTGCTGGGCTTCTTTATCGACAGTAGTCTAAAGTGGGATGTGCACATCGACCACCTGTGTGCGAGGCTCGGCAGCGCATGCTATGCATTAAAGCGTCTCGCTAGTACCGCGACCAGGGACGTCGTCAGGAGCTGCTATTTTGCGACCGTGCACGCGCTCATATCGTATGGAACGGAGCTCTGGGCCGGAGCCGCCGAATGGCGTCGGGTATTCACGTTACAAAAACGTGCCGTACGAGCAATAGCCGGCGTTCCTGACGACGTGTCTGCTCGTCAGTACTTTACAGAGTACAGTGTACTCACGCTTCCTTGTGTACTTATCCAACAAATAGCAATATTTACTTATAACAACCTTGATAAGTTTACTACGAAACAAGCAAACGCTAATCACCATCTCCGTAGCAACAAAGACGCAGGCTGCCTCGCACCCGTACCTCACAAACTAAAAAAAAGCGGGCGATCTGCCTACATACTCGGTCCACGGATATATAACCATCTACCGAAAAGCATTAGAGATGCACCTTCCTCTCACAATTTTAAAATAAGGTTAAAAAAATGGTTACTAACGTCTCAGTTTTATGACTTAGATGAATATTTTTCCTTATGAACCAATATGAATAATAACATTTTATAAATTCTAGGTGTCAATCAGATACGATAATAAAATTATGATTATAATGTTTTGCCTCATGGTTAACTAGAGAATGCCTCATGGCATGGTCCACCATTTTGTACCTATGTGTGTTAATGTGCAATAAAGGTTGAATAAATACATAAACATTAATTATAATTATTAAAATGATTAATATAACTGATAAACTATAATTATTTAAATTATACCTACATATTAAACAAATGTAATAATAATAAATAAGAATATGACCTGTAACGAATGTTATCAATAAATTTTTCATTTTCATTTTCATTTTCATTTCTAACTCATATCTGGTGTCGGTGCAGATAGCCACTTCGTCTGCGTAGATAAAAGTCCACGGTGCAAGGCTTTGAGCGTTCTCAGTAAACACGCTCTCAAATATACACGCTGTATATTGCTTTAATCTGTTTTAATCACTTAATAACCTGCAGGTAGCTACAGCTGATTATAGATTATATTTTAGTATTTTTTTATTAATAATTAGGTACAGAATAGATAACGTTACCGAACTGTAACGTTAGAACCCTAAATACAAACTAATCTTTTAAAAACCCGAAGTGAAGTAAATGTAATCTCTTTTTTGTGTCAAGTGTGCTTGCCCGCGTAAACGCACATTTTCGTATAGAAAACTTGGCCACATTTCCCTCGTGCCTTGGCAGTTTGGGATCGGCTTTGGCTTAGAAATAACTCGTGGTTTGGCCCAGAAGTTGGCAACACGCTCCGCTCGCACCGTTCCCTTAGAATGGCGTAACTAACGTGGATTTCACTGCACATATTACCTTTTGTCTAGTCTTATCGTGTAGTCAAAATAATTTGTAAGCCTGGGCTGCCTGGGTGTTTCGGCGCATTTGTTAAGCAGGTCTGGTTTTAATGGTTCATACTTCATAGGCATAGGGTCCAAACTCAGTTGATACACATTTACCAAAGTTTTAGTATGAAGCCAAAGTAACTGGCTTGGATTTACACATTGAGTATCAAATACAAATACCTACAAAATGATTTATTTAAACAAAATTCAGTTGAAACATAAAAAAATGTGTCCGTCAGTGACCAAACTAGGCTGAGCCTGTATCTTGGCCATCTGCGAGTCCGGTTAACATTATGCGGTTTACACAATAGTAGGCAAAAAATTTGCGGTTTACACAATAGGAAGTAAAAATAAACATACAATAAACTATTATTAATCAATTAAAATTCTGTGAGTGTGTGTGTGTGTGTGTGTGTGTGTGTGTGTGTGTGTGTGTGTGTGTGTGTGTGTGTGTGTGCGTGCGTGCGTGCGTGCGTGCGTGCGTGCGTGCGTGCGTGCGTGCGTGCGTGCGTGCGTGCGTGCTTGCGTGCGTGCGTGCGTGCGTGCGTGCGTGCGTGCGTGTGTGTGTGTGTGTGTGTGTGTGTGTTTTCGGTTATTCGACTTATTCGGTTTTCGGTTATTTTTTGGTTGATTTCATGATGTCTTCAGTTTCACAGTACGACAGTGTATATAACCATTGTTTTACTTCCTTACGTTTATTAAACTCAGCGAATTTAACGTTTCTAATAATATTTGTCTGAAATACCACTATTATATAACTACTCTTGCGATGTGCATGCTGTACTAGAAGTAACCGTTCGTTATAGGCGCAATGCCATCTTTCCATTCTATTTCGATAGGTAGGCGTTCGATTCAGAATGGCGAGCTAAGTTGCTGAAGTCGAAATAACAAACGCCACCAATATCTGACCATAACTCCTTAAACATGTTAATGTCACTCAAGACATAGCGTATTGTTTATTAGATAGTGTTTTTTTTTATGTCTGCAATAATCAAATAAATACTTTCAGACTTGTTTAAAAAGATCACAACTGCAAACAAATAATTAGATAATCAGAACACACATACATTTGGTTTTACACCACCATCACAAAGTGTTATGGAACTTGAATACCTTTGGTACTTACGACCGTCTTCACTTAGCAGTAGGTAATACGAGCCCAATCAGGGCCGGGATTGGGAACCGGCATCATTACCCGGCGTAAACCGGATCCGGATAAATATTGCTTTCAAATTATTGCCGAAATTTAAATTACGGGATTTAGTAGGCAATCTGAGGGTTGCGTGTCCCTCGGGACGTAAGTACCCACGGAGTTTGTGGAGGTTATAGTTACCGATGACTATTTATTTTCACACTAGCCTTACCTACTTTCATGACAGGTTTATGCCTATGCAACACTTCTCATTCCATGTATGTTAAAAATGTTCTAGGTATAAATATAGAAATAAAATAAATTTTACGTAATAAAACAATTAACAAGCTCTTTGTCCTGATTGGTCTGCCCTACGCAAATCCCCACATACTCGTAAGAGAATAATGGTATTATTACCAGGATGTACGGTAGTACATCCTGGGTACATCGCAATATTTATAGACGAACAATGGGGATGGGCCACCTGAAAGCCATCCTTACCTATAGTAGCAGTAGATGGTAGTTTATTAAAGATTGTTTTGAGGTGGCCCATTCTCATTATGTTCGTCTAAAATGGCGCCGCGTTTTATATCACGTTGTTTTTAATAATTTGGTATTTCTCTCTCTAGATTAATAATTTTCCTAAGCTCTGGTACACGGGCTAAGAAGTGCGAAAAACGGAGCCCATAAGCATAAGCTCTGATATATTTTGACTTTTAAAATATCCTTGTGGTTTACACTAAATTTCATTATTGTACTTGATGAATATCAAGTTTTAACTTATTTAATACTTAACTATCTGTACCTACTTCCGGTACACACTACGGCTCGAAATGGCTCCACTGTGTCACTATTACACGCGTTGCTCTATTTTTGCAATTCGTAAACGCTCGGTGCCAATTTCTCCAGTAACTCTGATTGCTTTTGCTTAATCCTCCTAACACACGCCGAGCCGAAACAAGTTTCATTGGTCCCCTGCATTTAAGCTGAGTATTCATCCAAACTACTTGTATTTGTATATTAGAAGATAATCAATCATACTTTCAATATTAAATAACAAAGAGAATGGCGAATCTTGTTACACCGAGAACAATGTGAGATACGTCTACAGTCCGTTCGCTAAAATGTCTAAGAGATCGGAATAATAATCGTCAAATCAACATTTCAGCATTTCCGTTCAAAATTCAAGCGCTTGCGAAAATCATCAACATAAAACAGAAATAAGTTACAAAACACGGGTGAAAATAGAAAAATGCGAGCGATAAAAATAGGAAAAACATGGAATAGCGAATGATTGATCGGACTATTGGGAAACAAAGCGATCGTTTCGGTGACAAAAATAGGGTCGCTATTCTCGTTTGAATGAGAATAGGACAATGAAAATGCTTAGATTTGAGAATTGCACTCGGGCGGAATCAGTTCTGCGCTTGAGATTTTTTGCTCGGTATTTTTATTCAGGAGATTTGTAATTACACTCCGCACGAGCAGAGCAGCGTAACGTTGTTTAAACGGTTTTAACACGTTTGTACCTAACCATTTTAATTACCTTGCAATGGAGAGGATATTTTATTTTAATGAATGAATTATTAACAATGTCGTTCTATTTTGATGATTTGTTTGACATTGACTATTAATCTGTTTATGTTTTGTCATGCCACAATAACTGACTGATTTTTACGTTTTCATCACTCTATGTCTCTTAGAAATTATTATTTTAACGTTAACGTTTAAATATCGGACAACCTCACACAAATCGATCTAGTCCCAAATTAAGCTCAAGAAGGCCTGTGTTATGGGTACTAGACGACGATATACGTACTTATATAGATAAATATATACTTAAATACATAGAACAACCACGACCCAAGCACAAATATTCGAGTTCATCACACAAATATTTGCCCTGGCCAGGATTCTAACCCAGGACCGCCGGCTCAGTAGGCAGGTGTGTTAGGTACAAACTGCGCCAAACGCGTCGTCACAATTAATTACTTGGGTCATTAGATTTACGTGCGCGTCTTTCCGGTGGACATTTGCGAAATTAAGGATTCCAGGGCCTAATTTTCTGATGAAATGCCTGTGAAAATAAAGAACGATCCCTTTTCTATAATCCGATGTAATAGCGACATACCCTAGATTCATACAAGCTAACTTTTGACCACCGAAGGGACAAATTTTGTTTTTTGAACTGACAATGACCCACTTAGCTACTTTATCAGTACAATATTTTTTATTTAATAATTAATATTTTTATAAAAATTGTATTTTTAAATTTATAGTACTTAATAGAAATTATGTTTTTATAATGTATTGACTTGTAAAATGTTGACATTTTATTAATAAATGAGTATGAGTCTGAGTATCTATTCTAAATAATTTGATCGCGAATAGACGAATAAAATACGAGTAGAATATTCTTTATTGCACACCTCAACAGGAAAAAATAGAAATACACACAACTCGTATGGTTCGTGGTTAGCGTCGTTGGCGTCGTTTGAAGTCTATGAGGTGCCTACAGGATATCACTTAGCAATGGTATAGGAAATCTACACAAAATTAAATTGATTTCTTTATACCCCACGTTTTTTTATGTTATGACCAACTGTCCTTACACAAAGGATACGATCTTCATTTGATTTTCTTAAGCCTGTGACTGTAAACAAGATGCCTACTTTGCAGTTTGGTTTATATATTTTTTTTTTTATATAGATGATTGATTTTTCATTTAAGCTCTCGATTGAAGTTTCCGTTGGTCATTTCCAGGTGTTCCCACCGGCACCGCGCGTGGTGGAGCGTGGCGCTTGCGGCGCTCAGCATGCTGGCCAAGGAGACGGGCCTGACCGCGCTGCTGTTCAACATCGTCTTCGACCTGTACAAAAGCTGGCCGGGCGCTAGGTAACTTGTAACTTCTATAATGAAGCCCAATCAAAGTCACAAAGATCCTGGGACGATATACTGAGCAAGCAGTTTTAAACAGTATTTTGGAAGCGGCGTCTGGAAGTCGTCGTCTTAAAGATTAAAAACGCCTCTGAGTTCTTGGTTTTCCATTCCAGATGTTCTCTAATGGTAAAGTGGCGTTGGAAAGGAGAAGGAACTTGCGCGCGCATCAGCGTCGCCGTTACTGGACTAGTGCTGCTGACCGCAGCCCGGGTTGCCCTGCTACAAGGGTCATTGCCAGCCTTCTCGCCGCAGGACAACCCGCCGGCATTCCACCCTTCCTTCCTAGTCAGGTATGTTGAAGACGAATAATGAGTAAAGGCCCATTTATGCGGAAAGAAAATGTGCCTAATACAGATCGACCAGGGGAACTCTTAATGTAAAGCATGCCTGCAATATGATACTCGCGGGCCGAGTTTTTAGTTGGAGGTCGTTGCTGAGTATTTGGCTCTAACCCGGACAATTTCATAACGAACAGTTGCAGTTTTATTTCTGAATTTTCCAGCATCTAATATTATGTATCGTGAAAAAAACTGTAAGTATTAATTTATATCTGAAGACTTCTTTGTAACCCTATGCCTACACTTATACTACCGATGAAGAACGTTTTACATTCTTGACTCTATTTGAATGTGTAATATAGACGTTCGCATTACTTACCTATTTTTCACGGCTCCACTTATATTAACAGGTTACTGACGTTCTCCTACCTGGCGGCGTTCAACTGGTGGTTGTTGTTGTGCCCGTGGACGCTGAGCCACGACTGGCAGATGGGCTCCGTGCCCCTCGTAACCAGTGGGTGGGACCCCAGGAACCTGCTCACATGTGCTGCCCTCATAGCGTTGCTCGCGCTGTCCTATCGATGCTTCGTGGACTTAGAGGCGAGTATCAGAACTTCCGAAACCTAATATAGTTTTTACTAATTACTTACTTACCCTAACATTTATGTGATACAGTGAAACTTGTATAAGTGGGACCTGGATAAGTGAGAAACCTCCATAGCTGGAACTCATCTGCTGTCCCCACACTTTACCACTGAATTACCTCTGTTAGTGGGACAAAACAGACCTCTATAACTGGGATTCGTTTTTTCGATTATGTCTTCATAATTACCTCCATAACTGAGACAGCGGGCGTATTTAACCTCTATTAAATATTGAAACTAAATTTTAAGTTAAATACTTTTAATAAATGGTTATCTTTGAATTTAAAGATTTCGACCTCTATAACTGCGATAATGTCAATCCATTACCTCTCTAACTGGGACTTTCAAAACGCGAGACAGTAAAAGCACTATTCTTTTGCACACCAATGTTGAAATATCAACATTATACCTAAGATTAAATTTATATTAATTAAAAATAATATCTTAATAGCTGACCCCTAAAAAAGGACAATATAAAATGTCAGATTTATTTAATTTGTATTTTTGTACTGTTTATAAAAAAGTGTTAATATTTCTTGTTTATGAGGTAATAACGTATGGGCCGCCGATGGGAATAACAGTAGAAACAACACTTAATGTTCGAAGTGCGTTTAATCGGAGTTAATACAGTGGTGCAGATAATTATCACTTAATTAAAACTTAATCTATTGATCGAGGTCGATCACGACCTTACGCGACCGCGATGGAAGGCATAAGACGCAGCGGACACTTAATTCTCACCACACATCACTTCGCGGGTTACTCACTAAGGTATGTCCACTTGGCACTTTTCGTGAGAGTCCGGCAATCGATTATCGGGAAACGCCGATGACTCGATCGATGAACACCTGTCGCGAGCGTGGGACCTCTGCTCGTAACACCTCCCCTCCTAGATGCGCAACTATTTTCCCATGTCTAATGAAAATGTTGCGGCTCGACGATCTTCCAAAGTTTGAGTATTAGGTTCCACTGTTGGGAGTTCAATTTCGTTCTCCCTTTGAATGCTGGATCGAGCACGCTTGTAGTAATATAAGACGATCAGTGCAGTTACTCCAAGCAGTATGATTATGTATGTGGGTATAGTTGTATGATATAGACCGGGTGAATCTCCTGTTGCAGTTATCACTGGCGGTTCTAACAACACCTGGTGCTGAATGTTGTGTAGGGTATTAAGGTCGATTGTAGTCAAATTATAGCGCATCGATAGCTTCGGTGAGATTGGTAACGAGTCTGATTTTGGTAACGTCATTATTTCGACGGCGTGTCCTCGTATCTTGTCGTCTATGTTAATGATTGTAAATTCGTGTGTCCGTAGGCGGCAATTTCGTGGAATCGTAGCTAGGTAACTACCATTCAATATGCGGTGTTCTTCATGTTGGCATGATGTGGATACTCTTGTACTTGTCGGGAATGAGATTATGTAGTGTTGACTGTCCAATTCCAGAAGAGCTTCCTTGCTGAGTGTAATAGTTGTGGGCCGGCATAATTCATCCATTTCCTGTTCTAGCACAAGGCGAGTGATGCAGTCTCGTTGGGTACGGATTTGATGAATGGTCTGTTGTTTGCAGATGTACCACGTGTCAATCTTAGGGCATTCAGCCTCCATGTATACGAATTCCTTGGAGTTGGTTGCCAGTAAAGGGTATGGTGGGATGATAATCTGGGAATATCTATTAGGAACAGGACATAATTTATAAAGGTCGTATTTTGTTGGGGACATTATGGGAAACTTTAAAACTAGTACGATTTTTTCATCAATGAAATAGGATCCTAAGCTAATTATGTCGTAATAGTACCTAATGTCTAAATTTAATATATGTGCAGGTCCATAAATGTCCTTTACTCTACTTATCATATTAGTTATATCACTAACCGATAAAAGTGAGTGGTGCATTGAATTAGTGCGACTAAAAGCTAAAACGTTTTCTATTCTAATAAGTTCAGCTAAGAGGTCATCTACATTTTCGCTGAAGGCGTTAAATATTTGGCTTAGGTGCACGTGCTGAGTGAAGAGATGGCTATCAGTATTCGTATAATTAATGAGGTAGGTGAATGTTTATTCTAATTTTTCTTGGCTACGCGTTAAATTATTTAAAATGTAGCTTTGATGGAGAGTCAAATTTTTATATAAGCTGATGTGCTTATTTAAACTGGCAGAAAGCGCTTGATTATCCTTTTGAAGGATAGTCAGAGCATTTTCAAAATGCGTAGCATCGTTATTATCGAGGTTGCCCGTCACGCTTTTAGTTAGTGTTCCGACAGGATCAAGAAGGCCACGTTTTATTCGCTTTGGCTCAAAAGATTCTAGTTTCATCATAGTCTTTTCTAGCTTAGAAAATAGGTGCAGGATTTGATCTTTAAATAGAGGGGAATTTTGATTTGAGATTTTATTTGCGACATCTGTTAGTTGAGTTTGTATTAGTTTAATTTGTCTTCGGATTTTGGCGAGATTTATTTCCACAAGAAAAATATGTTCGTAAGAGATAATTTTCGTTGCGCCCAACATAAAAGGTAAGATACCAGGTCCGTCAGAAAGGCTGTCGAGTCGAATGTCGTCATGTGTCGTCCGTGTGGGGTCGGCTCGGGCCTGGTTGAGGGTCGTCTATTGTCTTCTCGTTAAGTTTTCTAAAATCCACTACTAATCGCCATTTAATTTTACCAGATGCATCATTTTTTTTGGGCACGATCCATATGGGCGCGTTCCAGGCAGATGAAGAAGGCCTTATGATGCCTTGGGCGAGCATTTTTTGTATTTGGTCCTGGACCTCCTTCCTATGAACGTAAGGATATCTGTAGGTTTTACTGTGCACGGGAATTTCGTCTGCTGTCCTAATTCTGTGTTTAATTTTACTCGTAAAGGTCAATGGCTCGTCGTCTAAATGAAATATGTCAGCGTATTCTTTGCATAAGGTCAGCAAATTGGCTTGCTCCTCGTCATTCATATGGTTCGTACGTAAGCGCGATAATACTTCTCCGAAGCGATCGGCCTTGCCGTCTGCGAGTGTGACGTTCGGCAATGGTATACTCCGTTCGCTAAAAATACATGCTTCTAATGGGCTTATCCATTTTAAGTTTACCTCATTTAATGTGGGATTAAATATCTCTACTAAGGCTTGATTTTCAACAGCCGTTGTTACACAATCTAAGATGTAACATCCGGATATATTTTGGTAATTTATGCAAATGTCGCCGTGACAAATATTAACCGGCACTCTAATCATTTGGCTCGATTGTGCGGGAATTGTTATTGTTGCAGGGCTACTACGTGATTCATACATGTGTATCGGGTTGTCGGCAAATTCGGTTTTTAATGTGCGGGATTTAAGGTCGATTTGAGAATGCCACTGCTCTAGTAAATCTAAGCCAATAAGTCCGTCAAAGTAATCGTGAAATTGATATAAATAAAATTTTATAGGTTTTTGATCGTTAATTTCATTAAAGCAAGGGATGGTTAGCGAATAATTGTTCTGAGTGGGATTTGTGGACCGTTAGTTTTTCCGTAAAAAGGTATTCCGAATTAAGGCGGTATTTTTGATTTAAAAGGGGTTTGATTTTTTTGTTTTTGGTAGAGGACATTCATCTCTTCCTGCGCAAATTCTAAAGCTTTTTGTAAATTTTCCGGACGCATGCATCTCACTCGTGAACCAAGGGGTTCGTGGAGGCCCCTCGTATATGTTTGAAGTGCTAATTTTTTATATAGAGTGCGTTTGGCTTCTATTGTTGTAGCAATTTTTTCGTGTAATTCGCAGTATGTCATTATTGTACTGAGTAAATTTTGGACTCGTTCATAGAAAACATGGGGGGTGTCTGATCCTTGAGTTAACATTGATAAATCTGTGTAAAGAGCCGTTTCGTCTCTGTGATCTGAAAACGAGTTAATTAGTGCATTTCGAATACCATTCCAGTCCCTTGGAATACCGTTAGCTGCCAAAGTGGTGGCGGCTCTGCCAGTTATTTTATTTAAAATGCCGTTTAAGACGGCTGAATTGTTCAACTCGTTTCCGGGGGCTGCATTGATATGCGTTAAGACTATTTTATCGCATATATCTAGAAATCTCACGAGAACATTTGAATTTCCATCAAAGTCCGGGACTAGCCTCAAAGCTCTCCAAATTTTATCTATCTGGTCTATCGGTTGGGGTACTTGGGGTGCGTTCTCATTTGGATTTTGCATATTGGGAGTTTCTTCGACTTCTTCAATACTTTCTAAACTAAGCAGTAAATCTCTATGAAACCTAAGTAGGTGGTCGGGCTCGGTTGCCCGGTTAGCTCGTGGGTGAAAAATTGTGCAAGATTCAATTAAACTTTAATTATCTATAAATGGGGTCGCAGATTGGGTTGGCAACCAATAGGATTCGTATACTAAACTTATAGTTCTAAACTCACAGTATCTGCGTCTGCATGGCGAGTGGAAAAGGACTTATCGATGTTTGGATGTTGCCGATCCGCCGCTCTGCCGCTGCTGCTCCGCTGCTGCTAGTCACTGTTCTCGGCCACACGTAGATTCAAGTAGTCGAACTGTCTATGATGACTACCAGGCGAGTCTCGATGTTAGATACGCGCACTGATTCGACTACTCCCCGACTGCGCCAATAACGTATGGGCCGCCGATGGGAATAACAGTAGAAACAACACTTAATGTTCGAAGTGCGTTTAATCGGAGTTAATACAGTGGTGCAGATAATTATCACTTAATTAAAACTTAATCTATTGATCGAGGTCGATCACGACCTTACGCGACCGCGATGGAAGGCATAAGACGCAGTGGACACTTAATTCTCACCACACATCACTTCGCGGGTTACTCACTAAGGTATGTCCACTTGGCACTTTTCGTGAGAGTCCGGCAATCGATTATCGGGAAACGCCGATGACTCGATCGATGAACACCTGTCGCGAGCGTGGGACCTCTGCTCGTAACAAGGTACCTTTTTATTTCTATATTTATGTATAATCATTATGAAATACACCACCTACCTACCTATTTTATTCAATAATCGCATCACCTCTATAACTGGAATATCCACTTTTTTACCTCTATTAATGGAACCCTATCTAAATGGGACAGACATTAATCTATACCTGAATATCTGAGACACTGGGTAAGTGGAATACCTCTTTAAGTGAGACAAATTTGCTGGTCCCTTCAAGTCCCAGTTATCTAGGTTTCACTGTAATATTATAGCGTGACTCATATGGATTATTTGTGTATTTCAGTTTCAAAGACACACACCGGCCGCAGTGGGTCTGCTACTGCTGGTGATACCTTATCTGCCGGCTTCTAATCTCCTGGTTACTGTGGGCTTCGTTGTTGCTGAAAGAGTCCTGTATTTGCCAAGGTAATAAACTAAAGCACTCAAATGAAGTACATATTCATTATCAACATCATCAATCATCATCGTTCTCATTTGAGTGGAACGATATCCATTGTTGAAGAGAGGCCTCCCTAGGGGCCTGCTTTAGTCATAACTGCATCAAATAAGTTATTTTACTTCCTTCAGAAGAAAATGTGTAACTTAGACTCGCACCCACGTGCGAGTGCATGGCGCTTGCAACGTTTTTAATTGCAACGTGTTTTTTCTGACTCCCATCTGGACCCTTCTCTTTCTCTCACATTACATGACATTTTCGTCGCATTATAATGTTTTTGTTTTTATTGTTATCTATTGTGTTGATTATGTATTGTGGTCACGTCATGAATAAATGTATTTCTTTCTTTCTTTCTTTTTTTTATTATTGCCGGAAGCCCGTCACGCCACGGGCATTAATTTTTTTGATTCGATAGAAAGAAAATTCTTAATTTTAGAGCTTACTAATTGGTAATAATGTGACGACTGAAGTTGGTGCGGTCGGAACGTTCCAATTGGTGTTCTTCATCAGGTGATGATTTAAATTTTTTTCAGCGTGGGCTCGGTGATCCTCACAGCGTACGGCGTGCAGCTGCTGTGGCGGCGCGCGCGCGCGCAGGGGGGGCGGCGCGCGCAGGGGGCCCGGCGCGCGCTCGCGGCCGCCGCGGCGGTGCTGGTGCTGGCGGCCGCCGCGCGCACGCATCTCAGGAACGGGGACTGGCGGACTAGGGAGACTTTATTGAGGTCACTTTTCTATTAGGATGCAAACATTCTGCTCTCGAAACTAAAGTAAAACCAATTGATGGCCTTTTACGAGCAAGAGCATTCGTCTTTATCCCAATCGCAATCCCTTCATCACATAAAAGAAAACCAGCAAGGTTTCTTTCCAAACGAAAATTCTAGATCCACTACTGACGCTGGGTTCAGTAGTGTCAGATTACTAAACACGTTATCATTTTAAAGAAAATCTTCTATGTTCCAGGGCGGACTTGGCCGTGCTGCCACACAACGCTAAACTGCACTACAACTTTGGCAATTTCTTAAAAGATATGGAGCAACAAGAAAACGCTATCAAACACTACAAAGAAGCTTTAAAGTAAGTACCTCTTCTACCATCTGTACGCTCTGCAGTGCAGCAAAATATGTTCAGACTTGGACGAGGAATGTGGGATGATTCGGGCCGCTATTTCAAAATCCTGACCAATGTTAGCTGACGTATAAACTCTGGAGACGAACGGAACTTGTAGAGTACTTCATGTCACAGCAAATTGGTGTTGTCATCAGACAATTATCATTATCAAGATCCTAAAATAGATACAATCCGATCGTTAATACGTGCTAGAAGAGGTATATCAGCAGTAGTATTATTCATACATCGAGATATAGGGAAAATATATTTAAAGAAATGTGCGAAGTCATTTTTCAACATTTAAATTGGGCCTGTCGTATCGCATAACGTATGAGGTCCTAAAAAATGTTGGTTGTGAATGTTTGGCATACCTACTAGTTACTCGTTTATCCTATAGATTTTTTGCACATACTCATTCAGTCCTAAAGCATGTTTGCCCTAAAATTGATAAGTCGAAAATCTAATTACCTAAAACGTAATATTCCTAGCATTAATTGTTCTAAGAATTATTTTGCCTATCATTACAGCACGTAAACTAAACTATGGTAGGTGTGAAGTCAGAATCGTTACGTATCCTACTTGATGGCAGATCAGACTTAGGTTAGGTTACGTACGACGGAGGAGGAGTGCTAGTTTGAACTGTGACCTCAACGAGCGAGCGAAACGCCACAACCAAGTTTTTTTCCCCCTCGCTTTAGCACATTAAATACTAGGATCCTCACAATTTTGCACATTGATCTTTCGTCAGTTGAATTTTAAGCCGAATAAACGATAGGACAAATAATATTTAGGACTAACGATAAAACAGATAAGGAGCACCAATTTCGGCAAATCAAAAATATGCGGAACAAAGTTTTTGTCACGTTATTCGGACAAAACACGTTATGCGACACAACAATACTCGTAGGAGTAAAAATTGTATGCCATCCGATATGGACTTATTTAAATTTATAAGTCGGAAACCTGATAGTCACTGAAAGCGTTGTAAAATATTAACTTCAAACACTCCAGAATTATTTGACAATCAGTGATTAAGATTGCCCAAAATCTTTTTTTTTGTATGTATTTATTCATTGCAATCTGTTCTTTATAACATTCAGCAAATTGTTATGTGGGTATTTGAATAAGTCTTGAGAGGCTAGCAGTCCAGTGACAAGTGCCTCAATTTTCTTTATCCGTCTTGTAGAGCCATGGGAGTTTTTCTTTTCAGTCTGGTGAATTTAAAATTGTTCTTGATCAATTGGTTTGCAAGTGCATTTGGATGAACATCAAGTCGTCTTTTATAACTTTTCGTGGAGTGTTTTATTTCTTCTTTAACTGTTCTGATCTGAAGGTCGTCATGTAGTTGTTGATTTGTTACGAACCACGGTGCGTTAGTGATGATCCTGAGCATCTTTGACTGGAACCTCTGTAATATTTCAATATTTGAGTTTGAAGACGTCCCCCAAAGCTGTATTCCATAGCTCATATCATAGCTCCAGACTGGTTTAAGGATGCTTTTGTATAGGAGCAGTTTGTTCTCCAATGATAGTTGAGATTGTCTGTTGAAGAGCCAGTACATTTTCCTCAGTTGGATTCCTAGCGCTTTGCGCTTGGTGAATATATGTTTTTGCCAGGTCAAGCGTCTATCTAAGTAGACTCCCAGGTATTTAGCTTCTTTTGCTTGTGGGATCTCAATTTCGTTGAGCATGACTGGAGAACAAGTGCTTTGTCTGGTGGTAAATGTTACTTGTACCGACTTTGTCTCGTTGGCCTTGATTCTCCAGGTAGATAACCAGTCCGTTATATCGTCCAAGCATTGTTGGAGTTTGTGACTTGCATTCAGCGGGTCCACATCCACAGACAAGACTGCCGTATCATCAGCAAATGTCCCTACTATTACACCATTCGGTGTAGGTAAGTCCGAGGGCCCAAAATCTAAAACAGAAAATGCGCACATATAATGTCACAGGTGTAAGTATTAATTTAATTTAATTAATTAGGATTGTATATTTCAGGCTGTGGCCCAGCTACGCCAGCGCGCACAACAACCTGGGCACGCTCGTGCTGGCGGCCGGGCGCGCCGAGCACCACTTCCTGCAGGCGCTCCAGCACAACCGCGACCACGTCAACGCACACTACAATCTTGCTAAACTGTATAGGTACTGCAATTCTACTATTTTGCTTTCCAATCGTATTAATATTATAAATACAAATGTGTTGACGAGGCGCATTGATTTTTAATTTGTGGGCCCTAGTTATCAGTATCAGTTATCAATCAAACATTAAAGCTTAAAATAGTCATTCAAATTTCAGAAAGAAAAATCATCTCACAAAAGCTCTCACAATGCTGGAGCGATGCATAACCCTGGAGCCCCGCTTCGTGCAGGCCTACCTGGAGCTGCTGCTGCTCAAACCCGAGGAGGAAAAGAGGAGCATCCTGGACAAACTCCTAGAACTAGAGCCCCGGAACTGGGAGCACTATGTTTTGTACGGCAACTGGTTTAAAGGGAGAGGTGAGTTTTTTGGAACGTATTTATTTATTTATTTATTTATTAAAAGGTTTGCCATCAGATACAACACTATACGAAATAACAATAAGAAACATGTGTATATGGAATGCCAGAGTGTCTATCCAATGATAGGCAAACACGACATGTATATCTAAAAGCTACTTAAACAATGTGAGGAGATAACATTACAAAGAAAATAACAATTTTAAATAAGTACTACATTAACATTAAGTACTAAGTAGTTCACAAAACTATCAACTACGTAACATGACAGTTCCGAAGGAATATCTTAAATTTATTTAGTGACATAGCCAATAAGTCAATCCTGGTCACCTTGTATATTTTATTATGCTCCCTGCATATTCTAGGAACGACACTGTGAGATCCAAGATTAGTTCGATAGTTGTCCAAAGCAAAGGGTACCGTAAATCCAACTTTGTTCAATAATTGCGGAGAATCTATCAACCCAGTTATAATTTTGAATAGTAAGACCTAATCAGAGATCCAACGACGTTTCTCCAATGATGGTAAATTGAAAAAATTTAGTCGGTCTGTATAACTTGTTAAGTTGTTGTTAAGCTTCTGATGAACAGACAAGTAAAACAGAAAACGCTTTTGTATCCTTTCGATCCGATCTTGGTGGCACTTATACTGAGCCTGCGTATATGAAGCCTATGTCTCTATCTGTCCCACCAATGTACCTGGGTGCCTTATGGCCTTCATCGCCGGGACGTCGGGACGTACAACCTATTTCATGTTTGTATTTCAAGTCTTTTATTAATTCGACATGACGTATGCGCGATATTAGCAGGTTACACGAGTACTTACTTAATTTGTCCCGTTTCAGGGCTTCTCCCGTTGTCCCTGGGCTACTACACCTCCGCGCTGCGGCTCTCGTTCGCGAGCCGCGAGCGGCGCGGCGTGGCGGCGCTGCGGGCCGCCGGGCTGCTGCTGCGCCAGCGCGGCCAGCGCGCGCGCCTGCTGCAGCTCCTCACCAGGTACAGCGCCTTCTTTACTGCTGTACAGACAATGAGTAGATGACAACCACCGATGTGCTGGTGAATACAGTTCGACAAAAACTGTGCAAGTCTTTGGAAATTGGTTTTGTAAGAACACAACAGACAAAAAGGATTCGTTTTTGTTATCATACGAAACCGCCTACTGTCAGTGACATTAACGTCAAAAGTGACGTTCCTTCGTTTGGTCGGCAGATGGCACGCGGTACGCTGGGACGGGCGGCCGGCGGCGGCGCGGAGCCGCGCGGCGCGCGCGTGGCGCCTGCGCCGCGAGCTCGAGGGCCGCGCCGCGCTCTACGCGCGCCCGCACAGCGCGCCCGACCAGGTGACCGACACCACTTGTTGTGTCCACCAGCCTCTCGTACCGGCGGCGGCGCCTGCGCCGCGAGCTCGAGGGCCGCGCCGCGCTCTACGCGCGCCCGCACAGCGCGCCCGACCAGGTGACCGACACCACTTGTTGTGTCCACCAGCCTCTCGTACCGGCGGCGGCGCCTGCGCCGCGAGCTCGAGGGCCGCGCCGCGCTCTACGCGCGCCCGCACACCGCGCCCGACCAGGTGACCGACACCACTTGTTGTGTCCACCAGCCTCTCGTACCGGCGGCGGCGCCTGCGCCGCGAGCTCGAGGGCCGCGCCGCGCTCTACGCGCGCCCGCACAGCGCGCCCGACCAGGTGACCGACACCACTTGTTGTGTCCACCAGCCTCTCGTACCGGCGGCGGCGCCTGCGCCGCGAGCTCGAGGGCCGCGCCGCGCTCTACGCGCGCCCGCACAGCGCGCCCGACCAGGTGACCGACACCACTTGTTGTGTCCACCAGCCTCTCGTACCGGCGGCGGCGCCTGCGCCGCGAGCTCGAGGGCCGCGCCGCGCTCTACGCGCGCCCGCACAGCGCGCCCGACCAGGTGACCGACACCACTTGTTGTGTCCACCAGCCTCTCGTACCGGCGGCGGCGCCTGCGCCGCGAGCTCGAGGGCCGCGCCGCGCTCTACGCGCGCCCGCACAGCGCGCCCGACCAGGTGACCGACACCACTTGTTGTGTCCACCAGCCTCTCGTACCGGCGGCGGCGCCTGCGCCGCGAGCTCGAGGGCCGCGCCGCGCTCTACGCGCGCCCGCACAGCGCGCCCGACCAGGTGACCGACACCACTTGTTGTGTCCACCAGCCTCTCGTACCGGCGGCGGCGCCTGCGCCGCGAGCTCGAGGGCCGCGCCGCGCTCTACGCGCGCCCGCACACCGCGCCCGACCAGGTGACCGACACCACTTGTTGTGTCCACCAGCCTCTCGTACCGGCGGCGGCGCCTGCGCCGCGAGCTCGAGGGCCGCGCCGCGCTCTACGCGCGCCCGCACACCGCGCCCGACCAGGTGACCGACACCACTTGTTGTGTCCACCAGCCTCTCGTACCGGCGGCGGCGCCTGCGCCGCGAGCTCGAGGGCCGCGCCGCGCTCTACGCGCGCCCGCACACCGCGCCCGACCAGGTGACCGACACCACTTGTTGTGTCCACTAGCCTCTCTCTCTCTCGCAGTGGCGTCTCGACGGCCGCGCCCAACTAGATGATCGACAAATTTTATGCAAATTCATCAAATCAAGCCATTTTGGCGTGAAGGAGTAAGAAACTATAGAAATATACACACTCACACACATTCTTTCACTGTTATAATATTAGTGAGTTTATATATTTTTCTTTTGTTGCAGGCAAAATCGACGTGTCTCCACCACACCCAGTTAGAAATACAAGATCCTTTAAAAAATAATAATTTAAAGGCGGAATCCAGGACAGTCCTCACCCCTATCATACATAGCGAAGCTAAGCTAGATAATGCCAATTCCAAAAGTTGCCAAAAAGAATGCGATGCCAAAAAGAGCGTATCGATATCAGCTCACTATAAGCCCATTCATAATAAGAGCGAGATAGGGCTGAAGAAGAGCTGTTCCTTGCGCAAGAAGGAGATGAAAGATGCAGAGGCTTTTACACCATTTGTGTCTGACCACTTGATAAAGACTTATTAAATTAAATTAATGGTTTGTGTCCATTTTGTTCAAGTGACATCAAAAACAAATAAAATCGCAAACATTCGACGGCTTCAAGCTTGTTGTTAAGGGACGATGAAATCGATAAAAACGTAATAGGTAGTTCGTGATTCTACGTTGCCTAGCAACAGGATAACTTTAATGAGGAGCTCGTTTCACTAATGACTACTTTGGCTTATTTTCGTTATAGTTGTTTCACTACTTTATTTTTCTAAAGATTGGAAAGTAAGACGTGCCGATGTCATCATCATCATATCAGCCTATAGACGTCCACTGCTGGACAAAGGCCTCCCCCAAAGTTCTCCACAACGATCGATCTTGCGCCGCCCTCATCCAATTTCTACCCGCGATCTTAACGAGATCGTCGGTCCACCTTGTTGGAGGCCTTCCAACGCTGCGTCTTCCGGTCCGCGGTCGCCACTCAAGAACCTTTCTGCCCCAACGGCCATCGATGCCATCGTGCCGATGTAAATTAATTAAATTTTTATATAAAGTAAAACCATAGATCGTCGTATATGTAAGCTTATTTTGTAGAAATATATAATATATTGGCCTTTTATTCTATTATTAAATGGTTTTTTTAAAGTACCTACCTACCTATTATAAATATAGTTAGGAGTTCTTACTTGTGGTAAGAGGAATGAGACACGTTTAGGAAAGACTGAACATAAGTAATAACGCTGCATCGGCAGCACCAATCAGGTGGCAAAATAGTCTTTCATTCGTTGTTATCCATGACACAGTGTCACCTCTAACTAGTCGCCTGAACAAGATGGACACCACAGTTCAGATACAGTTCGCATCAATTTGTTTAACACGCGACCTTTCAACCTCATCATCATTTCAACCCAGAGATGTGGATATAGTCGCAGTAAACTTTTACCACGGAAACCACTTTTCGTAGTTATCGATCAACGTTGCCTGCAGTTCGACCAAATATGATTAAAAAAATTACCAGCTGGGTTGAAGTGTACGATGGATCCCCTAGTTATGCGATAAGATAAGACTGTTATGTATATACGGCTCAAATGGAATTGCTTGTAAATATTGGGATTGACTTTATTGTTAACAATTTAGCAGCAGAACCGCAAAGCACAAGTATTTTATCCCAAATATGGGTGATCTGTGCCATAACACACGAACACCCATTAGACACTGACGCCTAACCTAACACGTGAATAAAGACCTGTATATCTCGTATAATTCGATTCAAACGGCAGCAAATAAATGAACTAAAATTTCTAATTAACTAGACCGATTTTTCTCCGAGAAATAACAACAGTAAGATATTTTATTTAAACAACGTCTGCTAACTCGGGTGTTCGGCTGCGGGTCATCACGGGCACCTCGACCGCTCGCCTGTCGCAACTGAGCTCAAGCCATCGAATAATCAAGCTTGGAGGTTGGAGTCTCTCTTTCTCATGATTCTATGCAGGAATACCCAAAAACTTGTCTAGGTTAACCTATAAAACTTTATAAGTGTTCTAATGGGATATTAACGCTAACGACAAATCGTGCAACTAGTCTCGTAAGAAATGTAAATAAGATGTATGTAAATAATTAGTTAGAAATTTGAACTGTTTACTGTACATCATGTGGATAAATGCACGCCAGGCTTTTAGTGTGTTTATTTGTTTAAGATAATATGGAATAAAAACATTGAAATAATCTGGCAGTTTTATTAGTATTTTAGTGTTTGTTCATCCGTGCCTAGATACAGAATATATGTAGAAAAAATGGGCAAGTGCGAGTCCGACTCGCGCATGAAGGGTTCCGTACCATAATCTATAGCAAGTTTGTTGTATGGAAGCCCCCCTTAAATATTTATTTTATTTTATTTTTAGTATTTCTTGTTGTAGCGGCAATAGAAATACATCATCTCTGTGAAAATTTCAACTGTCTAGCTATCACCGTTCTTGAGATACAGCCGAATACAGACAGACGGACGGACAGCGAAGTCTCAGTAATAGGGTCCCGTTTTTACCCTTTGGGTACGGAACCTTAAAAACAAGGAATAGAAGAGGCATATAGAGTGTCAACGTTTGTTTTAGCCATACATGCAAGAGGGGCAGTCCTTACATTTTTCAAATAAATGTAAATCTCAAACTACAAATACAACTACTTAAATATAGTCATCACTAGAAGAACTCAACCTTACAATATTAAGTCAATAAATTTGTATTAAAAAAAAAACATTTCAAATGGGAACATTTTTCGCAACACAATAGAGGTCAAGCACGGACACTACCATTACAATGGAATTATTATAATAATAGATATTTGTAATTGCTTCGAATCTATTTGTTCAGTTTCGACAGAAGCAGTCATGCGTGCAGCCCTCTTAACTATTGATTTATTTTGGATTATACATTTATAATTCTTTCTGGTCATGAACTGGTACTCGACAAGTAAGGTAAATATATCGAACTAACCGACACGTTTACGGAGGAGAATGAAGTCATGACTATATTTTATTCCTCGGAGTAGTATGTACCTATGTATGTATGTAAACACTTTATTGTACATAAAACAAGAAAAACACATTAAGTAGTTTCCTATAACCATGTATGGATATGGGATAGACTGAAAATAAAATAAAAAATTGGGCAAGTGCGAGTCGGACTCGCGCACCGAGGGTTCCGTACAAACACTTTTCATCCTTAAGTGGTTAAGTTAAGTTTGAACCTGGTATGTATAGCGCCCCATACAAATGAGGTGCAAAGTCAACGCAACCAACCCGTTTGTTGTATGGGAGCCCCCCTTAAATATTTATTTTATTTTATTTTTAGTATTTGTTGTTATAGCGGCAATAGAAATACATCATCTGTGAAACTTTCAACTGTCTAGCTATCACCGTTCTTGAGATACAGCCTGGTGACAGACGGACGGACGGACGGACGGACAGCGAAGTAATAGGGTCCCGTTTTTACCCTTTGGGTACGGAACCGTAAAAACGCTTATTTACTCTAGATGTCATTAGCTTGTCTTTGCATGGCCCGCATCGTTGGCCTGCATCGAATGCCCGGGAGTAGCCAGATAATGGCAACCCCCTACAAAGTCATTGCCGTCTTCGGCAATTTCAAGGAACTGATAGGCTTTCTGGCAGAGTTGTATTGGTCAAGAATATTGTAATGTTATGTTATAAACTTATAAACCCATTCTGCAGCGTAGACCACGTCAAGTAGCAAACAAGCCGTACGTAGGTATACACCTATTAGACAATCTGTATAAATCATTGTTTAAAATGCATCAAGCCGTTTCGACCTACAATACATACGAGTATAGCTACATAAATTGTCCTAGAAATGGTGCATTTATTTGGTTGAAAATATGACTGGTGTCGTAAAAACAAATAACTTTTCTAAAATTTAACAGCAAAAGAAAACTTTTTTTTTTTTTTTTTTTTTTTTTTTTACCCGGAGAAATGCATTGAATTGCATACCACTGCGTAACATGAGACCCTCGGGGGTAGAGTCAAATATTACGCATTGGTGATGTGGGGCTCTCTAGTCCGCGAGGGACTAGCCTACCCACTAAAACTCTGGGATGCTGCCAACCTGTGCCATAGTGGTGATGCCATGGGATCGCGAACATGCCACCACGACACCACCGGCACTTCGCCCTAGGGCGAACCCTCACCGAAATACACACTGTAGCATAGCAGTGTGCCTTACCCTCACACACTTCCCCAAGCCCCCAGGAAGCGGGGACCGCCACCGACACACGGTGCTTCGGTCCCACCCTCCTTGCTGAGGGAGAACAAACGCCCCTACCCCTCAGCCGGCCATGGGAGGACAAACGCCCCTACCCCACGACACACTCCCCACGCCAAGGGAGGACAAACGCCCCTACCCCTCGACCCGCCACGGGAGGACAGAAGCCCCTACCCCGTGGGTCCCTCAACGCTGACGGAGGTGAAGTCCAACACAAACACCGAAGTGCCCACCCGAGTCATGCTCCGCCAGCCTCCTCCTCGGTCTCCTCCACCGGCGGAGGTGAAGTCCATCACAAACACCGAAGTGCCCACCCGAGTCATGCCCCGCCGGTCTCCTTCTCGGTCTCCCTCGCCCGCTGGCCCGTAGGCCCCCTCCCTGGTGTCTCTTGGCTTCCCCGCGGCGCCCAACCGCAGGTACTGAGCCCCCCCACCACGACAAGGTGGACACCCTCGGGGGGGAGCAAAAGAAAACTAGCCTAACTTAACGTTAGTTAACTACTGAAAAAAAAATAACAAAGTTCTAACCAAGATGAGATTGGCAAATGTTTAATTAAATGCCAATGATTGTTTAGCAATTTTCATCTAATTACTATGGCGATGGCCGTTGCTTCACCACTTTGGTGAAACTATTGATACACTGCTGTGAGAAGCATTGCATTAGCATTTTAATTATTAGGTTTTAATTGTAAGTACTAACATTAACTCTTAAGATACTGTATTTATTATTATTATTAACACACTTGTATGGACTCAGTCTGAAATAAAGATATATTATTATTTTGACGACGCGTTTGGCTCGGTTTGTAGACACCTGCCTACTGAGTCGGCGGTCCCGGGTTCGAATCCCGGCCGGAGCAAATATTTGTGCAAATATTTGTTCTTGGGTCATGGATGTTATCTATATATGTATTTATATTATGTATATCGTCGTCTAGTACCCATAGTACAAGCTTTTTAGGTCTTACAATATATGTATAAAAAAAGTAAAATACAATAAAGAAATTACAAAATATATAAACACATTTTAAAAAACCTAACCTAGGGTGCCGCCGGCAGTGGGGCAGGGCCCAGGCTACCGGTGGTTAGGGCTGCAGAGAGATTATTATTGGCGTATCTAAGATTATTATTCAGGCGGGGCCTGTGTGGGGCCTGGCCACAGTGGCCATGGCCTATGAGATGAAGTCATGAATTTCTATGGGTTACCCAAAACCCTGGGGTGGGCACTAGACCATATTGGGGTCCGCCTAGAGTGTCAGATTATTTGAAGCCTCCCGTCCGCCTAGAGTGTCAGATTATTTGAAGCCTCCCGTCCACCTAGAGTGTCAGATTATTTGAAGCCTCCCGTCCACCTAGAGTGTCAGATTATTTGAAGCCTCCCGTCCGCCTATAGTGTCAGATTATTTGAAGCCTCCCGTCCGCCTAGAGTGTCAGATTATTTGAAGCCTCCCGTCCACCTAGAGTGTCAGATTATTTGAAGCCTCCCGCCCGCCTAGAGTGTCAGATCATCCGTGCACCGAAAACCCCGGGGAATGCGATTCCCATAAGGGCACTGAACTCTGCCCTAGGTACCTAAGTATACATCAACTAAATCCAAATAAACTTAATACAAGTTAATCTTTCCCACAGTTGTTTTACGACTGTGTCTTCGGTTCGTTGTTGACATCATTTAGTTGAATATTAAACAGCAGTTATTTGTTTCAATTCCCGTACTTAGAAACAGAGTTTATCGGCCCGCCTGGCAACTAACTGCATACATATTCGAGCTGCCATGACCTACGACTAAATGTTATCGCTCTCTCTCTTTATTATATTTGCTCATTTTATCTTGATAAATACATTGTTGCAATGCTTGGTTCTAGTGACGCCAATCCTTCAACAAACACCTGCCTAGATGTTTACGACATTGCCACCACGACGGGTAAACAGCAACTTGTCGAGTGGAGTGTATGTCTACGGAGCACAAATCCCCTAGCTCATTTCCAAACGTTGTCCAGGAACATGTAAAATCTGACAGCTTTGGGCATTTTAACCGACTTGGGGGCGCTACTGTGGCAGAAAGTGGTCCCGATACTTAGCAACGATTGTTTATTTTTTCTGTATTATGCTTAAAGGAATTATGTAAAAATTACACTGGTCACCTAAAATATTCAAATTTCAATCTACTCAGTTCACTCCGTCTAAAACTTGGATGTTCTTAGTACTGTCTTGCTACTCTAGCGCTATTGCGGATGACATTGGAACTATTATTTACTGCTTACTACTGCTAGACACCGTTCAAATATTCTCCTATGAAAGATGCCGCTCCCCATCCGCTCCCATACGTTTACTTAACACTGTGACAAATTGCTATATATTGTAATTATGCGTAAGACTATGTATAAACGTCTATTACGAGTATCAAAATATTACAATCGAATTGTAACCCCATAACTTACATAACACCTGCCAAAGTAAATACCTGTAATTCATTCAAATCGAGTCATGCGTCATAATCCACGGCCCGGCGGCCATTGCGCAACCCGGCCTCACAAAAAGTCAATCGGATAATTCACGGCCGCGGTTTTCTCCGAAAAATCGCGAAAATAAGCGTTAATGCGATTTAACAACGCTTTCTAAGCGAAGGCGGGTCGGCGCAGGCGCAGTGCATCTACGACCCGCCGCCGCGCGCCCGTCCTGCGCAAACACACTGTTTGCTTACCGCGGAGATATAAGCCGCCGCCGCGCGCAGCCGTCGCAATCTACCCGCCGCCGTTTAGCAACCGATCCTTTATTCGCAGCCGTGAAAGGTATAAAAGAAAAAAATAGCTCGCTCGACCGTGAGTGATGAGGTTTCTGTGGCTCCTGCTGGCGGTCGGCGTCGCCGCGCAGCTCGACGATTACGTCGAGGAAGAGGAACTTGAGGACCCCTACGATGAGGACGATTACGAACATTCTAGAAGCAGGCGAGAGACGGACGACCCCGACTACGCCTACAGAGTTCGACGGGATGTAGAAGAAGATCCTGATCCCGGTCCTGATCACAGGACACGACGTGACGTTCACGATGAAGGGCCTTATGAAGAACATATTAGGGTCAAACGGTGCACCTACGAAGATGTTCCTTTAAGCAGGGTGCGGAGGTCAGTGGATTACGTGAGGGTACCTCGTCAGGTGCACCAATACGAGGTGCACGAGGCCACAGACGACGGCTACCCGTCCTCGCCCCCGTACGAGGAGATGCTAGCGGCAAGTGCCGAGCACTACCATAAGATTTACGCCGCTCCCGGTGCGCCAAACTCGGCGAGGTACCTCAGCCCCGACGTGAGTTCCATACCTGTGGTGTACCGTCCTGTGCCGTCTGTGTTGTCCAAACCTAACCAGCCTGCCCAAGCGGCGGCTCAATTCACGCCGACGCGGTACCGCGAGCCGGTCCAATTTGTCCCAGTGAAGGCTTCTATCCAAGTAGCCGACGTCCCTCAGTCCATTAAGAGTCCTTTAGGTATAGTCCAGGCGCCCAACCTCGGTCCGGTGCCCGTGCCGGCGGCGCCGGTGCTCGTGGGCACGGTGCCGGTGGCGACGGTAGACGCCGTGCCGCTGGCGACGCTGGCGCACGACCAGCAAGAAGCTGCGGCGGTGGTCAAGCACAGCCAACACGCGACAAGGCACAAGCAGGGCGGAGGACACTCGAAGCATGCTCAGCATGACGCGCACAGAGGAGGGAAGGTATGATCTGTGTTAAGTGTGTAGAATAAGTTACAAATTTATATTTTTACTATTATTTAGTCTCATTGTAACAGATATTTACAGATTCAGTAAAGAGATAGAACTCCTGAGCTCATTACACGTAACATATATTTAAATCAGAAAGTGACAGTGACACCCGGGTTACCTCATAAAAATGCGAAATACTGGCTGGTTTATCCAGCTTTCAATCAGAAACGGAATACCTAACTGATCGGTTAGATTTTTTGCATAAAGATCAAATATTATTATTATTAACCTGCTATTAACCGGTCCATAACCTAGGTAACTTTTCATACCCAAAACGTATAATTCACTTAACATGTATCTTGCATGTTACCTAAGTAAATCGTTGATAGGAGTTGAAAGTTATCATTATCCTGTGTTATCTATTATGTAATCTGTGTGGGGTATCGTAGCTTTTAACGGCAGATTCGATTTCGATAAGTGATTTCGTTTCGTTTCAAAGGTGACAGGATCAAGAATGTCCTTAATTATGAATAAAACCCGCAATTTGAAGTCTAACAGCTACTAGGTTTTTTTATGACTCGATTACTTACTCGGAAGAAAATAATCCCATATCAAGATCGACAAAATACGAGTATACGTAGAACACAACAATCAAAAGAACCTTTCACAAGTTTGAAGACGTGTACCTGGCAACGTTATAATAACGGGTTTTGATGTTGGTCGTGATAGTGGTATGGCAAACTTAAATTTAATTTTTTTACTATCAAATGTACGAAAACTATGGATTAGGCGTTCAGTAAGTACGGAAAATGCATACATACAATACAACAATACTTTAGGGCAAACCAACAAGAAAAATATTACATAAGAAATCTTAAATTAAAGAATGGTAGACAATGGTCTTATTGCTACAGAGCGATCTCTTCCAGACAACCTTTGGGTAGCGGAGTATAGTTGCTTGTCATAATGAATGAGAAATGTACATAGTGTATTCCAGAATTTAGTGAAATATACCATATCAATTAACATTACATTTAGAAATGAGTACACACAAACACAATACAATAGCCAAAATATATACAACTAGCGACCCGCCCCGGCTTCGCACAGGTGCAATGCTGATAAATTATGCATGTATTTTACATAAAAACCTTCCTCTTGAATCACTCTATCTATTAAAAAAAACCGCATCAAAATCCGCTGCGTAGTTTTAAAGATTTAAGCATACAAAGGGACATAGGGACAGAGAAAGCGACTTTGTTTTATACTATGTAGTGATAGTGATGATGATAATGATCGTATAAGCCAACATATTGACGGGTAGGTATATAACTTAAGACACGAATTGCACTCGGTATACGAGTTTATTTTCCAAATCTCTAGTAAAACACTACCTACCTACTGAGCCTACTGCGCCGGCGGTCCTGGGTTCGAATCCCGGCAAGGGCAAGTATTTGTGTGATGAACTCGAATATTTGTGCCTGGGTCATGGTTATTATTTGTATTTAATTTAAGTATGTATTTATCTATAGAAGTATGTTTATCGTCGTCTAGTGTAAATAACACAAACCTACTAGAGCTTACCGTGCATGGGACTAGATCGATTTGTGTGCGGTTGTCCGATATTTTTATTTTTTTAATGAAGTCGTAAAGTACGTTATTACTTCCCAAATTTCATAGTTCTACGTCATAGGGAAGTACCCTATCATTTTGATTCCCTTGAGAGTGTCGAAATGTACGTTTTTTGCGACATAAACAGCCGTATATATTTTTTACGTCAACGTAGAAGATTTTTTCACAGCTTGAAGCGATCGTAAACCTTAGTATATAGTTTAAATTTCAACTCGATACCTCCACGCGTTCTCAAGATAAAGGGTCTTGACAGACAAACAGACGGACGGACAACAAAGTGATCCTATAAGGGTTCCGTTTTTTCCGATTGAGGTACGGAACCCTAAAAATACTAAATTTGTACTTAAAGATACAATATTATACATTAATCCCAACCCAACCTAATTCTAATTTTAAAATATGGCTTCCATCAGGTTAATGATGATTTCGCCAATTTCAAGTTTGCTCGTAGAGCATGCCGTTGTTCGGTGAGGTTTTGCTTTTTGTAAATTGATAGCGATTTACAAAAAACCACGCGGTCTACCGGGCCTTGACCCAAGAAGGGCTATGTACGCTTCAAGTTGAATTCTTCATTAACCATTCACTCATACGTTAGTTCACTGCACAATACGCTATCAATACTACACATTGAACAACAAAAATGAATAAATAATGAACAGCAAAACTTGAACGCATGCGGCCATCTTAAGACACGAACCGGAAGCCCAACCAAAAAGTAAAAATAATATTATAATGAAACCAACTGACAGTTTAGCACAGTGATGTCATAAGCGTCTTGACAATTCATAAATAGGAGCTAATTTAATTTAATCTGTCAATCAAGTACCCAATTAAACAAAGGCGCAATAAAAATAAAAGACGGGTTCAACATAAAGGGAAACTCATCATCCCTGTAATGGTGTTTTTATAACGATTTGAAGTTCTACTAATGTATACATCAACGAGCAACCAGGATAAAGTCTAATACTCTCTATATTTGATCGATATCTTTTCCGAGGACTTACTCAAATATGAAATAGTCCTATTTTGCTATGGACGTAATTTATTTTGCCCTCCAGTCGAGGAGGATGCATTGGCTTATGATTTTTCCAAAATATTTTTTTTAATAGACAATTTGATTGTTGTCTATTTAAAATATATATAAAATTGGCTGAAGGGATCTGTGCCTTAGAAACCCAATAAAAGAAAACTAAAGTAAATGAGAAATAAATGACCTCCAGTTTGCAGATCCTTACAGCAAGGACTGTCAGAAACATGTATAATTAATTGGTCTCGCAAACATTTTACCAATCCCATTCCGTATGTGACAGACTTGCCCGCAGCTCTTCGCTCCCATTGAAATCGGATTAGCGCACTATCCCACGGGAACCATGTTTTTTTTTCAAGGAAAAAGTAGCTTATGTTTTAGATAGTAACCAGTACTTTGGCTATATAAACCATAGCCATGGTTTCATTAGTGGGATTTATTTTTTTAAATCGAAGTAATTTCAAATGTGAGTTAAGGTCCGAGGTACCTACATAATTTTCACCTGGTGAAAAATGATGTAATTTAATAATATACAATAACCCTAAATAAGCTATTTATATTCCAGCCTGCATTATGGATATTGTTGAGTGACAATAAACTACTCCATTGTGTACCTGTTGCAGACCTCTAAAGGATTTGGGCACAGTCACCACGTAGACAAGGGGGCCAAGGGCTCCAAGCAGGACGAGCTGCACCGCAAGGAGTACGAGGAGGCGCAGGGGCTGCAGAAGAAGCACCGCGACCACGCCGACCACAAGGGCAGCCACGAGGAGCAGGCCCACGGACTCAAGGGCTCCAAGTTCGACGAGAAGAAGGGCCACAAGAAGGGACACAAGACCAAAGGTAACGTAAACACTATTTCTATATTATCTTTGCCTAAAATACGCATGATGACAATTCATTTTGAGGATGCCTGTATGGGACTAACTACACTTAGATTGCTTTAAAAGTTAGAAATGACATTCTTACGGAGCGCTGGAAACGCTCCGTACAAAACCGTGGCGCGGTGTCCAAACCGCGCCGTCATCGCCGATTAGGTAAAGGTACCAACAACATATGACGTGTATGGCACCGTTTGTGACTGCCGTTAGTTTATCAATTGTGGCCTAACAGTGGCGGATATTCTATTCTTCTATTCTATAATTTTATATGCCAATAATAATGTATACGTCATAAATATGCATTATTAAATGTCAATAGCGGTATGTCATCAGCTAAATTCAAAACATTGTTTAATAGGAATGCAATCCTTCGTTTTTCTTCTGAAACAAAACATTGAATCGTATTGAAAATAACTCGACTTTTATCACTGTGTATAATTTTAGCTTTATTATGTGATAATTACTTGGAATTTTCTAAAAATTTAGTCCTGTTTCCTCATTGTTTACCTACATCGGTGACATTTATTTACTAATTTTAACGTCAGTTACCAAAAATTTGTCGTTGCCAGTAAAATAAATGAGTATCACTAAAATCCGCAATATGGCGTGCTCTAAAATGCGACTTGTCAGTTGTCGGACTATAACTGTGTGTGTGTATAAGTGGTTAGGTTAGTTTATAATTTCATTAGATATATTATAAACTGGCGAACAATTTTACGGTGAAATATTTAACTATAAAACAACGAATTTGCCATTTTTTTTAGTTTATATTTTTAGCAGATAACGCATTTTATTCAATTAAGGAATACTTATAATATAATTGACAAAAATGATAGTACTACCTATTGATATTGTGTGACTTGTATTACATATACATAAACATAAGTAATGCATGCTTACTACATCAATATTTGTATGCCACTAAATGGCTAAACATAGTGAGACTATTTGTACCTCTGTATCATCCTTTGTTATGTTACCCATGTTTTACAAATAAATAATTACTTAGTTACATTCATCACTTGACAAACTATTAATTTCACAAACACAATTGAAATGACAAATGAACGTATGGCAAAGTAATGTTTGCTTAAATGCATTGTTCCGTATTTAATAAATCATCAAAAATCTGTGTAAGAATAAGAACGGTCCGACACAAAAACTGTCCTTCTCATTCAGTTTCCAAGATTTTCGTTACACTTGGTTAACTTTTGAAGGAAGAAACAATAAAGTTTGAACCTCACTTGTATGCGACGTCACAGTTACCTACCAGTTGCAAACTGACGGACACGGACGGTAAGGAAAGATGAGCAGCGGTATTATCTGGGCAATGAAATTGAATGGAAGTCGGCAGATACGTACCTTATGTTGGTTAATAATATGTAGGTTAGGTTAAGTTTGTGTGATATTAAGAAGCGCACGAGCCGAGCGAGCGAAGCGAGCGGGCCACGGTAGTGGCCGGCGGGAGCTGTAACCGAATCCTACCAAATGCAATTTTTTACAATTAAATATTACTTAGTTAGGGCGGTATATTGTAGATAGATACTATTTTTATTAAATTAAAAATAATCAAAACCTATTCATACGACCTTACGTTTAGTTACGTAAATATACTTTGTTATTTTGTTAAAACTGAATGAATAAATTAATTTATTTAAATTTTAAATTTAAGGAATAAATGATAGCGATAAATAATTCATAACATCTTTGAGCGCTCTTTTCCGTGAAAAGTCTTAATTGGTAATGTTTGTGTGTTTTAATTTAGCACAAAATGTTTTCATGGGTTATGTTTTATGGGGACAATAATAATGACTCGAATGTGTGCATCACACGCGGGCCTGCGCCAAACCCAATCCCTTCCCTTTACGTTGTCCATAGTTGTACAGCGCGCTCGCTTTCTTGCATAGACCTGACATTTTTATGAACTAGTACTTTATAGTTACAAAACAAACAGATAAACTAGATTTCGAATGCAAGCAGACGTTACAAGGCCATTGCAGTTTTTACAAAGACAAGTGGGTTGACGACGAAAAGAAACGTCTAAAAAAACGATCACAAAACCGGAGGTGAGTAACCGCGGGCGTTGCACTACCAACTGTTGGATGCCATTATTGTGATTTGTTTGAATTTGAACTAGACGAGTTCTGCAACTTCGCGGCAACTGCGAACGGACTTTTGTATCGTGATGACGTTACAATGAAACACAGTTATACGAACATCAAACAAATGTAAAAAAATATTTATCGATTAGGAATTTGCGTGCAGCCTCTCACTTTATTTATTTTGTGTCTAGCGAAATATCTTAATTTTTCAAAAAAACGAAAATATTTTAATTTAACGCTCAATTTACATTTTAAATAATAATTTCAAACCACCCACTTCTAAATCTCACCCAAACGCTTCTACAAGGAACCGTCGCATTCCTTCTACATAAATAACCGTCCGATTTTATAGTGTGGTCCGGTCCGGTGACCTACACCAGTTCCATCTTACTAGAAGCCGACCCACGGCGTATCTTCCAATTCGTGGTCTAGGCTTTAGAACATTTACCCAAATGAGACATTACAACCCGGTTACAATATCTGTGGACCTGGCGTCGATGGCTTTACATTGCAGCGAGGTCCACAGATATTGTAACCGGGTTGTAAAATGGCAGCTAGTGAAAAATATAAACGAAGCAAATAAACGGATGCTTGTTGTTTAGTTATACTAGAAGCATTATTTTTATCACTTAACAGGGTTTAAGTTAATTTGCTAGATCAAATTGAAACTAACTGATATTTTAACGTAAGGTTCTCGTGGTCGTGTCCGTGTTTCGTGTACCCGTAATAGCCGTTTGGCACGTGTAATTACGGTCCGTGTAATTAAGATACGTAACTCCGTATTACACGGAGATGCTTTTATTAATCACACGCGGATCCGTCCGTGACGTTTAGTGAAGATTCTATGTGTGACTATGTCTTAAATCATAATGGCCGGATATATAGAAAACAGAATAATGCCAATAATTACTTAAATGGACATATCAATGCAAAAATATAAGTCAAGTTTAATTCAAATAGAAATAAACTACAAGCATACAATAATTATATCTCGGTGTGTCGGTTTGACAAGCTTTCATTCAAAACCCCAGCGGAGGCGAGATCCGCCGATCCGTAGCCGAACGCAGACACGGCTTATATCTTTGGCGTGACCGTGTCGTACGGGATCTTAGGACCGCCGGTGCTAAGAACACGGAGCTACGGTTCCGCGTGTAACATGGATATCAGAAGCCCTATTTCAAATGTACCGCACAGATCTGTACCGTAAAGTCTTGTAAGTTTCGGTAAATAACACGATTTTTTCATTCATTTATTACATTAAAACAAAGTAAGTTCCTAGTCATGGATTATATTATACAGCATTTTTTTTTTACTTTTTGCATAATTTTTACAGCAAGAACTCACCGTATGCGAGGCGTCACACCACTCGAGTGTACACACGCATTAAACTCGTTTTGTTTTCGTTTACTTCAGGGACTTCAGGGAACCACGATTACATTGAAATGTTATTTATCTCGCGTAGCCGTGAATCGTAATGACGTAAGCATTACAACTGTCTTTCTATAATATTGTGTTTATTCAGATCACTAAATGAAATTACGTTACGTATTATGTTCTAGTTATTGTTACTCACTTTACTGATACGTATAATTTCCAACAAAACATAATTATACCTAAACCTTGCAAGTAATAAGTGATCTAATCTTTCATAAACAGAATATCAATCATTCTTGTGATTAAATTTCGACACAATACAATGACGATGAGAATTATAACACATTCGCCTTCCATGTTGCAAATGTTCCAAATACCCACTTTGGCTATTATCCACAGCGCGCGCGCGGGTCAAACGACAAAAGAACGCCAATAACAAACAAAGTTGCGTAACCTATCAATCTGCTTTCACTCAACCGCAAATTTACGTTTCTTGACAATTCTTGAATGTGATTTGTTTACAATTTGTGGGAAATTATAGGAGTTAATGTTTTCGCCTATTTGCGGTTTATAATAAACAAAACGATTTCCTATTCGGCATGAATTAATGATATGGTTCAAACTTCTTTAAATTTCATGATTCAGTATCTTACGTTGAATATTGTCGTTGTGTTGTGGTTGAATGGTAATTTTTGTTGAATGTTTAGTAAAAATCCGAAAGATGGATTCGACAGAAAATGAACACATTCATTGTAAAAAAAACCTGCGCAGATTTGTTAGTGTAGTATATAATTATAAAACCAGAACAGGGAATATACCTATATTATGTGACGTTTTCAATGCAAAAGATAGAACTTTGTCGCTTACCATATAATAAGGACGCGCTTGCAGGGTTATTGGTAGGAATTTTGATGTATTTATTTAATCGCTGAGTTGGGGTTAGAGGTCGTTTATGTGTATGACATTTTGCTGGAGAACTACTGGACCGATTACGATGTGGTTTTTTGCATTAAGCGGCTATAAGGTTCGTAGGTTCTCAAAAAATGCGACAAAGGCTAGGAGGATGATGATGATGAGACCACGTTCTTATAATTATATGCTCTAAGGTTGTAACTTACTATAGGGAGCGCTCCGGTGTACTTATTTTCAAATATTTTTAATTTTTCACTTCTTTTAATATTCACCACCCCACGCTCAACTTTTCCAATACACTTTGTATTCGTCTCCATTATGCACGCCACTAACTATTAACGTTACTGTGCCAGGCTACCACAACAAGTACCACAAGGACGAGTTCCACAAGGAGCACAAGTTCTACGACGACTACCACAAGAGCGGCGAGCACCACCGCTACGGCAAGTTCAACGCGAAGCACGCCAGCAACGAGAGCGGCAAGAAGAAGGCGCACCACGTCAACGCCGGCCACGACTTCGTGGAGCGAGGCAAGAAGGGATACAGGTGAGATCACTGTCACTGCAGGTTCAATGGAAATAAAAGAGGCGAGAAGAAAGGGCGATCCACTATCGTCGGGAATGACATCGTACAACGAGCAAAGAAGGCACTTGCTGGAAATATATAGCACAAAAGTAATGAGCACTGCCACTACACACGAGTACACACGAGTGTCTAGGAATAATTTTATAAGGAATCTTTTTAAATAATAACCGAATGAGAAGATGAGTGAGTCCATTATGGATAGGAAATACGAGTATATTTAGTGCCCAATCAATTTGCTTACATTGCAGGCATTTTGAGCAACATTTAAGTTTATGGCTCACCACAGGAGTGCACCAGCAGTGCTTGGCTTTGGGAGGACAATGTGTCCGCAGCGGGGCAAGTCAGATATTCTTGGCTCAGTCAGGTGTCTCTGACTTGTTATGTTATGGTCTTCTGCAACGTTTCGCTGATATCTTTTGGTACTATTATTTCATCACCGTCTCATCATCAGTTTTTAATTTCCTCATAGGTAATAGCAAGAGCCATCCAAGTTAGCTTTCTCATTTTCGCTTATCTTAATATTCGTCTTTATTTTCCACAGCAACAAAGGGCACCTGGACGCAGACCACAAAGGCCACAAAGGCAAGCAAGGGCACGAGGAGCACCACGAGCACCACTCCTCCCACGGCAAGAAAGGGGGGAAGGAAGGAGGGGCGCAGTGGAAGCATGCCAAGAAGAACTAACCCAAACAGCCATTATGATAAGGATCAGTGTGTGACGGTCGCGACAGCTTGGATGTAGGGTTCTCATGTGATGCTACAAAGTATTTTTTGGCGTTTTAAATATAATTCGAATTACATTCGGAGTTTAAAGATGAGAAGTCGAAACTGGATATTAACAGTAGCTAGTGTACTGGTCAGTTCATACGGTTAGAAATATCTTTACACTATATACAAGGGATATTGTCACAAGATTGTACAGTCTGTATGATATTTAAACAAACATTTGACAGTTCTCAGTTGATGTTTGTAGTGATGTCGCGAAAACATATTGTTTGCCAAATTAAACGATTATGAATGGTTGATCAAATCGAGTTTATCGACGAACTTTTTTCAAACCTGAATATATTTTTGTTTATTTTGTGAAAATCAATATTTTTTTGAGCTACGAGGTGTCGGACTCACTAGAGCATTCTATGTAAAATAATAGTTTGTTTTATTGTTATTTCTTTAGGTTATAAATTCATCGATTTAATCGATTTCTACCAATTTACAGAAATAGGAAATGAATCAACACGCAAGATACAAACACAGGTTTAAAAAAAAAGGACGTAGTACGTAAAACTGTTTGAGTAATGATTTATTATCGTTTAATACCTCAACAACGTGATAAGAAAAATATAACATGAACTCAATTGTATCAAATAGAAAGTCAAAAACGTAAATTTACAGATACTTGAAAAAACACTATGTCATTGCTTGTTTTTTTTTTATGAAATTCAATGTGTCACGCAGATTTATGTTATATGGGTCCTGTGGTGTGTCAAAATTTTCATGTTTGTTTAAATATCATACAGACTGTAATATTGTAAGTCCATTGCTAATCCTAATATTATGAAGCAAAATTGTTTTAAAATCTGAAAGATAACTTTCTATAAGTACCTACGTATTGTAGAGTTTGATTAATTTAATATTTTATTGCAAAATTAGATTGAACACTTGAATAGTTTATACTTTTGAAAGCTCTTAGTAACTAAAGTTCAATTTACAAATACAAATCCATGGTATTACAAAAAAATCATTACGACATCCGATCCCAACTTCAATTAACAGTAAACAAATGTCCAAGCCTACTTAACTTTAATGGAAAAAGTGTATCAAATAGTTGAACTGTCAGTTAAGTGTTTCGAATAGGTGACGTAACCGAAACGAATGGAATCGGGCGCAACCCCGCTTCGTCCGCGAGTTACTTCTCAAACATCCTACACTTCGGCGGTGACAGTTACAAAATGGTCCGTCTAGTAAACAGACCAAAGTCTCATTCAGAGCAAGCGCGAAAGTGTCATAAGAGTTTAAGCGAATTGTGCTTGTGCATGAAATCAGCCAGACCACTGTGAAATTCAGTTTCGTGGAGTTATTTATTGTATCGGTATTCTCGTTTCGTCATGAAATTTGGTGTGAAATCTTAAATAGGGTATAATAGGCACGGCTGGTCCTTTTGTTGTAAATAATGTTTAAGTGTACATATTGGTTATTGTTTTATATTAAAGTATTTTATATCATACGCGCAAAAATATTCAAATACTATTTAAACAGAATAAACAGAATGTAACTTTTCAATATGTAAATATAAAAGCAGAATTAATGTATTGTGCAATTATGAATTAACAACAAAATACCTGGTTAATTTACAGCTATATTGAAAATAACCTGTAAGTCAGAAAGACTGTACTTCATTTTTTTGTTTAATTTAAGGTAGGTAAATTTAAATTACAAATATAACACTTTTTGATGTTTTTATTAGAAAAATAAATGAAAGTACTGTTTTGTATTCCGCTTTTATTTAAATCAAATCATTAAAAAAAACTAAATAAACAACAACAGTTACAAAACTCCCAGAAAACGTTAGACGCAATTGACAAGAATAGATTGTTTAATGTAATAAATATTTATTACATATTGAGAAGAAGGGTTTTGAAATCACCGCCAATCTGGGAACAGGATTTGTTTTTTTTGCGAAATAGCAGAGATGTGACGGTGGCGCCACGCAAGCTGTTTCGCTCTTTAACTTCAGAAGACACGCATTACGTATATGTGTCCTTACATCTTTGATTACATAAACATTATTTTTCTGCGATCTTTGAAAACTGGCTATCGCCTCACTAATATGTTTAATCATAAGTGGAAGTATGTTTTCGGAGAGAATGCAACGCCACTACGTCATTACGACATTATTTCTTACACTTATATTAATGTATTATGTATGAATGAATAATGAATTGATGTTGCACGTTGCTTATTCTGAGTTTGCGTTCGACTATACAGTCGACACAAGAACAGTTTTGGAACAGGTGTCGACGACATCAGTCGGTCTGTGAGTGTGAATCGGTCGAGCAAAATATGCGCTGGCACAGTCCTTCAGGATAACAAGCTTTGGTCGGTCAGTAAATCTCAGGCAAGCACGGCAGCGCCGCGGCCTCGGCCTGCACGAACCTCTTGATGTAGATGTCGCAGGCGAGGTGCGGCGCGCGCGGGTAGAAGATGCTCTGGCCCGCGTCGTCCACGAACTCGGAGTACTCCATCGACCATTCCTTCTTCATACCACATTTCTCACAGATTTTTGTACTGAAACAAAATATTTAAATAGATAGGTACTTAGCACAGATGTAAAGCATCAATAACCACAAGCATAAACGTACCATGCAGCACGATTTTGCCAACTTTTAATAGTGTGTAGTTCGAAATGTTGTAAACCTTGGTATAGAATTTTGGCCAACTGACTATTTTTATTAAATTTATGAAACATGTAATGTCTCATTTATTTTAATACAAATATGTAGGTACTCTTTATTGCACACCTCCAACATCAAGGAATATACAACACAACATGAGATACATTAAAATATATACAGTAAAATGTTGACATTTTATTAATAAATGAGTATGAGTATGAGTATGAATAACAGGCAGAGGTAAACAACAGGCGGTCTTATCGCTAAATATAGCGATCTCTTCCAGACAATCAATAATTAATAATTTAATGTGGGTACACCACAATTTTTTATTTAAGCCTGATCAAAGCTTAAAAAAAAATTGAAAAAAGAGCTACCTGGGGGAAGAGACCGGGAATCGAACCCGGTACCTCTGGATTGCCGGTCCAGCGCGTTAACCATTTCGCTACCCTAGTCCCGGATGACCTGACGAATTTTTCCTTATGCTTTGTGTGTCGATCTTTGCATTTTTTTATTTATTTTTATTTACATATATATTTTAAGGTTTTTACACCTTAGCGACCTCTATGTGAATACGTTAATATTCACATCTTACCGCACCACTACAGTGGTGAACGAGCAAGCGAGACAGGGCGCTGTTAGTTTTATAAATCAGAGGCAATCCAGAGGTACCGGGTTCCATTCCCGGTCACCGGTCACCAGGTAGCTCATTTTTCAATTTTTCTTTAAGCTTTGATCTTTGTATTAAAGGCTGACTATTTTTTTGTCAAAATTAACCCGTAGGTAAATAACCTCATTCAGACCATAATTATATTATGATACTCGTAGATTAGTAATGTAAAAGGAATCACAGGAGATGGTGACAATTATGAATGAAGCTTTGGATAGAAAGGAAATGAAGGTGAATGCAAAAAAGATGAAAATCATGATATTTGAGAAAGAAGATAGTGTGACAGAAGTGAGTGTATGGATTGGGGACGGATTAGAGCAAGTGAATGAGTTTGTATAACTTGGGTCAATGTTTACGAGAGATGGAAAGTGTGAAAGTGATATTGAGAGAAGAGTTGTTGTTGGTAACAGAATAAATGGTGCATTGCACACCTTCATGCGCAGCCAGAAAATCTCTAAGAGGACGCGACTGGCTGTGCATAGAGGTGGATTGGCTCCAGCACTCATGATTGGAAGTGAGAGCTAGGTGTCACAAAAGAAGCATGAAAGTAGAATAAATGCAGTAGAAATGAGAGCATTAAGAAGCATGATTGGTGTAAAGCTGTGCGATAGGATAAGAAATAGTGTAATAAGGGAACGCTGTGGTGTGAACGACGATGTAGTCATTAGAATTAAGAAAAGGATGCTTAGTTCAGCGCTCGCTCTTGGGATAGCATCATGCTGAGGTGGGACCTTTTCGTGGCACAGCCATAGTAGTATAGTTGCCTATTGTATTATTTTATTTCATTTATCATTTTTGTCACTATTTGTAATTATGTTCTGGTCACGTCACGAATAAATGTATTTCTTTCTTTCTTTCTTTTTTTAGGGTTCCGTAGCCAAATGGCAAAAAACGGAACCCTTATAGATTCGTCATGTCTGTCTGTCTGTCCGTCCGTATGTCACAGCCATTTTTTTCCGAAACTATAAGAGCTATACTGTTGAAACTTGGTAGGTAGATGTATTCTGTGAACCGCATTAAGATTTTGATGCAAAAATAAAAAAATAATAATAAATATTGGGGGCTCCCCATACTTAGAACTGAAACTCAAAAAAATTTTTTTCATCAAACACATACGTGTGGGGTATCTATGGATAGGTCTTCAAAAATGATATCGAGGTTTCTAAAACATTTTTTTTCTAAACCGAATAGTTTGCGTGACAGACGCTTCCAAAGTGGAAAAAAGTTGGTCCCCCCCCCTCTAACTTCTAAAATAAGAAAATGAAAAATCTAAAAAAAACATATGATGTACATTACTATAAAAACTACCAACGAAAATTGTTTTGAACGAGATCTAGTAAGTAGTTTTTTTTTAATATTTAATACCTAACTTTGCACCTAATTTATATGGGGCGCTATACATACCAGGTGCAAACTTAACTTAACCACTTAGGGATGGAAAGTGTTTGTACGGAACCCTCGGTGCGCGAGTCCGACTCGCACTTGGCCGGTTTTTTTTAGTTGGTTTGGGCATGTAGAGAGGATACATGAAAGAAGATTCACGAAACAAGTCTACAAAGCGAATGTGAATGGAAATGTTCGAAAAGGAAGGCCTAGACGAACGTTTCTTGATCAGATTGGAGACGTTTTGAAAAAAGGGCAAATCAAGAGTACTTTAAACTGACGAGCATGCATGAGGAGATTAATGAATGTTGATGAAGCGAAAGATGTATGTCAGGGACCGTAGCAGGTGGAAAGATGTGGTCTCTGCCTATCCCGTTGGGAAAAAGGAGTGATTATATGTATGTATGTAGTAAAGTATGTAGGCTCCTCACGCGTATGTGCTGGTGCATATGAGCTGCGTGACCGGGTGGCGCAGCAGCAGCGCGTCCTTGAGCGCGTGCCGCAGCAGCAGCGCGCCCACGCCCTGCCCCGACACCTCCGCCGCCGTCGCCAGCACCTCGATCTGATAACGATCCCTTCATACTATAATACATAAGTCATTTGTGCACTTACTTACATTGTTAATCATTTAATTTCGTTTGCACACAATATTCAAATTTGAGATTAGCTAAGCAGAAAAAATATCGCTTTCCTGAAATAAACAGTTTTTCTTATCTCTATTTCTAACACACTTCAAAAAAGGAAGAAGTTCTTAGTTAATCGTGATGTTTCTTTGTTATGTTTTTCCCTGATTACTCAAAGACGGCTGGGCTGACTGATTAGATTTTTTTTCGCTTTAAAAGCTACTGTTGAAGTCGGTTATTTTTTAATCAAATACCTAGTGATTATTTAGCGAATTAAAATAGAGATTAACATTATTAGTCACGCACCTCATAAATATAATCGGCGTTGTACTTGTTCCACAAGTCGGCGCTCCGGTAGCAGTGCGCGGTGAAGTACATGCGGCTGCGCTCGGGCACGGAGGGCGTGGCGTGCGCCCACTCCTCGAGCTCCGTGGGCTCCCACGGGAAGATCTTGTTGCCCACCGCCACCCCCACCAGCTTGCACTCCCCTGTGCGCTCCAGCCTCTCGTAAGCACAGTAGCGGTCGCCTGGGAAAACAATATATTACTATATCTTAAGTCTCTATCTATTTATCTAAGTCTAGGATGCCCCTCCACCTTTGCAACCCGGGTGTCATGATTATGAAGCATGTTATTGTTATGGTATTACATGGCCACTGGAAGCAGTAGGGTAAATTACCAGCGAATTTACAACCTCTATCGGTATTTTCTGCTACAAAACATTTAAGTTTGTATGTAAGGAAGTTATAAGATGATAAGACGAGGTTACATCATCACTACCACAGTCGATACGACAGCCACTGCTGAGTGCTGAAGTTGTGCAAAGGTCTGTTAAGTATCTTCAGTCTTAAAATTCTCAAGGTCTAATAGTGCTAAGTTTAAGCTTTGTATTCTGTGAACTTGCGGTTTCTATTGATTCTCGAGCATGATGACATGATCTTGTTCAATCCATAAACCATAAAATCGCGCCTTCACTATTCATCGACATTCTGTTATCTAAAATAAAATTATGAGGTGTGTAAATATGGTTTAGTCTTATAAAAAATCATTAAACATGTCACTTTTACTTTGAAGATTCGACGCAACGAAACACTTGAATGGTCAAAGTTGATGTCGCATTTCAGATAGGCAGACCCAAAGTTTGCGTATTTGTCGGTGAGGAAGCTGAGGTAGTCGTAAATAGTCGAGGTTCAACCACAGCGTCGACACGCTGGACTCGCGCGTCCAGTGGTGCTCGTACAGGCTGCACTCACCAAAGTGTGCGTATTTGTCGGTGAGGAAGCTCAGGTAATCGTTGTCGAGGTTCATCCACAGCGCGCACACGCTGGGCTCGCGCGTCCAGTAGTGCTCGTACAGGAACGGCTTGATCTGCCGCGCCGTCGACTGGTCGCCGCGGATGATGCACACGTTGCAAATGTTGAAGCACTGGGAATATACAACATAATTAAGTTGTAATACAACCTAGTCATCCACACTGGGACTCGGATCGAATAAGCTGACGTCAATGAGCTTTTAGATGATCGAGTAATCTCCTTTGGCAGGGTGAATTTTTTCGCTCGTTCCCTAAATATCAGAATGGCAAAATACTAGATTGCACAATTTACCGGATTTCTGAAATACCAGATTTCTACAACACCAGATTTTCTGGTTACCGTGTTTCTCTTATATCGGGTTGCAAAAACAACTTATTCTCAATACACTGTATTTTATTTAAAACCTAATTCCCATAATACCAGATAATGAAAACACCAGGCTCGTAAAGCACGATTTACTTGAAACACCTAGTTTCTTAATCTACCAGTTACTCAATATACCAGATTGCCAGTTTATTTAATTCCCAACACACAAGATGCTAATTATACTTGATTCCCGAAAGCTTAAATTCCTAAAACACCAGATTTATACTTTAGTCGATTACATAAGTACTGATAGAAAAAAAAACTATTATAAACAACAACATTTTACTGTAAAATTTATTTACTAATTTCAAGTTGGCATAATTTTGCGTTGATGCACTGACCGTAATTTATGATATTTGATATTTTGGACATCTCGTCTACTTAAAATCCGGTATTTCGAAAATCTGGTTAAACGGAAATCAGCTGTTTGAAATACCATGTATTACATGATAACGGTTAAGTGAGATCAAGTTGTTTCGAGAAGATTGTGTTTTGCGAATCTGGTTTGTTCAGTGTTTTTGTTTTGATAGTCTTTTGATATCGAAATTTGATAATTTGGGTATATGGTGTTATAGGGAACATGGTGTATTAAGAACATGGTATTATAAAAATCTTGTACAAAAGCGAATATAATATAAAGAAAATCTGGTGTTTTAGAAATCTGAAATCTTTATATTATATTCGCTTTTGTACAAGATTTTTATAATTACTACTAAAGTAATTTTTTTTATAATTACTTTAGTAGTAATTATAAAAATCTTGTACAAAAGCGAATATAATATAAAGAAAATCTGGTGTTTTAGAAATCTGGTATTTCAGAAATCGGGTAAATAGGCAATCTAGTATTTTGCCATTCTGATATTTAGGGAACGAGCGAATTTTTTGAACCCAACGATCGAACTATCCCGAGATCAACTAAAGCGTTGCAATAGCGATAAACTACAATTGGCTCTTATTATTAAGCACTTCATTTGATGCACTCTACAGATTCCCACTTCGAAAATTTGAAAATATAATTATAGTAACATTGTAAATATACTTTAACTGTGACTAGTGTAATTATTAATTAGGAGAACCAACAGCAGTAATAAAACAACGTATTGATTTGTATTATTAAATAAAAATAATGATTATGATTAATATTCATCACAGAGGGGCGTTTTAGTTACCGGTTTTCTGTCGGGACCGTCCAACAGCGAACATGGCGAGAACCTTTTGAATCTGTAGTTTATTAAATTAGTCGCTGGAACACATCGCAAAGATGGCTGAAGAACACCAGTTCTAAGCAAGTTTAGGCAGTTCATGTTGAATTGACACTAGAATTTATAAATAAATATTTATATGAATATTTTATGTTTTTTACTTAAATTTCAAGGTAACGTCTTACATCTCAGGTGTTCTGTCAGGGATTCTGTCATTCTCCCATCAGAAGTTGTATAGTCTAGCAAGCAAGTGGCGTCCGGCTCCGGCCCAGGCTATTGTATCTATGGGCCCAGGAACAATAGCGCTACAAACAGCTTTCATATGGCAATAATGAGCATACGTCTTATATTATGTCAATAACCAAATTCAAAACATGTGCATTGTTTTCCGGAATGCTGCTTAATCCTTCGTTCTTCTTGCGAAATAAATACTGATTCTTATTGAACTAACTTGACTTTCGTCACTGTGGATAATTTGGCTTTATTATACCAAAAAATCTTGAAATTTGCGCGATATTTTGTCGTGTTTCCTCTTTGTTTACTTCAGTGACAATTACTGACTTTCAACGTCAGTTACCAAAAATTTGTCTACACAGTAGCCATTTATTTATAAAAATTGAATTGAATTGAACTATAAATCCATAGGTACTTAATATTATTATAAATGCGAAAGTGTGTCTGTCTGTCTGTTACCTCTTAACGCTTAAACCGCTGAACCGACTTGGATGAAATTTGGTATGGAGATAGTTTGAGACCCGGGAAAGGACATAACTTTTCATTCCGAATAAATTTTGTGTCGCCGTGGGATGAGCGGGTAACACCGCGGGGCACAGCTAGTCCGCTATAGCGTGGCTTGAAAAACAGCTGTTGGGCTATAATGCAACTCGCTTACATCAGTACATTCAAAACATGGACCTAGTACTACAGTACACCTGGACTGAGCGTTGCTACGATACGCGAGGTAGCCATTTTCTTACTCTTTATAGAAGAACAAGAAATATTACCATTCTTACTCAAGGAATCCCAAACTAATCATACAAATTTTATTCCTCCACTTTATTCCATGATTTGAGGGGTTGATTTTAAAACGCTAAAATAAATATTTTCCGTTTTAGAAGAAGAGTTGCACCCATTCAAAAAGTCCACGTTTCTCATACAAAGTGTTACTCTCCAATTTCCAAAAATGCTGAAGTCTGTTTCCTTACTGTATAAAATAAGAACCTATATGCTAAATTATACCAGTTTTACTCACAGAATCCCAACCTATTCATACAAACTTTCACCTCGCAGTTTAACCAATCAGGGGTTGAATGTTTAACCCATCAGGGGTTGGGTGAATTTACAAAAACGCTGAATTCAATATTCTGGTTTCTGGTTTAAGATTTTTTATTACTCATAAAGAATTTACAAAATTCACTTATATGAGCAAAGTTATATAAAAACAATTTAAAGCTAGCGTGCAGTACATAATTATATTCAGTTATAAATGTAATATATATATTCTATTTTTATACATAGTAAAGTGGATAGAAATCTGCAGTCGATATAACAGTGGCTTAGAGAACGCCATTTACTTAGATCGTACAATTTCAATACGTCGCGTCGCCGCGTAGATAACAAACAAGTTCAAATGGATGTTCACGAGTTTCGAAGAAGGCAACATGAATGGATGCGGCATAGCCGTGCGTACTACAGACGCATTTACATTATTTAAAGCAATTTGTTTGTATTAATTATGTTAAATTTGTATTCTTATTATGATTGTCATATTTATTTATAAAATTGATTTCAATATATTTTATATTTATTAATAAAATGAATGTAAATATAATTAGTGTATAAATATATATTTTATTACAATTTTTTTGTAATTATTATATTTTTAAATATAATAATTTCATTTATTAATAACTAACTTAATTAGTTTATACGCATAATAATTATTATTACTATTTTTGTCAAAATAAATTGAATGATAGATATCTACGGAGGATGATTTACCGGTTTTAATTATTGTTGTTTAATTGGATTAGACTTATTTTATGTTACCTATTTTGTATGTAGAATTTAAGCTGTATTTTGAACGTTGCTATAGTTTTGACCTCTTTAATATCTTTTGGTAGCTTATTATATTTTTGAGCACCTTCGTAAATAACATTTCTTTTTCCGTAGCTGGTATGGGGGGTTCGTAATACTAAGTTATCAGCATTTCTCAGTCTTATTTTAATTATTGTTTTTTAATTGGATTAGACTTATTTTATGTTACCTATTTTGTATGTAGAATTTAAGCTGTATTTTGAACGTTGCTATAGTTTTGACCTCTTTAATATCTTTTGGTAGCTTATTATATTTTTGAGCACCTTCGTAAATAACATTTCTTTTTCCGTAGCTGGTATGGGGGGTTCGTAATACTAAGTTATCAGCATTTCTCAGTCTTATTTTTGTACTTGGTGTTTTTTTGTAAAACTTATACGTGAGTGTATGTCTTATTGGAGTATTTTTCGGACTAATAAGCAGGTATAATAGTTATAGCACCATATATTCCCAGTTTTTAATGAAGACTACACGCAAAATAATGCACCCATTACTTGTAACATGCCACGTTGATAATAGAAAGTTCCTCTTTCCAAAAATGCAGAATGTCGTTTTGTATACACGAAAATATTACTAATTTTACTCAAAGAAACCCAAGCTCTTCATACAAACTTTCACTTTACCCCATTGGGGGTTGAATTTTCAAAAATGTTTCATATTCTCAGTTTTTCATCTACAATCTCAGTTTTTGGGTCTACACGTAAGATGATGCACCACTTAATCAAAAATACCAAGTTTCTCACACAAACAAACAAAACAAAGTAATTATAGGAGAGAAATGTTTGCCTCCCAATTAATAATTATGCATTATTTGCATTACGATCGTCATGTTCTTTGATAAAGTTTTATTCTGTAGTTATACTTTGATTTAAAGCACTCACGGTTTTATGACATTCATACAGGTAACAAGGGAATCGGGAAGTATTATGATACATCACTGGCAACATCGAAACGAATTGACAGAACCAACCAATCAAAGCGTGATGATGTCAAAAGTCTCGCCTGTCATTCCGGAGTGCCATACCTTATTATCTTATTCATACCATTGTATGTACTAGTTTTAACATTTGCCTATAATTTTAATTAATGATCATGTAAGTGAATTTGTTAATACCTGAATCTCATAAACAAGAAAATTGTGTAAAGTAACGGATAAACTAAATAAATTATAAACTTCACGGTTTGCAATTGAGTTGAAATTTGGCATAGTACTTTTTTTTTTTTTTGTTAGCCTATATTGGTGTCCCACTGCAGGGCAAAGGCCTCCTCTCGATTTCCACAACTCCCTGTTCGATGCTATTTCTGGCCAATCATTTAGGAACGCGTCCAGATCGTCCCGCCATCTCCGTCTTGGCCTGCCACGTCGTCGCCGCCCATCATGCGGCACCCACTGCGTTATTTGATTAGCCCATCTGTCTGGGTGCATGCGGCATACGTGGCCTGCCCAGTCCCACTTCAGCCTGGCGGTTTTTTCTCCAACATCAGCAATACGTGTTTTGGAGCGCAACGTAGTGTTCCGGACTCGATCCGTCCTTTGAACGCCTAATATGCTGCGCTCCATAGCCCTTTGGCAAACCTTCAGTTTGGACTTCTGACCCTCTGTGAGTGACCATGTCTGAGCACCGTAGGTTAGGATGGGCAGAATACACATGTCAACGAGTTTGCGCTTGAGTGCTAGCGGGAGGGTTCCCTTCATAAGGTCCTTCATGGACCAGTAGCTCTTCCAGGCGTTTGCAATTCGTCTTTCGACTTCCTTATCCTGCCTGTTGCTGAAAGAGACTATCTGGCCCAAGTATATGTACTCGTCGACATAGTGTATCACGTGCCCATCTACCTCGACCCTACGTTTCGTGCTATTTGACATGATCTGAGTCTTAGTTCAATTCATTTTTAGTCCAACTTGATGGCTTGCAACGGTCAGTTCTTGGAGCGATTGTTGGAGTTTGGATGCTGATGAGGCGAACAGAACAATGTCGTCGGCAAAACGAAGATTTGTCAACCTTTTTTCACCGACGACTATACCTCTCGCCTCCCAGAAAATAGTACATAGTAGTAGGCATAGTACTTATGTATTTTTTTTGGTGATGGATTAATACTATGGTTTCATTGAGCTAGGTCTTATTTACACTATATTTCAGTTTTAAATAAATAAATATCAGACAACCTCACACAAATCGATCTAGTCCCAAATTAAGCTCAAACAGGCTTGTGTTATGGGTACTAGACGACAATATACATACTCATATAGAAAAATATATACTTAAATACATAGAACAACCATGACCCAAGCACAAACATTCGAGTTCATCACACAAATATTTGCCCTGGCCGGGATTTGAACCCGGGACCGCCGGCTTAGTAGGCTCTACAAACCAAGCCAAGCACGTCGTCAAAGTTTTCATCTTGTATATGGTTAGAAAGTATAAACATATGTGTTTGTGTACTGTGCATAGTGGTGGAAATTATGTGAGCTGACTATGATTGAGTGCACGTGAACATTATGTTTAACTTATTTCCTTAGGTACCTTACGTTTACATAGAACATCTTAAATATTTTCAAGTATCAAAATTATATTTCCTACTACACAATGGTCACAGATATTTTTAAATTTCCCCCAAAACTGAGTAATATTTAATTAGCCAGACGTGACCCAAAATTCAACGATAAGCGGGCACCAGAGTATGGATCTGGTCATGATACCTCGAGAAAAAAAAGAAAAGAAATATACCTCAATCCCTTTAGAAATTATTAAAAAAAAAATGAAATTCTTAAAATATCGACACCCCTAATGGTATTTTTAATGACCATATCTAGAATTTTTGGAATATTTCAAATATTTTTTTTTGTATCGGCAACCTAAGTAGCACTGCTATCCACCACAGTCCTTAAAAATATCAGAATACATGTAGTTTTAACACAAAAAATAATCAAAATTATTTTTACCCCAAAAATTTTGAATGAATTTTTCTTTTAGTCCACTTTGACCCATCATGGTACATAAAAAAAGTATTGACACTACTATGGCAAGTGTTTTAAAAAGTTGACGCAACTAACCAAGATTCCAAAATGGTAGGATACTCTAGGAAAACTAGCGCCGAAAAAAAACAGCTATTTTTAAACAAGAACCGACATTTTTTAATGTTGATAGTAATCACTTTTACGTGCTACCACTAACCCGTCCCGAACTCAGACTTGAACTCTGCTGCTGCAGAGACACGCTGAGGCACCCTTTGGGTGGAAAGGCTAGCCTCCAAATGCCGGTCACCGGCCCTCTGCCTATCCGCATCCCATCATCGGCCACTCCAAAAGTGGACTAAGACAAAGACTAGCAAAGCAGGCTAACCTATGCCCACCCAAAGTGCTGTGGCAGTGGGCGCCTTGGCGGGCACCACGCCCTGGGAGCTGGATGCCCAGGGGCATATCGACGAAAAGCGTTTATTTCACGAAAAAAATCTCTGAATTGCACACTTCTTCTGAGTGCTCACTCCTGTTACTCACATAATAGCTCCATGGTTCAAAGATCACAAAACTACGATTGACATTATGCCTCAAATCATACTCATTTCAAAGACAAACGTCTGGAAATGAAAAACAAAATGAAACATGTCAGTCAACCCGTCATTATGCCACCATTTTAATTTGTGTTTCTTAATTAACTAATTATCAAATTCTAGTTATTACACAATGGATTGACCGAGGCCACCTTCAAACCATCCCCGGAAACCCTCAGCAGGCACTCATGTCCTATATTTTCAAAGCCAGGTCTCTGATATACGTGTTGAGGGGATTGCCGAAATACCTTACATTTTTTTATCGTGCCCACGGCATCCGGAACTATGCGGACACTCCTAAAAGCGACGGAAAAAATGTCTTGGTCAAAGTAAGTACCTAATCAGGGTAGCATTAGATTCAGTTTGAGTTCGTGGGACTGACAGGACGTATGCCGTCCACTTCCGTGAACACCCTGTTGTCGCCCTAACTTACGCGCCTCGCTCGTACCACATAAGCAGATTAGCATGGTGCAGCCGTCCCTTTCATTTCAACGCAAATTGGTATAAAGGAGGCTGGAAGCGTAATTACAAATGTAAACTCCGTACCTAATTATTTAGGTACTATAAATATAAACGATATAAAAAGAAAAAGGCGCGTGAGCTCCGAGAACTTGAGCTACCACGCGGGCTGTATCTCTCGCTCTATATGAAGATTATAATAATGCGATGTATTGTCATCGTGCCACCAGACCTAAAGGTTTTGTGATTGAGCTGTCCCGCTCACGGATCATCTGGCAGAGCGGGTGCGGCTGGTGAAGCGGCCGAAAAACTAAAGAGCACCAAATATAGCGGTCTCGGCCCCGAATACAATTTTGTACCGCGTGAGGTCGAGACGCTAGGGCCATGGGGTTCCAGCGCCCGCAACCTTTACAAAGGTGTGCAGAGACCACTGGCGACCGAAGAGCATAGCTGTTCAGCGCAGAAATGCTGCCAGCATTTTCGATACCATGCCGCGGGGGAGCAATTTTTTAATTTATTTTAGTTTATTTTAATTTTAGCAATTTTTACGTAGATGTTAGTACTATTTAAGTTTATTTACTGTTTCTATATTTTCCTTTTTTCCTGTTTTGAAATAACACATAATATTAAAAAATAATATATATAATAATGTCAATAATGTCAAGTGCCCCGCTGGGAAGCGTAAAGATGTGTCAATACACACAAGTATGTATTTGTGGGTTGTGGGCAACAGGCTCCTTTCAATACAGATAGTGATGTGAGTTGCGGTAGTCAGGCAGGAATATGAAAGCTAGACCATAGACTAACAGCTTGTTCAGGTCCAGGGCACGGAGAGCGAGCGCCTGCGCGTGCGCCGGGCGCGGCCGGCGGACGTGCCGCGCGTGCTGCGCTTCATGCGCGACCACGCGCACGTGTGGCCCGGCCCGCTCGCGCCGCGCAACAGCCTCGTGCTGGGGGACTTGGTGGCGCGCTCTCTAGCTCAAGGTACGGTTCTCCGGTGCCCGCTGCCCGCTGGGCTGACACGTTCCAGAGTGGCGACCATGCGCTACAAGACCCAGCGTCAACTCGAAAGGTGAACTTATGGCCTGGTGAAGGTTAGTGAAGTCCACTGGATACAGGCAGCGTAGGACCGGGTTATGTCAGCGATTTTTTTTTGGGCAGGCCTATATCTATGTGGATGTCTTTTAACTGATAATGATGACGACGTACCTATCTCAATCAATAGAGTGCCAAAAGTTATAATTGGTAAGTGAGAACACAGTTATTGGCACTGAAATCATATCAAAGGTGTATTATAGTATTTGTAGCCGTTGGCGTGATTAACAGTTTGATTAAGTGGATGTCATTTCATTATATTAAGACATAAGCAGTGATCCGAGACAGACATATGCGTATAAGCACAAGTTAACTATTATAACTAAATAAGTCACCCAACATCTAGATGTGAAACGTTAGTGTGGATGTGTCCAGGGCACTCGATCATAGCGGAGCAGCAGTCGGCGGGCGCGCGGCCGCGGCTGCTGGGGCTGGCGCTGGGCGCGGCGCTGAGCCCGTGGGACGCGGCGCTGCTGGACCGCTGGGCGCCCTGCGTAAGCTGCCGGCGCGCGCGTCGCCTGCTGCACTTCGCGGCGCACTGTCTGCGCGCGCCCATGCTGCACGACAAGTACAACGTCGCCAACATACTGCAGGTGCTTGACGCCCCGTTGACGATCATATCCTAAAGCGGCGTCATCTCCATCATTCAATCGTGAACAAATGCCCGCAAAACATCAATCATTTCAGTCATGTAGATGCCATAGACCTCCGACCGAGCAAATAAATCAGAAGTCAGTATTTATATTACACCTTTTACAGAGGGTCCTCTCTTTTTAAGGACCACAATAAAATTAACGACACATAAATAATATATGAACATAGAACTTGTCTATCTGAACGTACTTATATTCTTTGATTTTAACTGACTGTTGTATAGCTATGTCACTTCACTTGTCGTGTCACACGTTAGCGAAGATCAGGAAGTTATCTAATATTACTACTTCATTTTAATGATGAACCATTGATACAAAAATCAAAACACAAAGAAAAATTGAAATGCGTAACCTGGCGGAAGAGACCGATATTCAAACCAAGTCCCCGACGCCAGGACCTTTCGAAGTTTTCCTTTTGATTTGTGTGTTGATTTTGAAACATTATATGTTTTACAAACTTTCATATTAGATTTAGACTAAATCCATTCTATCAGATATTGCTAGCAGCTCTAACAACAGGTAAAGTTCCATTTAAACGCTGTATTTGCTTTTCTAATGTCTTCGTTGTATGCCGGTAGACTCAAGCATGTAAGAGTGGCCTTGTGGGCTACTTAGGTACAGAATCAAGTTCATTATTTTATTATGTATTTTGCACAAACCTACACGTACAGTCGAGTTCATTTACATCTACACACTTACGAGAACAAAAATATCTGAAAACGACTTTATGCTCCTGACAATAGGGTCGTGTTCAGATATTTTTATTCTCGTAAGCGTGTAGATGTAAATGAACTCGACTGTACCTACATGGTTTTAATAGCTGAATGTGGCAGGAGGATACATTTTAGGATCACTCTTTTGAAATCTCTCCTTTCGCATTCGCAATGGGCGCAAACAGCTTCTTGGAAACATTTATCCGAACCTATCGATTGTGGAGATCTCTAGTTTTTAACTTACTGTTACTGTTATTACAGAAAGCCTAACTGTAATAACAGTAAGCTTACTGTTATGTCAGTGGGATTCACTGTTTATATTTTCCAGTGAATATTTTGTCCGCTGCAGGTAATTCTGATTGTCCCGCCGGACGCGCCGAAGAGCGCCGAGATCATCCACGTCCTCGCCAAGCACGCCATCAAGCGCGGGGCGGACGCCGGGTTCCCGCTGCTCCGGTTCGACGCCACCAGAGATTGCGTGTAAGTACATCAATCAGAACGTACTTAGAGCCAGAGTTGGGCATTCAATAACAAATCATCATTTCACATGACGCATCGCAAGAATAAATCATTTGTATGGCGAGTTTTACAATAAATCAAAGCAGAAAAAATTGAGTGAAACTAATTTTATCGTCATCCAATAAAATCAATCTGCGATTGATTATTTGAAATAAAATTGTTTGATTATAATATATTTTTAACCGTCACCAAAAAGAGGAAGTTCGCAATTGGACTGTACGATTTTTACATATTTTTTTATAAACCCATATGGAAACTTATTTTTATGTTTGAAATTTTAAAAGAGGGTCCTCCAGTGTGGTCGCATGTCATTTTGCTGAAATACACGAGGAATTGAAGAAACTCTTCAAATATTATAGGCACAAAATATATAATGACCTCTTTGAGGATCGAGTTGTTCGTGCGAAAAGCGATCCTTACTATCTTCAGAAGGCGTTTCTAGGACCACATTTCCATGGCGTCGTAGGTACTTATCCATCTTTCCAATCACTCCGCTGCTGACCTTGTGATGGCACACCCCCGTTTGATCGACTTTTTAATAACTAAAGTAGAATGCATAAAAAAAAATATAAACCATCACTCTTAATCAAGATAATTGCCATTCAAATAAAAAAATATTTTAAATGGACCTCTAACAAACTAACTCAATCAATGCGTTAGCAGTATTCAGAATGACGTATTCTTGATTTATTATATTTCACGCCATTCAGAATGACGCGCTCTTGAATAAATCATATTTGAATTTTTTGAATGTGAATGGCGTCTGGCCTTTCATTCTTATTCTCATTCAAAATGAAATTTGCCCAACTCTGCTTAAAGCGCATGTGCAGGGACTTGGCCGATCCCTTAGGAAGCGTGCTCAGGGACCGAGCTTACTAAAAGTGTAAATTGTTTCTCCCAGACGAGATGTTTTAATTAGTCGGTATAGTTAAGGTTACCGCACACCTAACCACCCGACACTAAATCAGTGCCGCCTCAACTCATTGGGTCGCCGTCCACCCGGCGCGACGTCCACCAAAAGCAAGCACGGAACATCACCGGATCAGCACCGCAGCGCAGACATGACCGCGCGGTGACGAGTCATTTTATAAGCGAGGCGATGGCATGTTTACTATACGCGTAGGTGGCGTAGTCAGCGTTCTAAGACGAAACGACACCATTACGGAGTCGATATGTGGCGGGCGTTGCAGTTTCTAGTTTCATACTTTCATACAAGGAACACTTACTGGGTGGCTCGAGTTTAGGCAGTGCAGATCCGGCGCCGAACGGTTAAGTGTGCGATAAACTTAATAATCCGAATGACGACATGACGACTGATAAATGAATTGGGTACATTTGGACATTTATGGTATCCGTGCACCTGGCCCGACTTTGATTGGCCAATGCCAGGCCACCGTCCTATCTGAAACGCAAAACAAAAAACATATTTTGTATAAATTATTTTATTACAATAAACATAATATCAAACTAACTATAGCTATTCATTTTAGTGCGAATTATTTAGAGGAACTTTCGCTGAAGAAGGAATGGTCTCTCTCATACCATTTACTCCCCCGCGGCCAAATGGACGACACCGAAGGCACGAACAGGTATATTTTTCCTTTTATTTACTCACTTCTTTCGCCACAGACATGCTGCGCATGTCTCTTTACATAATAGGTACTCGTTTTAGTATAGCAATAGGTTGGCATAACGACATAATTTTCCACTTCGTCTGCTTAGAGTACAGTCCGTGAGTTCTCAGATTGCAATTCGGTTTGGGTGAAACCTAAGGGCTTCTTATCTGGATCGCGTAAGAGTGAGCGAGACAGGTATAAAACGCGAATCGCATCCTGACAGCTCACGCACTGTCTGTCATTTTAGCTTCACGAAACGGGACGAAAGTGGTAGTTTTTAGCCCCTAGGTGTTTTTTTTTTTTATATCAAGTTATCGTGATGTATGTTCGCAAAGTACCGAGCTAGCACCATGTACCGCGCTGTATTGATAATCATACATTTATTAATTCTTTTTGGTTTTTAGGGATGGACATTACAAGGACAACAGTGGCAAAATAATAGTGTACTCGGCCCTAATAAATAGCGACAGAGGAGCAAGTAAAAATACCGGAAACCGGAAACCAGACGTCCCATAGAATATTCCTGTATTGAAGAAGTCACTTTACTGACACTGTCAATCTATTTACTTATATTTTCATACCTTTTGATTTGATATCAATCATTTACCGCGGTAACTCATTGTTTGTTCAATTTGATTTGGTGGCTTTGTGACGGTTTGCCAAATAAAATCATTTTTCCTTATTTTTGTCATCAATCACCATTGTACGTTTAGTATTCTTGAGGTAGTCAATAATTAAAATAAAATTGATGTTGCGCGAATATGGCCAAACTGGACGCCATTTAGGGGGCACATCGCTCATAGAGCAGATGACCTGGCGAAAAGAGGTTTTGTCCTGGAACCGAAAGAGGCAGTCACGATACCCGAGTAATAAACTAATAGTACAAGTGACACAGTGGCGGAAGGCTTCCTACCGAGTAGACCGAGTATCGTGTGTGTATGTGTGTAACGCTCACGGAAAGTCGTGGAGACGATCGATGTTGAAATATCTAACCAGCCAAAATACATATACATATAGCCAAGTTCACCCCAGGAACTTGCGAGCAGCAGCCGTGTGTTACCTATATTACACTAACCGTTTGGCACCACTTTTGACCCCTCAATAACTCCAAATCTATATTTAACATAAAAACATGAAATTTGGCTTATGTATTTAGATTCTTTAGAACAACTAGAACCCCAAATTTCATAAATATAGGTGAAATAGGTATTGAGATATTAAAGTCCAAAAAACGGCATTTTTACCCACTGACTGACTGACTGGCTTAGTGACTAGTAATTAAAAACCTAACCCACTTCCAGGTGACCTAGAAAGGTGAAATTTGGCATTCAGCTTGGTAATTATGTGTGTACACATAAAAACATCGAAAACAGTATTTTTTTTACTTTTATAATTATTATTATTATTTATGCTTCTTGCCTCAGAACTTTTTTTTAGTCAAGTGAAAGAGAAAGTAGGTACTATGTCGTATCAGGAGACCAAAAGACTATCAAGAAATAGGGAAGAGTGGCGATTACTCCACCGACAAGAGCGAAGCTCTTAAATTATGAATGAAATGCCTCAGAACGAACTCCGTTACGTATTTATTAACCGATTTGGAAAATTCTTTGTTTGTTTAAAAGATGTAAGTACTAGAATAGGTAGCACACACACAAGTAATTAACAATTAATAATTAAGTAATTTACACATCATAATAATTTCTGTACAAAAAGTATAATGAATTGATATCCCATCAAAAACATAAATGTTAAATTAGAGCCAAGTTCAATATCGCATGCACCGTTGTCGACTTCGCCGACAAAAGAATTGAGATCTATGTGGGCGCCAAGTTCTTTGCCCTAAAATTTTTAGATACAACGCCATGCGACAAACTCAATGCATTTATTTTACTTACTTGGGGTGTAATTCAATATCAAGATTTCATTTGGCTAGTTTTAGTAGTTTTGAAATCTAAAGAAAAGTATCCAATAGCCTATGAAAATTTTGTGAGAGTCAGAATGGCGGGTGTACCATCACGGATTTGTAAAACAATTATACCAAAAAAATGTACTCAAAATGTACTATTTTGTACCAACTTTAAAAAAAATTGTACCTCTCCCTACAAAAAGTTATTACAATGTTTAGGTACACCCGCCATTCTGACTGTCAGGATGGCGGGTGTATCGCTGTTTACCATGAAGCCCTTAATTGTTTATTGAGTGTGGGATTCGTAGTAGACTGTAGCTTGATTTTAACTTTAAACGGGAAAAGGGATACTTCAGTAGTATAGGGAAGTCCCATAAAATAATAACACTGTGACGTAAGTTTCACATAATGCTGCTGTGAAGTGTTGCTTGATCGGAGGCGGCCGTGAGAATGCAATCAAATTAATCGAGCGGCCATATTTATAATGATCGCTGGATTAAGCTGTGATTGGGCCAATGCGTAAGAAGGGCGTGACTCAATTCTTACATGTGCTTGGTGCGATGTGTGAATGTAATCTGCACAACATTATCTCTTTATTTCAGTAAATACACATGGATATTACATAATGTACATAGGTAGAACATATTTTGATTAAAAAGTTATCATACAAGATTCTTATTGGAAATCCTATTGTTTACAATGTTAAACCTATTCGATGAAGCTTTCTATGTGTTTCATTATATATTTATTCAGGTGGTTTTACATCTTAATTAACCAAAGCTTCATATCTTATCCTAACACAATAATGGAGAGAAATTAACCTTATATATTAAGTAAAGTAAAACGAAGAGAAATAAGTCTTTGTATATAATGATTTTCTTATTATCTAAGCTGATTACTTAATATTACGTGATTGAGCTAACTTATAATTATTACATAAAATCCTAACCTACATGCGACAGTCCCCCCTTCGTACGAAAGTACAATATTTATGTGGAGCAAATGTAGATAAGTCTATTCGTAGGTCGTCGGATTATGCCTGAGTTAGTTTGGACGTCGGCCACCCTTACATGGCCATCAGGGCCGGGAAAGGTTTTTGCTATAATGCCTCTAGGCCACGTCCCTCTCGGCATAGTATTGTCAGCTACTATCACGACGTCTCCTATAGCAGGATTCTTAGACTTGCTGTAAGTACTGGCTCGCGGACATAGCAGCGGTCGATACTCGGCGATCCATTTCTTCCAGAATACGAGTATGTCGGCTAGGGCTTGGGCGGTCTTCCATGACTTTAGGGACGTATCGTCCTTGAAGGTGCCCCATGGGCTGCTAGCGTTGGATCTCAGCAATAGAAAATGGTTCGGGGTGAGGGAAGGTTCGCTCATATCAGTATTGATTGGGGTGAGAGGGCGCGAGTTGACGATATTTTCGGCCTCTAATATGAGCGTGTGTAGGACCTCTTCGTGTGGGGCCTTCTCTCTGAGTGTGATTTTCAGAGCGGCTTTTATGGCGCCTACCATTCTTTCCCACGAACCTCCCGCGGCGGGATTACCGGGCGGAATTTTCTTCCATATAATTTCTCGGATGGCGGGATGATCTTGTATGGATTCGGGTAGCGTTTTCTTCGCTTCTTTTATTTCTCGTTCCGAGCCCACAAAATTAGTTCCGTTGTCCGAGTAGATGATTGTTGGGGCTCCGCGACGTGCTATCATGCGTCTGAGGGCTAGTATAGTGGAGCTCGCCGAGAGTGATGTGGCTAGCTCGAGATGGACGGCTCTGGTCGTAAGGCAAGTAAAGAGCACGCCCCATCTTTTCTCTCTTCTACGCCCTATAGTGATTTGCATCGGCCCGAACAAATCTATGGCGGTAGCGGTAAACGGAGGCTGATATGCGAGTAGTCTTTCTACAGGTAGGTCGCCTACAGGGGCCTTGAGGGTGGCTCCTTTATAGGTCCGACACCATTGACATTTATTGCATATATATCTCATAGTCCCTCGTAGACCGACTATAAAATACCGCTGTTTAATCTCGTTCATCACGGTCATGTGATTGCCATGATTGTACTTTTCATGGTAATGTTGTATGAGTAGTTTCGTGAAGCTCTCTTTAGCGTGTAAAATTGGGATATCCACTTTGCCTCGGTCTACTCTCGAGTCGAGTACCATGACGTCCGCCTTGTTCATTTTCACTGCTATCTTATGGATAGGCGATCGTCGCGGCAGTGGATTATTGTTTCTTGACAATTTTACTTCCTCTTCGAAACTTGCGTATTGACTACGCTTGATTAGGAGTAATTCCGCAATCTTTACATGTCCATTATTCATCTCTATTTCGGGTTTTCTCAATAGCAATCGGGTTTTAAATACTTCAGCCGCAACTATAACGCAAGCAGTAGCCCTAACTAATCGAATAAAACTCGAAAATCGTTCTATCGGAGGTAAATAATCGAATTTATCGCATGTACGGATTGATAACGTAATCGCGTTATTACGTTCTTCGCCTGTGGGCGGTTGAGGTGAAGGTGACGGTTTTTCGCGCGGCCACTGCGATTTATCTTTTGTAATGAATTCGGGTCCAAAAAACCAGCGGTGGGTGTTATCGAAATTCGCGGGCGCGCCCTTTGTAGCGTCGTCGGCTACGTTTAGCGCGCTGGGCACCCATCGCCAGTCCGCTGGCGAAGTGCTACTTTCGATTTCAGCTAATCGGTGAGCCACGAAGCTCTTAAATGTGCGCGGATCTGCTTTTATCCATGCTAGCACTGTTCGCGAGTCGGACCAAAAATACCTATTCTCAATTACGTAATCGGATTCTGCGACGACAGATTCCGCTAATCGAGTGCCTAACACACAGCTCTGAAGCTCTAATCTCGGAATAGACACAACTTTCAGCGGCGCTGCTCGGGCCTTGGATGCGATTAAAGTCGATTTAATTGACCCTGACTCGTCCCTGCCCACAAAATACACGGCCGTAGCGTAAACCTTCTCGCTGGCGTCACAAAATATATGGATATCGCCCTTACGGTCGCCTGCGGGAACGTGTCGGGGGATCTCGAGATTGCGTAACTTTTGTAAGTTATCTATAAACGACATCCATGGCGCTTTACAGCTATCCTTTATTTGATCGTCCCATCCGATACCGGTACGCCATACCTCCTGCATTACCGTTTTACCTAACACGGAAATGGGGCTTGCATACCCGATTGGGTCATATACAGACATAGCGCTACTAGTGACCTGCCGCTTAGTCGGCAAAGTCGAACCGTTGAGAACCTCCTCTGGTGTGTTTCTCAAATTTACGTTAAAGCCTAACGTGTCTCGCCTATGGTTCCATATAAGCCCTAACGTACGTTCGGTATCAGATTTACCTATCACTGTACTATCCTCTATTTTTGGCTGTACGTCGCTTATGACGTTTGGGTTGTTAGAGGCGAAGCTTCGCAATTCGAACGAGGCTTGCATGTTCAGGTGATACAGGTCGTTAACTATCTGCTTAACCTCATTTTCGTCCTGATCTAAGGCTACCAACATGTCGTCCATGTACGTGTTTCTGATAGTTATATCGGCGGCGATAGGATAAACGTTTTTTTGTTCTAACGCGTTTTTGTTTTTGACGTATAAGGCTGTGGTTGGACTCGCAGCGGATCCGAATATCAACCGTTTCATACGATATTCTTGTGGATCTTCTGTCCTGCTCTCTCCTCTCCACAAAAAACGTAAACTATCCCTGTCCTGCTCTAACACGCCTACTTGTAAAAACATTTATTTTACGTCAGCAATAACCGCGGTTTTGCCCTCGCGAAATCGAAGCAGGACCACAGATTAATATAATAGTTCTTCGAACAGATACCCATGTCTGAATAAAAAGGCAAATACCTACTGCTTTTCATGCCTACTCAATTTAACAATGGAGCGACCTTGAACGCGCGGGTCGTTGGCCGCACGTGTCGGCAAAACGAGGCTAGGGTTGACACCGCTTAGAAACGATTTTATAAAAAGTCAAGATAAATGAAAATACGATCGATTTATTTAAATTTATTAGTCAAATTTAATTATCATTAGGTACCTACTAGAAATAGGTATTCACATGCGCTGCGGCACACCATCAAAATCGTTTTAATTTCCGAGTAGGTATATCGGAATCTTACCTACCTATTCTATCTGAACATACCAGAAACCTGAAACAAAAACAACTCTCTGTGTAGGTACCTAAGTAACCTAAATATGTATATCCCGATGACAGTAGGTACTTACTAAATAAAGTTTGGTAGATGCCTATATTGTATAATACTAGCATTACAAGCTTCGAAACAGTCACTAGGTACAAGTTGTTTTATAATAATCTGATCACGCGTTTCATCTTTGCAAATGCATTCCTTGCAAAAGGTCTTAAGTGTCAAGAACAACGCCGACGTTTACGCCCTTTTTAGGCCGTGCAATGCACTCTCCCGCCACACTAAACTGATTAGGTAAATCTTAGTGAGTAAATTATTGTCACTTGTTGATATAGGTAGTGGATGTTTTCTATGAATTTAAGTATATTAAGTAGGTAGGTTTATTTATTCAACATTACATGTATCTATTATAACAGTGTATGCAATGCGTTTCTAGGTAGGTGCTTATTAAGTTCTAAGAATTTTTAGTAACATTTCATCGTCTGTCGGCAAAGAAAAAAAGGATAAATGTCTGTTGCTTTTATGTTTTTACACCCCGCAACACTGCAGCGCGTTGGTCTCATTTGCGACGAAGCCATTTTTTTGGTGATTTTATCCCTTCGGCCGCGTACGTAACCGGAGTTTCGTAACCAGTTGCGATAGAAAACTTTTTCGGTCTTGTTCGAAACCGGTTGCGAACTAAAACTATTTTGTTCTTATACGAAACCATTTACGAACGAACACTTTTTGTTTTTGTACGAAACCTTTCGACCATTCATAGAACCAGCAAAGACTTTCATACTATAAAAGTTTTCTCTACTCTTCATATACTCGTTATACAGGGTTCTCACGAGGATTCCAAATCATTTTACCAGCGGATTCCTGAGGTCGTTAGGAGTAAAAAATGTTATATGAACCTATGTCGAAATATGATTTTTCGCTTTTTTATGTTTTCATTTTCATACATAATAAATAAACTACCCTTTCTTTACCGGTAAAACAATAAGGTGCTTTGGGGTAAAGTCGAAAATGGGGATAAGTCGAAAATCACACATTTCTACTAAACTGGGAACAAATTCTACGCTTGCAACGCTTGTCAAAACGCCATGTTTATCTCCTCCCCCGCTTCAGTTCACTTCGCATCGCTAGTAGACATGTGCGCCGCCGCGGCGCGGCGCCGCCGCCGCCGTTTTTGACACGCCGCCGCCGCCGATGAATGATCGGCGTGAAATCGGCGTGACCTTCAGTAATTTGTATTTATGCGGATTTAAATAATGTAACCTGTCCTGTACTTTATAAATAGATGATATGATATTTATTTTCTGTACGAGTAGGGCTGCCGGTTTTTCCCAGAATAGTCCTAGTTTGAAGGCCATCTGGAGGACGTCCGGGGGGGTTTTCAATAAGTGTTCGGGACACTTTTTATGTGAATAGAAAATAAAGCGTGTTTTTTTTTAATAATTTAAGAAAAAAAAGCGATTTACGCCAAATGTCCGATGTTACGGGTTTTTGTGTATGTACGATTAAAAATCTCGGTAGGTAATTGTAAAATGGAGTTGCATTGCCCCTCAAAATCGTGGTGTTCATGTTTTTTTTAATACTTGTTATCTGTAAAAGTCGGAAAACAATAAGGGTTATTTTTATTGTGGCACTGTTGTGCTGCATGCCCTCATCCTTACCCCCACCGCTCACTCAGGTCAGGTGTAATCCCTTAAACACTAAAAAAAATATTATTAAGCGGGGTAACTCATTAGTCAGTTTGTGTTGCGTGTGCGCGGTAGATTACAGTTTTAGTTTCTGGTGTATGTGACGTTTATTTTAAATTCATTATGAGCGAGGAACAAAGTGAAGACGGATCATCAGACATTCATAAATTAAAAGTAAAATGTTTAAAAATAAACCATTTGCATTGTAAAGCCAAACCAAGCTACTGCTGGAAGCATTTCGGGAATCTTATGGTAGAACAAGATGGGAAGAGACGGAGTGTGTCTCCTAAGCAGGTGTTTTGCATACCCTGTTTGGCAAATGCACAAAAAGAAGACCCGGACAGCTATTTTGGACGGTAAGTAAAGTACAAAAGTAGATTACCATGTGGTACCTATTTATTTTACCTCTATTAAAACTCTGTTTATTACACATAGTATTAGAATTAATAGGTCTATGTGCAACTAACTCAGTTTAGTAAGAAATTATAACACTAACATGGTATTAACTATGAAATCATTACTGCATTTATTACCACGCTTGGTTAAATAATAACTCATTGGACAATCTCATTTTAGCAGAAAGACGCAATTTAATAAAGTTTTTCAGAAGTTAAGCAAAACAAAAACTTATTTCTGACGTTTTCAACCAAAAGAATAATGTCCACTTTGTCATTTATTACTAGAGTCCATCTTTATACAAATAATAATAAAAAAAATCCTGACAGTGCGTCCTTATCAACAAAGTGAACCCTCTTGCATAAAATCGTCCCATTTTATGGTATTTATTATTATAATAACTTTACGATTTTACCAAAAATACTTCGATTTAAACTAATTGTTGATTATATACAAATTGTTGATATAACGTAAACTGTGATTTGATTATAGTCAGACCACGCTAACTCTGCACAGCAAATGAACTGTCAAACCATACAATCTGACTCACTTTGTATGGTTTGAGTTAGCGTGGTCTGACACTATTTTAGAAAAAAAAATGTTATATATTTTGATGTGATGTTTCACGTGTAATTTAATATTTAGAACGTTGATATTTAAGGGAATATTTAATTTTGTTACTTAGAAGTTATTGATCTTACATACAACATTATAATTCTGACTTTGATTTGATTTTTAAAATGTTTTTATACCACGTATTTAACTGATTTTCTCTCAAATCGAATAAAACATACCCATCAATATGTTTTTTCATTCACCTAACCCTGACGCCGATTTCACGCCGATTTCACGCCGCCGCCGCCGATTTTTTGACAGACGCCGCCGCCGAGCATTCTGCGACCGGCGCACATGTCTAATCGCTAGTCGTGAGGGCACTTGTGTTGCAGTCTATTAAATAAAAGCAGTGCGATTTTTGGATCTGCGGGGATAAATTAGAACTAAAAAGAAATATGATTCTTAAACTCATATTGCATAAAAACCAGTTTCGAAATTACCCCACTTGCTTTCGAAATTACCCACTCCTTAAGAAATAGTATTCAAAATATTTTTTTTTTAATTCTAATTTGTTTCCAAATTCAAGCAACGTATTGAAACGCTGTTTTCACAAAGTGTTGATGAATATATCCAATTTCGTAAAGATCTCATTACTTGGAACTTGGAAGGAATACTTCTTAGGTTCTGACTTACGAGCCCAAACCCTAACATACTCTACACTCACCTAAAAATATGTCGAATTTACCCCACTTTAGAACGAGCTCGCGACCTTATCTCCAAGCAAAAAGGTCCTAGAGAGAGAAAGGAACAAAGTTAAAATTACATTTATGGTTAAAATGTCAAAACTATATTCCATGGGCTACACAAATGCATGGTCAATTTGTGCAGCCCATAGAAGTGTATAACGAGTATATGAAGAGTATAGACAACTTTCATAGTATGAAGGTCTTTGCTGGTTTTATGAATGGTCGAAAGGTTTCGTACAAAAACAAAAAGTGTTCGTTCGTAACTGGTTTCGTATAAGAACAAAATAGTTTTAGATCGCAACCGGTTTCGAACAACACCGAAAAAGTTTTCTATCGCAACTGGTTACGAAACTCCGGTTACGTACGCGGCCGAAGGGGATTTTATAGCGCGACCGGCGGCGTCCGACCGTGAGCGCGTGTGGCAACCGACTGGCTAAGCGTGTCGGCCACGACAGGCGACGTGTAGGTATCGTTCTGGGTTCCCACGGTACAGATGGGGGGCACTGGTAGGACTCCGAACAATGACTTTAACAGGTCAGGCCCTGTTAATAATGACTGATTAAGGCTAGTATTATAGGCTGTAGCCTTTGCGTCAAGTACTAGACGTAATTTTAATTTTTGCGCGTGTCTAGTCGCAAAATGCGGCAAATACCACGTACGCGGCGCTTCTGGCGGGGCACGAGAGTTAACTATTTCCGCATAACCTTTATTAATCAAATTTTCAATTTGTGCGGTATATTCTGCCTTAAAACTTTCGTCTCCGTCCAGTTTGCGTTCTAAGCTATATAGCCTGCGTAGCGCTTGTGCGCGGTTGTTGGGCAAAACCCCTCCGGTCGACTCTGACCACTTCCTATTTCGTCCATTTCCAAAATCGTCCACTTCCTAAGGTGTCCACTCCTACAAGGTCCTTTTCCTAAAATGTCCCTTTTTATGTTCCGTATTTGTCCACTTCCTATTTCGTCCATTTCCAAAATCGTCCACTTCCTAATGTGTCCATTTCCTAATGTGTCCACTCCTACAAGGTCCTTTTCCTAAAATGTCCCTTTTTATGTTCCGTATTCGTCCACTTCTTATTTAGTCCATTTCTAAGCTGTCCACTTCCTACTAGTCAACTCTTAAGCTGTCTACTTCCAATTCAGTCAATTCTTAAGCTGTCTACTTCAAATTCGGACCTTTTGTAATGCTTAATCTTTTCATACAATAGGGTCAATGCATTAGTTCTTTATTTATGAAATCAAAAAAAAGCTTAACACTATAGCTTGTATAAAAAATCTTAAAAAGTTCAAGTTCTAAATATCTACTATTGAAAAAAAAGCTTTTGTCTCTTCTGAAAAGTGCCGTTTTTTAGGTATCCCTTATTAACTGGAGGCACTGAATAAGCGGACTTAATGCCATAAAGCATTCCCTACCAGTCAACCTTTGGGCAAAACAGATAGATTCTATAGGCGGTGCCAGCACACGTCCCGATATAAATAGTTGCCTAAGTAATGTAGAGCTTCTGTAGGTACAACAGTCAGATTCCATATTCAAATGTTATTGGCGCCGCTGCCGGCCAATCGGGCGCTTGCGGACGCGGACGGAGGTGCTCGGCTGTCGTCACGCGTAAGCGGCTCCGTTCGGTCACCGCCGCGCGCCATCGGCTCCGTTCGGTTACCGCTGGAACGTGGCGGCAGCCGAACCCGCCCGACCCGGCCAGTAGACGCGGTCGGCCGCTGCCGGCTGCCAGAGCGCCCGTTGCGACGCGGCGGCAGCCGACGCGGCCCGGCTCGGTCAATGTGAATCGTATGAATATATATATATAGTTATATCTTCAGATATAACTTAACAATAACAAATAAGTACAACTTTATCCTCGTCCTGCCCAATGTTCTCAATAAAGAACACATTGGATTTAGTTGTTCCTGCCCGAGGTTTTTAGGGTTCCGTAGTCAACTAGGAACCCTTATAGTTTCGCCATGTCCATCTGTCCGTCTGTCTGTCTGTCTGTCTGTCTATCCGTCTGCGGCTTAGCTCCGTGATCGTTAGTACAAGAAAGCTGAAATTTGGTATGTGTATGTATCACGCCGACAAAACGGTTAAATAAAAACTAAAACAACAACTTTTTTTCGGGAGCCTCCCGTACACCTAAAGCGGGGGTGATTTTTAGGGTTCCGTACCCAAAGGGTAAAAACGGGACCCTATTACTGAGACTTCGCTGTCCGTCCGTCCGTCCGTCTGTCACCAGTCTGTATCTCAAGAACGGTGATAGCTAGACAGCTGAAATTTTCACAGATGATGTATTTCTATTGCCGCTATAACAACAAATACTAAAAACAAAATAAAATAAATATTTAAGGGGGGCTCCCATACAACAAACTTGTTATAGATTATATATATGTATAGGTACGGAACCCTTCATGCGCGAGTCGGACTCGCACTTGCCCAATTTTTTTTTTGTTCCATCACTAGTGTGTGGGGTGCCGTTGAATAGGTATTTTAAAAATAATAGGGGTCTTTAAACATAATTTTTTGATAAAGTCAGCAGTTTTGTAAATATTCACTCCAGAAATCCAAAAAGTAGCGTCCCCCTCAACCCCCTCTAACTTTTCAACCACGGGTCAATAAATTCATAAAAATGAGGCTTAATAAGCACTTTCAATGTAAACTATATTGAATAAAATCGATCGAACCGTTTTTAGGGTTCCGTACCCAAAGGGTAAAAACGGGACCCTATTACTGAGACTTCGCCGTCCGTCCGTCCGTCCGTCTGTCACCAGGCTGTATCTCAACAACGGTGATAGCTAGACAGTTGAAATTTTCACAGATGATGTATTTCTATTGCCGCTATAACAACAAATACTAAAAATAAAATAAAATAAATATTTAAGGGGGGCTCCCATACAACAAACTTGTTATAGATTATATATATGTATAGGTACGGAACCCTTCATGCGCGAGTCGGGCTCGCACTTGCCCAATTTTTTAGTAATCGCAAAAATTCATAATTTTCTTTAAAATGACGTACCGTCAAATGCTCCAACATTGCCCTCCAGGGTATCTTTGACCAAAAAGCAACACGAGAACATTTTCATTCGTGGGGTAATCATTTACAGATTTATGGCAACACCGCTATTTTCAGTAGACAATAGGTTATATAGGTCGCCACACGGCGCGTCGCATTTACTCGTAGCCTTACTCAGTAGCTTGTCAAAACTCGTCGAGCGAGGGTGTGCTTTTTGGGGGTCAATTCCGGCGGACAATTGAACGCGTATCGTACGAAATGACAAATACAAATGTAATTATGAGCATGTACTTATAAACAAATATGAACTGTATATTATTTTTATTTTATTTCTAATAGTAATATCTTAATTTAATCGGAAATTGTGAAACCGGGCAATGTTTCCCTACAATGTTCAGGCTGGGCCAACATTGCCCACCTTCGAACACGACTTACACGACTTAGGGTTGTCACTTCCGAGTTTTTTAACCTACTGCGCAAGGAAATAAGTGTAATGTTTTTATGGACAAATTACCTAATGCTTTTGTTATTTCAATCATTTTATTACTTCACAAAGCCTTCGGCTGAGTTTGTGGTTCTCTGCTCTCAAAAACGGCTCTAACGATTTGGCCCAAACTTCGTATATGTATTTAGATATTTTGTTGGATTTTAAGTTTATTTAGATAATTATTATCACCCGTAGACTACTAACTCCTTCATGTCAAAAAACAGAACTAACATGAAGCCATCTCGTGGAATATAGCAATATCTGTAGGTATGTCAAAAGAGTACGCAGATGACACACAACTGTCATGTTTTTTTTTTTTTCACTTGGTAGACATAACCAGTACCAGTTCCGAGCCTAGGACAACTTGGGAGGTAGATAAATTAAAATGGACCAGTTAGGAAGTGGTCAACTTTGGAAGTGGACAAGTTAGGAAGTGGACAAGGTAGGAAGTGGTCAACTTTGGAAGTGGACAAGTTAGGAAGTGGTCAACTTTGGAAGTGGTCAACTTTGGAAGTGGACAAGTTAGGAAGTGGACAAATTAGGAAGTGGGCAACTTTGGAAGTGGACAAGTTAGGAAGTGGTCAGAGTCGACCGGAGGCGGCAAAACCTCGTTATCAGATCGCCACAACAATCCCGTTTCGTACCTATTTTCTCCCGGGATCTTTCTACATGTAGCCTCTAATATGTCTAAAGCACGTTGGTCCGGGTCCGCCCGGGGTAATTTTTTCTCTACCCCTAACGACTCGATGCTAAAGTGCTGTTTCATACAGCTTAAAATTTCATCTTCGGTAGTGGCAGGACGAACGTGGTTTATGCGAGCTATTTTTCCCGGCCTATCCTGGGACCCAAAAAGGATCCAACCCAGGTTGGTATAGCCCGCAGCTATCGATGAGGTGGGGCCCGTAAGGAGCTGTCGCGACACAATTAAACCCCAATTATCTTGCCCAATTAAAATTGTGGGCGTCCCGCGCTTATATACTAATTGGTCCGTTATATCTTTTAAATGGTCGCATTTTTCCACTAACTCGCGAGAAACCTCTTGCGAAGGCAGATTCAATTTATCGATTGTATACGCCGAAATTTTTTCTAGATTTCTTGTACATAAACCGCGAATCGATAAATTAATCCTACAGGACTCGTGGTCTGTTATCTGACCTCCAATGCCTTGGATCGCGAGAGGTTTGCCCGAACCTCTGGGGGCTACCTTATCGGCCGTGCCTCGTTCTATTAGAGTCATGTTCGAACCTGAGTCTAGGAACGCTAGTGCCTCGGCACTACCTAACGGGCCTGAAATTTCTACGGGGACTACCATAAGATACGTATTAGCGCGCTGAATTTGATTAATACTGCTAACACTTGCGCGGACAGATTGCGCTTCGCTCGTAAGCCCGTGAAGCAACTTATGGTGACCCGCTTCGCATTCGTTTTTACCGCATGCGACGTATTTGCACTTAATAGGGCGCCTATGATTAGGTTCTAAGCACCTATAGCACAGCTTAAGGCTTCGGGCCGATTCCCACCGGTCTGCGACAGGCTTTTTTAGAAAATCCGGGCAAACGGCTAATTTGTGATTCCCTTTGCAAAGTACGCAATCCTTTTTATTATTATTGAAATTATTCTGCGACTGCGGGGGCGGTCGAGATTGCGTGGGTTTCACCGTTTGCGCGGGCTTTTTTTTATGCGTTTGCGGGCGCGAATTTACGGTAGCTACGGTAGCGGCGCGGTTCGATTCACGGTATGAGTCGTCGTCCGAATCAGAGTCGCTTTCGTAGTCTCGATAGCTACTCTGGTATGGTCGTCCGCGGCTCGCACCACCGTGCATTCGTTGTTGTGGCTGCCTCGACTCGGCATGGTTCATATTAACCACATGAACGTTTGCACGGGACTTTGAATGTCTGTGGTGTGATCGCTTCGTGGCCATACTGACGTCATTTAAGAAGTTAGCCATCGCGACTAATTCGGGCGTCCCCTGATTGGCTTGTTTATACTTTGCCCATTCATACCTAATTATCGTGTTTAATTTGTCAGTTATTTTACTCACTAATTCGGGCGCGTGTAAATACTGATCTTGGCGCAATGCCTTAATGGTAGCTACCGTATTAGCTACATGGCCGGCAAAAGTAACGATATTACTGCTGTCTTCGGCTAACCTGGGCATGCGCTTTACGTTATGGATCTCGGTCAAAACTATTTCTTCGGGGTCCCCGAAATGCCTTTCTAAAGACTCCATGATTTCGTAAGGATCGGTTACTGTGTACATAATAGCCTTGACCGCTATCCGCGCTTCACCGCGTAAGGCGCGCCTAATTCTACCTACGTTGTTTACGTTACTGAAATGCGGTGCGCTGTCTTCAAACTCGGCCCTAAACGCTATCCATTCCGAGATATTTCCGTCGAAATGCGGCAATTCCGGAATTTGCCTATGCATGGGAGGGCCTTGCAATGCCCGATCGGCGTGTCGTACTTGCCCTAATTCTACCCTATTGCCGTTATATGCCGGGTTCAAACTTCTGTTTTCTACAACGGGTGGTCGATTATCGTAATGAGATGCTACCCAACCCGAGACTCTCTCATCGGCCCGGGCTACGGAGGCGCTATCAGAGTGGGCGGCTTCAATACGCGCCACTTGTAGCCGGCAATTTGCCTCCGCAGCTGCTTTCTGAGCTAGTTCGAGTTCGGCTTTACGCACCTGTAATTCGGCCATTAAAACAGAAATTTGACTGCTACTTTCCCTATTGGCATTAACTAACGTATTGTCCGAATTCCTATCCCCGGGCCTGTCTATATCTCCCCTACCGACTTCTAACGCGTGGTCGCGGGCGGAATGGGGCACAGGGGCCGGGTTCGTCGCGGGTGAATTAGCTACGCTCGATCGCGGGGCGGGGGCCAAGGGGGGATCGCTCGCGGGCGTCATTGTGTTCGCGTTTTTGTTGCTACTGCTTACGTTATTAGATGGGCCAGTCCCGTAGCTCCCAGTATTTGTAGGATTAGTGGACGTCTCGCCTGACTCCGGAGTCTGGTCTCGTGATTTTTGAGAACGCGTAACTCTCTTTTCCGGAAGAGACATCGCACGGGGGGACTGTCGCTTAACCTAACACACACACTGAATTTAAAACAATAACAAAAAACACTGAATTTACCTAATACCTAACACCTATTCATTAGCGAGGCTAAGTGCGACACTAATGAGCCCTAATATCCCTACGGCGTAAATCCCTCGTTGCACAGATCCGTAACGGCTTGTTCACACCGCTGGGTTACCACCGTATGGAAGCTGTGTTATGCGTCACACGTGAACGCTTTAGACGCGGTACAAGGAGAACTTAATCAATCCGAGACCGATTGATGCGGAAGCAAGGGGAAATTAATCAACCCGAGATCCGATTGATGGCAGAACAAGGGGAACTTAATCAACCCGAGTTCTGTGATGCACGTCGTGGTGCGGACTATTGTCCGATTGATGGCAGAACGAGAGTTCTGTGATGCACGACGTGATGCGGATACAAGGGGAAAATTAATTCGACCCAAGATCCGATTGATGCCAGAGCAAGGGGAAACTTAATTCAACCCTGTCTGTGATGCCCGGCGTAGGGACGTAGGGTTTAATCCGCTACACGTCCCTATGATGATTCTCTTGCGCGCCTCCTGACACTGGAACGAAGGTCCAATTCCTTCCTTCTTGATCCGGTGCTCGAAGGTCCAATTCCTTCCTTCGATGATCGCTGATTCTTGATATCCGGCTTTCGAAGTACCAATTGTGGGATTCGTAGTAGACTGTAGCTTGATTTTAACTTTAAACGGGAAAAGGGATACTTCAGTAGTATAGGGAAGTCCCATAAAATAATAACACTGTGACGTAAGTTTCACATAATGCTGCTGTGAAGTGTTGCTTGATCGGAGGCGGCCGTGAGAATGCAATCAAATTAATCGAGCGGCCATATTTATAATGATCGCTGGATTAAGCTGTGATTGGGCCAATGCGTAAGAAGGGCGTGACTTAATTCTTACATGTGCTTGGTGCGATGTGTGAATGTAATCTGCACAACATTATCTCTTTATTTCAGTAAATACACATGGATATTACATAATGTACATAGGTAGAACATATTTTGATTAAAAAGTTATCATACAAGATTCTTATTGGAAATCCTATTGTTTACAATGTTAAACCTATTCGATGAAGCTTTCTATGTGTTTCATTATATATTTATTCAGGTGGTTTTACATCTTAATTAACCAAAGCTTCATATCTTATCCTAACACAATAATGGAGAGAAATTAACCTTATATATTAAGTAAAGTAAAACGAAGAGAAATAAGTCTTAGTATATAATGATTTTCTTATTATCTAAGCTGATTACTTAATATTACGTGATTGAGCTAACTTATAATTATTACATATAAAAGAGGAAGTCCTGACTGACTCATCAACGCACAGCCGAAACTACTAATGTTAGAGAGTTGATTTTTGCACAGTAGGTTACTTTTATAACGTGGGCTAAAGATAAGAAGGGATTTTTGGAAATACCTCCCCTAAGAGGGTTAAATAGGGGTGCAAAGTTTGTATGGGGTAAACTTTTTTTTTGGAGTTAGAGACTTGAAACTTTGTAGAATGATTACTTATTCAAAAACACAAAAAGTACTTTCAGCGTTTTAGGAAATTTTACCCCTAAGGGGGTTAAAAAAAGGTGCAATGTTTATATGGGAGAAACTTTATTTTTTGACCTAGAGACTTGAAACTTTGTAGATAGCTTACTTAATTAAACACAATAAAAGTAATTTCAGCGTTTTGGAAAATTTTACCTCTAAGGGGGTTAAAAAGGGGTGCAAAGTTTGTATGGGGAACACCGCTAATGTTGTTTATAAAGAACTGTTACGCTAACGTTATCAGTTTATATATTTTTTATTTCCTGTCTACTACCCAGTGACTACGTCCTTTTTTTAAAACGAACTTGCACCCCCTTTTCTATGGTGGAATGTAAACAATATTTTCTTAGTGCTGTCTTTTATTTATTGTGTTCCAAACTTTATGTGTTCCTATATTTAGTGAGTTGTCTATCAGCACATGAATAATTTATACTTTATATACCTATTCTTACTTTATTTAGCTTCTTGAGAAATATAGAGAACTATAGCACCAGAATATATTGAATCACTCTTCAAACAATACTACTAGCCTGTAGACCAAAATAGTAATCGCATCATTAAATTCGCTTATGTGCATTTAGTTTTTAATGGTCACATTTCAGCATTTTCTTTAAACACTAGCCTTTTTAATAACTGGGGTACCTGCTAGACCATTTAGAAACATTTTGGCCAGCCTTGGGAACTCCGCCACACCACTCTTTTCGTTTAATAGGCAGGCCGGCGTGTACAAATACCAGTGCTGCCTTCTTATGAAAAGAGGTCATTATTTATTATTTTTATGAAATAAAGTTTATTATTTATACTTCCATCTCTCGATTTCCAGTGCTGAGTTTAAGATTGTTTTAACAGCCTTACGATATTTAACTTTTTTTTTAAATCTCACTCATAATAACTAAGATCCCCATTTTCTAACTCCAAATCCATGCGTCGCTCTATATCTATCTCTATGCAGTCATTTTTTGCCAAAGATTAAAAGCATCAGGTAACTGACGGAATAAATATTAAGCATCCTGCAAACAGTTCCCGTAATCTAATTGGAAAATCTTCAAAAATTCTTTAACAATTGCATATCAGTGTCTGCCACTGTTTGAAATGTAATATGTCTAGACCATTTTAACTAAGAATAAAATTCACTTACCTATTTTAATATCTTTGTCATCATCAAAAATCTACGCGGACGAAGTCGCGGGCGGCCGCTAGTTATTACATAAAATCCTAACCTACATGCGACATTGAGAAATGTTATTACTCTAAAAAAATGTACCAAAATTGTACTCCAAGATACAGTTAAACTATTTGCAATCGGATGTGTAACTTGCGAGTTATACACAAATTAAATTTGGTTCGTAGTAAGTGAAGGGCCAAGGGGAAGAACTGGGTAAGTCACATTTAGCAAAATTTTACAGTACTGAAGATTGAGGTTGGCTAATCCTTTGATGGCTGTATGGCTTCAGTAATAATAAAGCAAAAAACCGGCCAAGTGCGAGTCTGACTCGCGAACCGAGGGTTCCGTACAAACACTTATCTTAACTGGCCGGTTAAGTTTGCGCCGGATACAAATGAGGTGCAAAGTTAAGGCAACTGTGTTCTCCAAATATGATTTTCGAAATGGACAATATTTTTTTATGATTTACCTACAAATGAATAGTTTTCTGAGCTTTCCCTATACTTGTAGTATAAGACGATATAACTTGTAAATTTCAGTTCCAGATCAACGAAAAATACCCTATAAATTTGTAATAGGTACCTTGAGAGTGTGTGTCGAAATAAACGGTTATGCCAGGACAGGAAGTACCAAGCACCAGTCTATATCCACTAAGTATGGCAATATAACGAATTATAATGGCATATTTTTTGAAGCCGGAAGCACTTTCTTACGGTGGCGGTTCGTAGCCGACTGCAGACAGCAACAGAAGACGACGGACGACGGCTGCGAAGTGCGGACCGACTCCTTTACTGTAGTACCATTGGACAGTAGCATCAATTGAACTACTGACACACTTGTATATTGCTAGTTCCATCGATGGATCTAGAGACACATGTTGGTTTGAGTAACCCCTTTATTACTGTAGTGCCATTGGATAGTAACCATCAATGGAACTAGTAAGACATTTGTATATTGCTACTTTAATTACTAGACATGTTGGTTTTAGTAACATTGACCGATATTACTACGTCATGCTCCCTGGAAACCCCACTCTCTGTTTTGTGATTTATTACTGATGTACACAATATGTACTGAATTAGTACATACTTAAAAAAAATTGTACCTCTATAGATCGAGAGTACAATAAACTGAATTCGGAGTTGCTGTAAAGCATCTCCCCAGCAACCCCAAAATTTTAACCCTATAATATTTAAAAGAATTATCCCCTAACTTTCAACTATTAAAGAGTTGTTTTTCCATACCAGATGCAAATACCTGAATAACTTTATAAAATCGATTTCCCTGAGATGCCATCACCAGATCTCGAAATGATAATAATGGGACCACATCAGGAGGATGCTCTTTCAAATACATAAGAATTTTGAGAATCGGTCCACAAAGGAAAACCATTATAAGATCACTTCGTTGTCCGTCCGTCCGTCCGTCAAAACCCTTTATCTCGGGAACGCGTGGAAGTATCGAATTGAAATTAAAACTTAAGTCGTAATCTTAAATCAGGTCTTTTAACAGGTCTACACTCTACAGTCCCTTAAAGGCCTTGAAGCTGTGAAAAACACCAACTTCTAAGTTAACTTAAAAAAAAGATGCGGCCGTTTAAGCAGCAAAAAACGTTATTTCAAAGGTTGCTCCTCATTTGTATCCGGCGTGTCAGAGTGGAAGATCAGGTGCGTGAGTCAAACACGAGCGTTCAGCTAAGACTAGTTTATTTATATAAATGTCATGCTACCCACATGTAAGAATATGAAATCACCTACAACCTTCTTTTTATAAAAAAAAACCGGCCAAGTGCGAGTCGGACTCGCGCTCCGAGGGTTCCGTACAAACACTTTCCATCCCTAAGTGTTTAAGTTAAGTTTGCACCTGGTATGTATAGCGCCCCATATAAATTAGGTGCAAACTTGCAAACATAGGTATTAAAAAAAAACTACTTACTAGATCTCGTTCAAAACAATTTTCGTTGGTAGTTTTTATAGTAATGTACATCATATGTTTTTTTTAGATTTTTCATTTTCTTATTTTAGAAGTTAGAGGGGGGGGGACCAACTTTTTTCCACTTTGGAAGCGTCTGTCACGCAAACTATTCGGTTTAGAAAAAAAATATTTTAGAAACCTCGATATCATTTTTGAAGACCTATCCATAGATACCCCACACGTATGTGTTTGATGAAAAAAAAAATTTTGAGTTTCAGTTCTAAGTATGGGGAGCCCCCAATATTTATTATTATTTTTTTATTTTTGCATCAAAATCTTAATGCGGTTCACAGAATACATCTACCCACCAAGTTTCAACAGTATAGCTGTTATAGTTTCGGAAAAAAATGGCTGTGACATACGGACGGACAGACAGACAGACATGACGAATCTATAAGGGTTCCGTTTTTTGCCATTTGGCTACGGAACCCTAAAAACTACTTATACTAGAAAGCTGAAATTTGGTATGAGTATGTGTATGTATCACGCCGACAGAACGGTAAAATAAAACCGGCCAAGTGCGAGTCGGACTCGCGCACCGAGGGTTCCGTACAAACACTTTCCATCCCTAAGTGTTTAAGTTAAGTTTGCACCTGGTATGTATAGCGCCTCATATAAATTAGGTGCAAACTTGCAAAGTTAGGTATTAAAAAAAAACTACTTACTAGATCTCGTTAAAAATAATTTTCGTTGGTAGTTTTTATAGTAATGTACATCATATGTTTTTTTTAGATTTTTCATTTCCTTATTTTAGAAGTTAGAGGGGGGGGGACCAACTTTTTTCCACTTTGGAAGCGTCTGTCACGCAAACTATTCGGTTTAGAAAAAAAATATTTTAGAAACCTCGACATCATTTTTGAAGACCTATCCATAGATACCCCACACGTATGTGTTTGATGAAAAAAAAATTTTTGAGTTTCAGTTCTAAGTATGGGGAGCCCCCATTATTTATTATTATTTTTTTATTTTTGCATCAAAATCTTAATGCGGTTCACAGAATACATCTACCTACCAAGTTTCAACAGTATAGCTCTTATAGTTTCGGAAAAAAATGGCTGTGACATACGGACGGACAGACAGACAGACATGACGAATCTATAAGGGTTCCGTTTTTTGCCATTTGGCTACGGAACCCTAAAAACGGCATAAATATCTTAGTTATAAATACATTATTAAATAATTTCTAAAATCACCTACAACCTTCTTTTTATAAATACAGAAAAGATGGCTAAGTTAACTAATTTCATCACAATTAAATATTACTTTGCTAACAATCTTGACCTTGATTACCTCTTACCCAAATGCAAGATGGTACAAGTTCTAAAGCTTGTTTATAATAATAAATAAAATAAAATAAATCTGATATATTCTACATGCCTATGAAAATGTTATGTATGCGTATTTACAATTAATATAGAATTTCATTTAAATTTTTAAACAATTTCATAATAAAAATAACGTTAATGTACTAAACAACAAGCAATCATTTTAGATTATCATGGTTCTAAAATAAAAAAACCGGCCAAGAGCATGTCGGGCCACGCTCAGTGTAGGGTTCCGTACCTAATTGCTCATCCTTCGCAATAAATTGCTGTTTTAATCCCAAGGTTTAAGTTAAGAAAGATTTTAAGCTCTATAAAAAGGTCGTAAACGCCCTAGAAACTGTAATCACTTATTACCTTCTGGAAGTCAATTTACATCCTTCTAAAGAAAAAATATGAAATTTGGCGATTACTCAAAAACGGCTCGACCGATTTTGTTCAATATAGTTTTCATTGAAAGTACTGATAAGGTTTCATTTACATGAATTTTTCCGATTTTTTTTGACCCGTGGTTGAAAAGTTAGAGGGGGGGGGACACTATTTTTTTGTTTTCGGAGCGAATATTTACAAAACTGCTGACTTTATCAAAAAATAATGTTAGGAGACCCCTATTATTTTTACAAGACCTATTCAACGACACCCCACACACCAGTGTTGAAAAGAAAAAAAAAATTCACCCCCACTTTAGGTGTTCGAGAGGTACCCGAAAAAAATAAAATTTTTGAATTTTTATTTTACCGTTCTGTCGGCGTTATACATACACATACTTATACCAAATTTCAGCTTTCTAGTACTAATGATCACGGAGCTAAGCCGCGGACGGACGGACGGACGGACGGACAGACGGACAGACGGACATGGCGAAACTATAAGGGTTCCTAGTTGACTACGGAACCCTAAAAAGTAAAATAATTTAATTCAGAAGCTAAATAAAATAAGTACATGGTAATAATTTCATTCTGATATCTTAACATTTATGTTAACATAACTATAGCATGCATATAATTTTTTTTTTTTTTTTACATTATATCAATTTTATAGGTAATTCATTTCAACTAGTTTATATAACATTAACATTTTATTACAAATTTTAACATTTATTTTAACATAACTAAAGCCTGCATATAAAATTAAAATTTTACACTTAAAACAATTTTATAATTCATTTAATAATTTCATTTCAACTAGTTTATATAACATTAACATTTTATTACAAATTTTAAGTTCTGACAATTATATCGTAGGTTCAATTGGGGTAAGGGACAAAATACGCAAAATGAGTTGAATATACAGTTTTGTTCAGAATTTTCTGCTCTATCGAATGGTGTATATAAAAAAAATCTAGCTTGAAAAAAGTGTTCCTTACACTACTGATTTTTATGGGTTCAAAATCAAATCTGTCCCACAAAAACCATTTATCTGTTTTTTATTTTAATAAAGCAACATCAAATAGGGTAACTACTGCCACCAATCCACTTTGAATAAGGTAAAGGTCTTTCCAATTAAGGAATTACCTTTACATGACTTATTTTTAAAGACAATCTTATGGAACTGGCTTTTACACTAATGCTTTTTTTTGGTTCATGAATAAATATCACCCATACCTTAAAATGATTGCACGAGCTTTGAAAAAAATGCTCCTTACCCCAATTTGCCATCTTATATTTTTAACAGTGTGAACCTTACACCAATTTGGTTTAGACGATATTTGGGTTTGATTCGATTTATAGTTAGATTCCGTGTCCGTTACGCGAATTTTCTCGTGAGAATCAATGAATACTTATCCCTGTTACCTTTATATACAAACACATCTAACTTCATATTACTTTAATCTATTGACAATAAAGAAAGTGTTATGTTGCAATAAAAACACCTCCATCAATTTTATAACCTTTGTTTATACGGGTATCTGTGTAAACTGGATGTTAATTTTTGGCTTTACTAAGTCATTGAAACTACGCTAAGTTTGACTTATTTACATGCAAACTTTCACGATAAATGAAGGTATACAAATAAATTTGTTAAGAAAATTTCAAAAATTAGTAATTAATCCACCCAGAAATGTAAGTGTCTATTTATAGTATAATTCGTCAGTTCGGCGTCTCTGAACGACAGTAAGTACTGAACTCTTTGTCGACAGCTCGTGAGTCGTGATTGTTATTCTACCCGTGAAGTGTTTTGTTAAGCAGATAGTTAAAAAATGTGGGCTAAGATTGTCGAAAAAAACAATAACCAATGGAATACTGGAGGAAGTATTAACTTAGGTAGTATTAATTAAGTTTTTAATTAATTATACACATTGTATGTTTAAAAATATCAAAATATCTCAAGGAAGATTAGATTAACTTTCCGAGGACTAGCTGAGTTGAAATTAGGTATATGAGGCCGGATAGTCGACATGGGTAAAACTTTATAGATAACGATAAGGTAAATCCTACTGAGATTGGGCTTCTTAAAATCGTCTCGGTACTTGATGAATTGCAAAGGAAAATTTTCACTGTCAATTAAAAAGCATTCCTAAGTATGACACACTTTAATAGTCATTATATTTTATTTTATTTTATTTATTCAATATATGGAATTACGCTGCCGATAGGTGTTGAAAAATCAAAGGATCTAACTAGAGCTCTTGCTATTCATTGACTGACATATTGATGTTGATATTGATTATGTTTCATAGCTACTATAAACAAGAACTTTTCATTTCATTGATGTTTTTCAAGTACATTACTTTTATGGTCATTTAATTATACAGCCTCATTTGACTAATTAGGTAACAAGTTTCAAGTTTGACAAAGTAGTATAATTTTTAAAATACCAATGATAAGTAATAGAATAAGTTGTTTCGTTTCATTTATGCATGTCGTTCACACAGGTATAAGTCGTATTCTTTCGTTTATGCACGTCGCTCATAAGGATAAAATTGGTGCAAATAATTTAAGTTATGTCTAAATACTCGCGAAAAACAAGCTAAAACAGTTTCTACGGTCAACACATTAGTTCTATATTTATAAAATGAAAACCTAACACTATAGCTTGTATAAAAATGCTTAAAAAGTTCAAGTTCTAAATATCTACCATTGAAAAACTAACTGAAATGGAAAATCAGGGAATAATTTCAAAGGTAGAAGGCCCAACCGACTGGGTCAATAGTATGACCGTTGTCAAGAAGCCTAGTGGCGATTTACGTATATGCCTTGACCCTCGTGACTTAAACAAAGCCATTCGCCGGGAACATTTTAAACTACCAACATTTGAGGAAATTACTGCTAATTTGTTGGGTGCAAAGTACTTTAGTACACTAGACGCCAAGCAGGGTTTTTGGCAGGTAAAATTACACCCAAGTAGTACGGATCTCTGTACTTTCAACACGGTATTTGGTAGGTACAAATTTTTAAGATTGCCATACGGTATTTCATCGGCATCAGAAGTATTTCACAAACGGCTATACGGGCATTTCGATGATATAGAGGGGGTTGTATTATTTGTGGACGATTTATTAGTTTATGGTCAAACTAAAGAAATTCACGATCAGAGGCTTAGAGCAGTGTTAAATAGATGCAAAGAGATTAACATAAAATTAAATAGACAAAAATGCAAAATCGGCTTAACCGAAATAAAATATCTTGGTCATAAAATCAGCAGCGACGGCATTCGCCCGGACGATTCTCATGTATTGTAATTGCTATTAAGAATATGCCAACTCCACAAAATGTGAAGGATGTCGAAAGATTTCTAGGTTTAGTTACATATGTCAGCAACTTTATACCAAATTTCTCTGAAAAAACTTCTGTATTGCGAGAATTGCTAAGAAAGGAAATCGAATGGCATTGGGATAAACTCCACGATTTCTGTTTCACTGAACTAAAAAAAAGCTTAATCACTTCCCCTGTACTACAATATTACGATATAAATACCCCTGTTGTAATCTCGGTTGACGCTAGCAAACATGGGCTGGGTGCTTGTTTGTTACAAAATAACCTACCAGTTTGTTACGCTTCCAAATCTTTAACAAAGACAGAGCAGTCGTACGCTCAAATTGAAAAAGAGTTATACGCCTGTGTATTTGCGTGTGAGAAGTTCTATACATATATATACGGCCGTACAGACATAACCATCGAGACCGATCACAAACCCCTTGTGAATATTATAAATAAACCCCTTGCTAATGCCCCCGCGCGGTTGCAGAGAATGTTGATGCGATTATATCCGTGCCAGCAATTCGTTAATAGATACGCATTCATTACAGATACAGAAGTGTACTAAGGAAGACCCCGAGCTTCAAGCGTTAATTAAAGTTATTAAACGTGGGTAGCCTGAAAATAAAAATACAATTAATGACAGTTTAAAATGCTATTGGAATATAAAAGACGAATTAACTACTAACTTCGGTATGGTATGGAAAGGCAATAGGATAGTTATACCGAAATGTACGCGTAACGACATGCTAAAGAAAATTCACTCTAGTCATTTAGGTCTAGAAAAATGTAAGCTTAGGGCTAGGGAGACAGTCTACTGGCCAAATATTAACTCGCAACTACAAGATTACTTATCGAACTGTCAGGCATGTTTAACATTTCGAAAGCAAAACAGTAAGGAACCTCTCATATCCCACGAAATACCGGAAAAACCATGGTGTAAAGTGGGAGTAGATATTTTTCATTTAGCAAATCAGTCTTACATTATTGTTGTAGATTACTTTAGTAAATTTATAGAAATAGCAAAGTTGTGTAGTTTAAAATCAGAGACTGTGATTTCAGAACTAAAATATATATTTCGTAGACACGGAATACCAAAAATTGTCATGACCGATAACGGACCTGAATTTTCGGCAAACAAGTTTAAAGAGTTTTCTTTAAATTGGAAGTTCCACCATGTCACTTCGTCTCCTGGTTACGCGCAGTCGAACGGCCAGGTTGAACGATCGATACAAACAATAAAACAAATAATGAAAAAAAACCATTTACGACCAATCAGATTTAGACCTAGCATTATTAGAGTACGCATGTACACCGATAAGTGATAAATTGCCCTCACCTGCGGAATTACTTTTCTCAAGGAAACTTCGAAGTATTGTACCCTGTAAGAGTAACCCGTCAGTACAAGTATTTTCACCTCTATATCAAGACATACATAAGCGATTAAAAGATAGACAAGAAACTCAAAAATGTTATCACGACAGGCGAGCTAAAAACTTAAGTTCATTTACTAATGGGCAGAAGGTAAAAGTACGAGTAGGAAATAGTTGGGTACCGGGTACAGTCAGCGACATAGTAGGGTCCAGGTCGTATCTTATAACAATGCCAAATGGCAACGTTTTACGACGTAACAGGCAGCATTTGATAAGAGACTCAAATCATAGGCAGGATTCTTTATACACTAATGGACCTACGGAGTACCACAAGGTAGTGTCCTCGGTCCAACCCTATTCTTAATTTACATTAATCAGCTATGTAACATGCAAATAGATAGAGGACAAATTTTCACATATGCCGACGACACTGCCATCGTATTCTCTGGAGACACCTGGGAGGAGGTGCACACTGTCGCAGAACGTGGACTCTCACTAATATATAGATGGCTAGAAGGAAACTTACTTACCTTAAACACAGATAAAACTAATTATATTTGTTTTACAAACTACATTCGAACACAACCAGAACCAAATTTCTTAATCAGGATCCACAACTGTGACACTACTGTACAAACCGTCTGCTCCTGCCCGATCATTAACAAGGTGGAAAAAACCAAATACTTAGGTGTTACTTTGGACCAACGCTTAACCTGGCATGCCCATACAGAAAGTATAATGTCCAGAGTACGGAAACTAATCTGGGTTTTTAAGAATTTGAGATATGTAGCCAGTAAGTCCTTGTTAATGCAAGTATATACTTCTCTAGTGCAATCAGTACTCACGTACTGTATTCCGATTTGGGGAGGAGCCACAAAAACTAAGTTCCTTGAACTTGAGAGAGTGCAAAGAGCGCTACTTAAAGTCATGTACTTAAAACCTTATAGATTCCCCACAAGCGAGCTATATAAAACTGCTGATGTACTAACTGTTAGGAAACTCTACATATTAATGATAACACTAAAAACACACAAAAAAACTGTCTTTAAAGCACCGGCTGCACATAGGCGTAGAAATAAGACCAAAATAATTAATCCTCCACTTATGAAAACAGCTTTTGGGAGAAGGCAACAAACATCACAATCCGCTATGTTGTATAACAAAATAAACAAGTATATCAATATATACCACTGTTCAAGCCATGACTGCAAGGTGAAGCTGACAGACTGGTTAAAAACAATAGACTATAATGACACAGAAAACTTACTAGCAAATAACAAGTAAAACATAACACACACACAAATGCACACACACACACACACACACACACACACACACATATGGTTAGTTAATAATAATGTTAAATTAATGTATTGTATTTAAACATGTATACCTTTTTAGATTTATATATATAGTTACACCAAGTGGAAGAGCGGTGTTTCTTAACACAAGCATAATTAATGCTTAAAAAGAAGCACCAACTCATATACTCTGTAATAGTTGTAAGTTAATGAATAAATATTTTTGATTTTGATTTTGATTTGATTTTGACTAATTACGACGATGTCATCATTCCTAGCTCCAGTCGCTTGGGCACGCAGGCAACATCCAACTCCAACCAACCCAATTCATATCCAGCTGATCGAAACATACAAACTAATGTGTTCTATCGTACTCGTTCCGGCAGGACAGTGCGACCTCCTGATCGGTGGGGGTTCCCGTCTACGCTGCCCGCAGTAAACCCTGCCACGTGACCTATACATGTAACAGATAAATAAAGTAGCACAGCACATATAAACTCACAGCCATTCACTAAGACAAAATGTAAATACCTAACTGTACAACGCAATAGAAAATAATTACTTATAATGAAAAAATATATATATATATATATATCGTCGACCGTACGTTCAATTGGGGTAAGGGACAAAATACGATTTTTCAGGAGAGGCTGTCAGTTTTTTTTTTAACAAAATCGTTCATAACTTTTTTTGTAGTGAACCTTTTTTGGACCTGATTTCATACATAATCTTGTATTTTAGTGTTCTGTCTATCTATGTAGTGCTCGTTTTAATAATTTAGATATAATAGAAAATGACATGTCCCTTACACCAACTTATTTCGCTGCTGATGTCCCTTACAGACAGAGTATTCTGTAGTCCCGTCCCTTACCTTAAATTTACCTATTCATTGTATCTACTATATTGATGAAGTAATGGCGTAAGGGACTAGTTGAGATTATGTATGAAAGAAAAAATAGCGTAAAGGGTTTATTCTTAAAATATATAAGTACATACTTTTGACGTAAGGCGATCTTTAACACCGGAAACCTTTAAAACATTAATGTAAGAGGTATATAAATGTATTGAAACTGTGTGAGCATTTTTTGTGTGTCCGTTACATGCAATATTTGTATCGTTACACGTAACGTTTCTATCGAGTGGAATAACCCACATTTTAATTTATGATTATTTTTTATTCTAATCACATTAATTATTTCTCAGCCTCTATGATCAACTACTGAACTAAACAACCAATGTAATTTATACAGCAAAATTATTAAAAGTTTAGGGCTTGTGTTGAACGATAAAAGTTATAAGTACATACTTTTTTTGAGTTATCCCTTATTAACTGGAGGCACTACTATGTTATCTAACAGAACTCCTAAAAAAGTACAAATGTAAATTGATTATTTCTGAATTGTATTTAATTCTGTAACTTTTATCGTTCAACACAAGCCCTAAACTTTTAATAATTTTGCTGTATAAATTACATTGGTTGTTTAGTTCAGTAGTTGATCATAGAGGCTGAGAAATAATTAATGTGATTAGAATAAAAAATAATCATAAATTAAAATGTGGGTTATTCCACTCGATAGAAACGTTACGTGTAACGATACAAATATTGCATGTAACGGACACACAAAAAATGCTCACACAGTTTCAATACATTTATATACCTCTTACATTAATGTTTTAAAGGTTTCCGGTGTTAAAGATCGCCTTACGTCAAAAGTATGTACTTATATATTTTAAGAATAAACCCTTTACGCTATTTTTTCTTTCATACATAATCTCAACTAGTCCCTTACGCCATTACTTCATCAATATAGTAGATACAATGAATAGGTAAATTTAAGGTAAGGGACGGGACTACAGAATACTCTGTCTGTAAGGGACATCAGCAGCGAAATAAGTTGGTGTAAGGGACATGTCATTTTCTATTATATCTAAATTATTAAAACGAGCACTACATAGATAGACAGAACACTAAAATACAAGATTATGTATGAAATCAGGTCCAAAAAAGGTTCACTACAAAAAAAGTTATGAACGATTTTGTTAAAAAAAAAACTGACAGCCTCTCCTGAAAAATCGTATTTTGTCCCTTACCCCAATTGAACGTACGGTCGACGATATATATATATATATATATTTTTTCATTATAAGTAATTATTTTCTATTGCGTTGTACAGTTAGGTATTTACATTTTGTCTTAGTGAATGGCTGTGAGTTTATATGTGCTGTGCTACTTTATTTATCTGTTACATGTATAGGTCACGTGGCAGGGTTTACTGCGGGCAGCGTAGACGGGAACCCCCACCGATCAGGAGGTCGCACTGTCCTGCCGGAACGAGTACGATAGAACACATTAGTTTGTATGTTTCGATCAGCTGGATATGAATTGGGTTGGTTGGAGTTGGATGTTGCCTGCGTGCCCAAGCGACTGGAGCTAGGAATGATGACATCGTCGTAATTAGTCAAAATCAAATCAAAATCAAAATCAAAAATATTTATTCATTAACTTACAACTATTACAGAGTATATGAGTTGGTGCTTCTTTTTAAGCATTAATTATGCTTGTGTTAAGAAACACCGCTCTTCCACTTGGTGTAACTATATATATAAATCTAAAAAGGTATACATGTTTAAATACAATACATTAATTTAACATTATTATTAACTAACCATATGTGTGTGTGTGTGTGTGTGTGTGTGTGTGTGTGTGTGCATTTGTGTGTGTGTTATGTTTTACTTGTTATTTGCTAGTAAGTTTTCTGTGTCATTATAGTCTATTGTTTTTAACCAGTCTGTCAGCTTCACCTTGCAGTCATGGCTTGAACAGTGGTATATATTGATATACTTGTTTATTTTGTTATACAACATAGCGGATTGTGATGTTTGTTGCCTTCTCCCAAAAGCTGTTTTCATAAGTGGAGGATTAATTATTTTGGTCTTATTTCTACGCCTATGTGCAGCCGGTGCTTTAAAGACAGTTTTTTTGTGTGTTTTTAGTGTTATCATTAATATGTAGAGTTTCCTAACAGTTAGTACATCAGCAGTTTTATATAGCTCGCTTGTGGGGAATCTATAAGGTTTTAAGTACATGACTTTAAGTAGCGCTCTTTGCACTCTCTCAAGTTCAAGGAACTTAGTTTTTGTGGCTCCTCCCCAAATCGGAATACAGTACGTGAGTACTGATTGCACTAGAGAAGTATATACTTGCATTAACAAGGACTTACTGGCTACATATCTCAAATTCTTAAAAACCCAGATTAGTTTCCGTACTCTGGACATTATACTTTCTGTATGGGCATGCCAGGTTAAGCGTTGGTCCAAAGTAACACCTAAGTATTTGGTTTTTTCCACCTTGTTAATGATCGGGCAGGAGCAGACGGTTTGTACAGTAGTGTCACAGTTGTGGATCCTGATTAAGAAATTTGGTTCTGGTTGTGTTCGAATGTAGTTTGTAAAACAAATATAATTAGTTTTATCTGTGTTTAAGGTAAGTAAGTTTCCTTCTAGCCATCTATATATTAGTGAGAGTCCACGTTCTGCGACAGTGTGCACCTCCTCCCAGGTGTCTCCAGAGAATACGATGGCAGTGTCGTCGGCATATGTGAAAATTTGTCCTCTATCTATTTGCATGTTACATAGCTGATTAATGTAAATTAAGAATAGGGTTGGACCGAGGACACTACCTTGTGGTACTCCGTAGGTCCATTAGTGTATAAAGAATCCTGCCTATGATTTGAGTCTCTTATCAAATGCTGCCTGTTACGTCGTAAAACGTTGCCATTTGGCATTGTTATAAGATACGACCTGGACCCTACTATGTCGCTGACTGTACCCGGTACCCAACTATTTCCTACTCGTACTTTTACCTTCTGCCCATTAGTAAATGAACTTAAGTTTTTAGCTCGCCTGTCGTGATAACATTTTTGAGTTTCTTGTCTATCTTTTAATCGCTTATGTATGTCTTGATATAGAGGTGAAAATACTTGTACTGACGGGTTACTCTTACAGGGTACAATACTTCGAAGTTTCCTTGAGAAAAGTAATTCCGCAGGTGAGGGCAATTTATCACTTATCGGTGTACATGCGTACTCTAATAATGCTAGGTCTAAATCTGATTGGTCGTAAATGGTTTTTTTTTCATTATTTGTTTTATTGTTTGTATCGATCGTTCAACCTGGCCGTTCGACTGCGCGTAACCAGGAGACGAAGTGACATGGTGGAACTTCCAATTTAAAGAAAACTCTTTAAACTTGTTTGCCGAAAATTCAGGTCCGTTATCGGTCATGACAATTTTTGGTATTCCGTGTCTACGAAATATATATTTTAGTTCTGAAATCACAGTCTCTGATTTTAAACTACACAACTTTGCTATTTCTATAAATTTACTAAAGTAATCTACAACAATAATGTAAGACTGATTTGCTAAATGAAAAATATCTACTCCCACTTTACACCATGGTTTTTCCGGTATTTCGTGGGATATGAGAGGTTCCTTACTGTTTTGCTTTCGAAATGTTAAACATGCCTGACAGTTCGATAAGTAATCTTGTAGTTGCGAGTTAATATTTGGCCAGTAGACTGTCTCCCTAGCCCTAAGCTTACATTTTTCTAGACCTAAATGACTAGAGTGAATTTTCTTTAGCATGTCGTTACGCATACATTTCGGTATAACTATCCTATTGCCTTTCCATACCATACCGAAGTTAGTAGTTAATTCGTCTTTTATATTCCAATAGCATTTTAAACTGTCATTAATTGTATTTTTATTTTCAGGCTACCCACGTTTAATAACTTTAATTAACGCTTGAAGCTCGGGGTCTTCCTTAGTACACTTCTGTATCTGTAATGAATGCGTATCTATTAACGAATTGCTGGCTGCGAGTGCACATACCTGCGCCTGCGCGTCTAGGTGGTCGCGCGGCGGGAGGGGGTCGCACGCGCTCGGTGCAGGCGCACGAGATAGTGTGTCAGCGATGTACAAATACTTTCCCGGTTTGTATACTAATGAGAATGTGTACGGATATAATCGCATCAACATTCTCTGCAACCGCGCGGGGGCATTAGCAAGGGGTTTATTTATAATATTCACAAGGGGTTTGTGATCGGTCTCGATGGTTATGTCTGTACGGCCGTATATATATGTATAGAACTTCTCACACGCAAATACACAGGCGTATAACTCTTTTTCAATTTGAGCGTACGACTGCTCTGTCTTTGTTAAAGATTTGGAAGCGTAACAAACTGGTAGGTTATTTTGTAACAAACAAGCACCCAGCCCATGTTTGCTAGCGTCAACCGAGATTACAACAGGGGTATTTATATCGTAATATTGTAGTACAGGGGAAGTGATTAAGCTTTTTTTTAGTTCAGTGAAACAGAAATCGTGGAGTTTATCCCAATGCCATTCGATTTCCTTTCTTAGCAATTCTCGCAATACAGAAGTTTTTTCAGAGAAATTTGGTATAAAGTTGCTGACATATGTAACTAAACCTAGAAATCTTTCGACATCCTTCACATTTTGTGGAGTTGGCATATTCTTAATAGCAATTACATGAGAATCGTCCGGGCGAATGCCGTCGCTGCTGATTTTATGACCAAGATATTTTATTTCGGTTAAGCCGATTTTGCATTTTTGTCTATTTAATCTTATGTTAATCTCTTTGCATCTATTTAACACTGCTCTAAGCCTCTGATCGTGAATTTCTTTAGTTTGACCATAAACTAATAAATCGTCCACAAATAATACAACTCCCTCTATATCATCGAAATGCCCGTATAGCCGTTTGTGAAATACTTCTGATGCCGATGAAATACCGTATGGCAATCTTAAAAATTTGTACCTACCAAATACCGTGTTGAAAGTACAGAGATCCGTACTACTTGGGTGTAATTTTACCTGCCAAAAACCCTGCTTGGCGTCTAGTGTACTAAAGTACTTTGCACCCAACAAATTAGCAGTAATTTCCTCAAATGTTGGTAGTTTAAAATGTTCCCGGCGAATGGCTTTGTTTAAGTCACGAGGGTCAAGGCATATACGTAAATCGCCACTAGGCTTCTTGACAACGGTCATACTATTGACCCAGTCGGTTGGGCCTTCTACCTTTGAAATTATTCCCTGATTTTCCATTTCAGTTAGTTTGTTTTTAATCTGATCTTTTAAAGCTAACGGTAACTTTCTCGGCGCATGCACCACCGGAGAAACGTGGTTATTTATTTGTATCTGGTATTCACCCGGCAAACAACCCATACCCGTAAAAATATCCGGAAACTCGTCTAGTATTTTTTCACTCGAGGAATAGTTCTGAATTGATAAAACTCTTTTAATTAAATTTAACTCCTCACATGAGTTCCTGCCTAGAACTGGTTGCGAATCAAAATCGGCAATTATGAAGTTCAGAAAAATATATTTCCTTTATAAACAATTTTTTAAAAATGACATTTTCCAACTACATTTATACTACTTCCAGAATAACCCTGTAACTTAATCGACGTTTTAGTTAAATCATTTACTGTTAATTGAATACTATTTAAAAATCGTTTAGGCAACACATTCACATCCGCTCCAGAATCCAACTTAAAATTGATATAAACTTTATTTATTTGTAATTGTGCTGACCAGCCACTGTTTACTTTATTAATTGAGGAGGTTACCTGATCGGTGGAGTCTTCTTGTATTTGATACACTCGGCGCGACGCCCTGCACATCCTCGCGTAATGATTCATCCGATTGCAATTGTTACACCGCACACCGAACGCGGGACAATCCATCCGCTTGTGTCCTCGGCCGCAATGGTCACAGTTCTGGGGATAACTATTTAACTTCACTTGCGGAGCTATATTCCGATTTGTAGCATTTCTATTCGTAGGACATTGGGTCGAATACGATGGCTGGTAAACGCTCGTATTGTGATACGTTTGACGTTCTCGAGGTCCGTTGAGCGCGTTTGATCGCGACGGTGTGTGAGGCGGCCGGCGGGGGCGGCCGGGCGAGCGCCTGCTCACTAGGTGCACGTCGAGGGGCTCCGTCCCAGTGTCGACATCATTTTTCGAAATATCATGCACATGATGCTCTTCATTATTCGACTTAATATTTAATGCATGCATTCTGGACATTTCCGCTAACTTGCAAATCTCCATCGCCTTTTTTAATGAGATATCAGGTTCTCTGAGTAGTCCTTCCGAGAGGCCGACGTCCCTCACGCCACATATAAATCTACTGCACACTAAACCCTCGCACAACTCTTTAAACTCACATTTAGAGGTAATTTTGTTTAATTCGAAAATATATTGCTCTGTTGACTCCAATTCTTTCTGATTTCTTTTGAAAAATTTGTGTCTTTCAACTGCTAAATTCTTGATCGGCACAAAAAAGTCATCGAACTTTTTTAACAATATTTCTACAGTTTCAATTTCTTCTGTAAATTGTTCATAAACTTCGCGGCACTTGCTCCCGATGACATGCAACAATATATTTAATTGCACTTTTTTACTCTTTTTTGACAGCTCACATGCTTCGAAATATATTTTAAACGACTTCTTCCAATTTTCCCACTCTGCACTTAGATTTCCCGTAGTAACATTTGTAAGATTGTTCTCGAATAAGAATGGCGGCGGTGGTTGTAGAATTGACTCCATTGTTGTAGATCTCCGTGTGATTTCTTGCGTTGAGTCCTCAAACTGGTCACTCTCACCGTCCGCTGACATTTATTTATAATATAATATACACTATTTAGATAAGGTTCACTATATGTATATTTTTAGGGTTCCGTACCCAAAGGGTAAAAACGGGACCCTATTACTGAGACTTCGCTGTCCGTCCGTCCGTCCGTCCGTCCTTCCGTCCTTCCGTCCGTCCGTCCGTCCGTCCGTCCGTCCGTCCGTCCGTCCGTCTGTCACCAGGCTGTATCTCAACAACGGTGATAGCTAGACAGTTGAAATTTTCACAGATTATGTATTTCTATTGCCGCTATAACAACAAATACTAAAAATAAAATAAAATAAATATTTAAGGGGGGCTCCCATACAACAAACTTGTTAAAGGTTATATATATGTATAGGTACGTAGAGGGGTGTAGGGGGTCATAAGGGGTGTAGGGGGTCATAAGGGGTGTAGGGGGTCATAAGGGGTGTAGGGGGTCATAAGGGGTGTAGGGGGTCATAACATCATAGTGGTCCAAAAACTGTCAACCTCACCTGCTCGTGGTGCACCCTGCTGTCTAACGAACGAGGCAATGACGACCGGATGATGGCGGTATACCCATCCGAACTCCCGAGCTCTAAATACCAGCTAGTGGCGGGCAGCAGCGTCGCTAGTAAAAAGAGAGCTCGGCACTGCGCTCGCCAATACGTCCTCGCCCAGCGCGGCGAGTATGGGCAAATCTCCCCTTATGAGTAGTGTCATTTTACAACGGCCCTCAGTTCCCGGTGGCTCCGCTATTCCCGGCCATCGTGGTGACGGTCGTGGTCACGGCGGGGTGGAGGGTGCGAAGAATCCCCGGGAGGGTTACGGTCACCACAAACAACAACTACATTTAGCCACGTACAATGCTCGTTCGCTGAGGGAAGACGTCCATATTGCTGAACTCGAGTCAGAGTTAAGTCACATTAACTGGCATGTTTTGGGTTTATCTGAGGTTCGAAGACAGGGGGAGGACCTGATAACTCTAAATTCCGGTCACTTACTCTACTATCGGGAGGGCGATAGGATGTCACAAGGTGGGGTGGGTATTTTGATCAGCAAAGTCCTCTGTAACAACGTGATTGAAGTCAGCAGTGTGTCTACGCGGGTAGCATACCTCATTCTTAAACTCACGAAAAGGTATTCCCTGAAGGTAGTCCAGGTATACGCTCCCACGTCGTCATACTCTGATGAGGAAGTCGAGGCTGTGTATGAAGATATAGCTACGGCCATTCACAAAACCACCAAGACGCACTTCACTGTTGTTATGGGGGACTTTAACGCCAAAGTGGGAGTACAAGAACGAGGTGAATCGGTGATCGGTTCGCATGGTATTGGTGTCAGGAACCAAAGGGGTCAGATGCTGGTTAACTTCCTCGAATCCCAGAGGCTCTTTCTGATGAACTCGTTCTTTCAGAAAAAGTCTCAACGGAAGTGGACTTGGCGGAGCCCCGATGGGGTGACTAGAAACGAGATTGACTTTATCATGACGAATAGGAGGTATATATTCAAAGATGTCACAGTGATCAATAGGTTTAATACCGGCAGCGATCACAGACTTGTTCGTGGCACTCTGAATATAGACTTCTGTATCGAGAGAAATCGCCTGATAAAGTCTACGCTCCGGCCATCACTACACCATATTGTTGCGGGATCAGAGCAATTTCAACTGGAATTGCAAAACCGATTTAACCTGCTGGATGCTACCGAGGACGTTGATCAAAGTATCCACGAGTTCACGGATGCTTTACGAGCGGTGGGAGAAGCGTTCTGCCAAAGGAGTCGAGGGAGTAAGGGGTCCAAGATCTCAGCAGAGACAGCTGAATTAATGCGACAGAGACGAGAGATGCCGGCGGATTCTTCAAAATGTCACCTTCTTAATAAGCGTATAAAAAAGCAAATACGCTCTGACCTGCGTAAAAGCCATACTCGAGAAATCGAGGATGCAATCAAGCGAAACAAAGGCTCAAAGGTATTTGCTAAGCAATTGGGAAGGAGTCATCTGACGAAGCTGACGGCATCTGATGGTCGAGTTATGACATCCAAACAGGACCTACTCGTCGAAGCTGAGACCTTCTATCGACGCCTATACTCTTCTCACGCACCAAAACCCACAATATCCGCCGTAGAAGATAAACGTGCCAAATTAACCCGCCACTTTACGGACGAGCTACCGGACTTCGAAAATGCCGAAATTGAGAGGGCTCTCGTGCAGCTCAAGAACAATAAAGCCCCTGGAGACGACGGTATTACATCAGAGCTGCTAAAAGCTGGAGGACGCCCAGTCCTAGACCAGCTTCGAAAGCTGTTTAATACCGTACTCCAGAAAGGTACAACACCCGAGGCGTGGTCTAGAAGTGTGGTTATCCTGTTCTTCAAGAAAGGCGATAAAACGCTCTTGAAGAACTATCGACCGATATCACTTCTAAGCCACGTCTATAAGCTGTTCTCGAGAGTCATCTCAAATCGTCTCGCCCGAAGGCTCGACGACTTCCAACCTCCGGAACAGGCCGGGTTTCGAAAAGGCTACAGTACCGTGGACCACGTTCACACCTTACGGCAGATTGTACAGAAGACCGAGGAGTACAATCGCCCTCTTTGCCTTGCGTTTGTGGACTACGAAAAAGTCTTCGACTCCATCGAAACTTGGGCCGTTCTTGAGTCGCTTCAGCGATGCCAAGTCGATTGGCGATACATCGAGGTGCTGAAATGCTTATATAGAGCCGCTACGATGACCGTCCAAATCCAGGATGTCCAGACGCGTCCAATCCCATTGCAACGCGGAGTGAGACAGGGAGACGTTATCTCTCCGAAACTGTTCACGAACGCTCTGGAGGACGTATTTAAAACACTGGACTGGAATGGACGGGGCATCAATATAAACGGTGAATATATTTCACACCTTCGATTCGCCGACGACATAGTCATTTTGGCTGAATCGCTGGAGGACTTGTCGGAGATGTTGCGGAGCCTAAATGTTTCTTCCAGACGGGTGGGTCTGGGAATGAATGTGGATAAAACTAAAGTTATGTTCAATTCATTCGTAGACCCAATACCGATCACCGTCGATAATGTTAGCATCGAAGTTGTTAAAGAGTACACGTACCTAGGCCAGATGGTCCAGCTAGGTAGAAACAACTTCGACAAGGAAGCTGACAGAAGAATCAGGTTGGGCTGGGCAGCATATGGGAAGTTGCGCCATATTTTTCAGTCATCATCACTGCCCCAGTGCCTTAAGTCCAAAGTATTCGACCAGTGCGTCCTTCCGGTCCTTATTTATGGGGCCGAGACGTGGACACTAACAAAAGGCCTCGTCCACAAATTCCAAGTTGCTCAACGAGCTATGGAGAGGGCTATGCTCGGAGTTTCTCTGAAGGACAAAATCCGGAACCAGGAGATCCGACGGAGAACCAAAGTGACCGACATAGTCCTTAAGATATGCAAGTTGAAGTGGCAGTGGGCGGGGCATATTTGTCGTAGAGCCGATGGTCGATGGGGCAGACGAGTTCTAGAGTGGAGACCACGAACGACACGCCCTGTAGGACGGCCTCCCGCCAGGTGGACCGACGACCTAAAAAGAGTGGCGGGAAGCGGTTGGATGCGGAAAGCTGAGGACCGGGTATGGTGGCGCGAACTGGGGAAGGCCTATGTCCAGCAGTGGACGACTCCGGGCTGATGATGATGATGATGATGATGATAGGTACGGAACCCTTCATGCGCGAGTCGGGCTCGCACTTGCCCAATTTTTAAATAATTCCGGCTGCGCCATGTCAGAGTGGAATATCAGGTGCGTGAGTCAAACACGAGCGTTCAGCTAAGACTAGTTTATTTATATAAATGTCATGCTACCCACATGTAAGAATATGAAATCACCTACACGGCGCAAACTTAACCGGCCAGTTAAGATAAGTGTTTGTACGGAACCCTCGGTGCGCGAGTCAGACTCGCACTTGGTCGGTTTCTTTTGCTATATTATTACTGAAGCCGTAATGCTTCAGCAATAATATATGCTGGCAGTCAGCCAATCTTCAGTACTGTAAAATTTTGCTAAATGTGACTTACCCAGTTCTTCCCCTTGGCCCTTCACTTACTACGAACAAAATTTAATTTGTGTATAACTCGCAAGTTACACATCCGATTGCAAATATTTTAACTGTATCTTGGAGTACAATTTTGGTACATTTTTTTAGAGTAATAACATTTCTCAATAAACAAGGGCTTCATGGTAAACAGCGATACACCCGCCATCCTGACAGTCAGAATGGCAGGTGTACCTAAACATTGTAATAACTTTTTGTACGGAGAGGTAGAATTTTTTTTAAAGTTGGTACAAAATAGTACATTTTGAGTACATTTTTTTGGTATAATTGTTTTACAAATCCGTGATGGTACACCCGCCATTCTGACTCTCACAAAATTTTATTTATCGAAAATCCAGCAATAAAGCTCATTTGTCCTCGGAAAACGTATTTTTAGCTTATTTTCATGAGCTAGCAAATAGATATAAGCCTACTTCGCTGTGGTCTATCTACTCCATGTTAAAAAGCACACTGTTCGGAACAAAAATGGTATTGACATAAAAACATATGCCAATCTGATTGCGTTCTTGAAGAGGCGCTCAGATGGTTACAGAAGTAAAAAATCTAAAGTATTGTCCTCAAAGGACATCGAAAAGTTTCTGAAAGAAGAACCGGATAGCCAGTACCTAGCAACAAAGGTCAGTTGAAATTGTTATTTTATTTAAATATGAAATTTCTCTACACAGAATTATTATGTTTATAAAAAATTAAAACGACTACTCATGAGGCTACTCATCTACTCAACTATTTTATATGTGGTTTATATCTATGTAGGTTTGTGTGTATTGTTTGGCAGCCATATCAAATCTAAACGACTAGACTGATTTCAAATATTTTTTGACCTCACTAGCTCGGAAAGGCCAGTTTGTTTGTTTGATATCTATTGAGAAAATCGCTTTTTATCCACATGTGGAGAAAGAGTTTTGACGTTTCAACGCAGCTAAAGTAAAATTTGACATGAGCTTATTTTCCGAAAAATCCCGTTTAAAATACCTACATGAAAGCTAATTAGACCTTAGTTTTAATAAATGGCAAATTGGTTGATTATTGCAGATATTTTTCAAAGATATAGTACAAACCCTTATTCTTTTTTCCTCGCTGTAGTGAGGTGAAAAGTTTTGTGTTATACACGGGCGAAAAGTTATTTTACGTCTCGTGTATTGAAACACTCGCTACGCTCAGGATTCTATTTTGAACCACTCGCTTCGCTCGTGGTCAATCATAGGATCCTTTCGCTAGCTCGTGTTTCAAATAAACACTCGCGGGTAAAATACAACTTTCCCCCCTTGTATAACAAATAACTATTGTTACAAAAATAACTGGACATCCGCCCACACACGCTTAATCTGCAGGCAGTAGTAACTAAATATGTATTTTATTTACTTTCAGGTCTCGTTAATATTCGGTATTATTGGAGCATGTAGACGTCAGGTACTGAGTAATATTGCTACAAAAGACATAGAAAATCACGGCCAAATGCTGTAAGTAAGAGTTACTAACACTAAAAACAAAATACCACGATCATTCACAATTCACATTCATAGTTAAAAAAATACGAAAATTTACGTTCGACGAAGGCAAAAACATACCGTACAAATGCGATCGAAATCCACTGTGTATCATTTCAATAATTTGTACTTTCACAATTTGTTTTAATAATTAAATATTTCAGTTATATAAACGGGTGTTTTTTTCCTCGCAAGTGTGTTGAAAAACGTCGTATGAAACTCGTGTGCATTTGGTCATTACACTCTCGGCTCTATTACGCCTTCGCCTACGGCTCGGGCTGCAAATCCACCTCGACTGTAATGACCAACTTAGCACACTTGTATCATAATGTACTATTATACGCACCTACCGTATCGAAAGATCGAAAAGTACAGCTGTTATACGGACACCATCTTACTTTTGCTAACAAACTATAGTTGCGTAGTTGAATCGATATTTGGATATGGCAGGTGCGCTTGTCCCGCCGCGCCGGCGCCGGCGCATGCAAGCTGGAGAGCGAGCCGTGTGCGGCGAGAGCTAGGAACTTGTCCCCTTTGTGGTGCACCTTCCTAACTGTGACCTGTAATGTGTGTAGTGTGCATTTTACTTTCCGGTAAGTCCGCAATCCGATAAGAATCGTATTTTGAACGCGTCTACTCGTAACTTCGCGAACACCCACGTTTCCTTATACAGGATCATAATTATTATATATCTAACATGACAACCAACTTGTTTTACAATGCCAGACCAATCGGGATCATTCTTCGCTTGCTATTAACCAATATCGGTTTTACTCAATGCTATTACTTACTTAGTTTGATTCTTATTTAAATCTCTTATAAATGCAATACCTTGCCGACTTCTCGGTTGAAAGCTTACAGACCGCAACGTTCTTTGAATACTGTTAAAAAATGACCTTTCTTTAAACGAGAATGTAAGAAGCAATACGGTTTTATAGGGTTACTGTCTTGTGTAAGATCGGCGCCGTGCAACTGTGATTTATATAAAATACCTACGAGTCGGTAGCGCCGGGAGTTCCCGAGCTGCTGTGACGACGCTTGTTGGATAAGGTAAGTGCTCCTAAATAGATAATAAAATAAATACAAGTGAAATATATTTTTTTAAATAATTAATAATTCAATATAAATGACAGTTTTCTAATACCACAATGATTTAAAATTAAAGTAAGTGCACTTACTTGCACAATAGAAATAAGAGCTATCATCCGAATTCCGCAAAGTAATTCCTAAATCTGTATTCAAACCTTAAAAAAATAGTGTTCATGCATTTGGATGTGGTCGATGATCTAAATACTGTGGAACATCGGGGCCATCAAAGATGATGCATTAATAGCTGTTGAGCGAACGATGACAAGTCTTCTAACGGTTATAATTATGTGTAACAGTTAGTGTTTTGTAACGTCGAATATTAGCCATCAATACAATACAATACAACAATACTTTATTGCACACCAAAAAAAGTTTACAAAAGGAAACAAGATAAATACAATTTATAAATAACGGTTGACAACAGGCGGTCTTATCGCTAAAGAGCGATCTCTTCCAGACAACCTTTGGGCAGTGAAATTGATGCAAAAATTTTAACTTAATACAGAGTAGGTGCAGCGAAAGGCGAAGGGAGCACATAACTAGATACTAACAGAAAACAAGTACGCATATGGGTAAATATACACATACATAAATAGATATACATAAACTTACACATACATACATATATATATATACAATAATATAAATAGACACTAGACATATATAAGAATCTTATATAACACAACGCAATACAATCAATTTTATTGTTCGAGAGATAGGTAATATTCTTTAATCTTATTCTTAAATATAGACAGGGAATTAGCACTTCGCAATTCAACTGGGAGCGAGTTCCATAGCAGAACGGCTTGGACAGTAAAAGAATTGGAATAAAATTTAGAATGTGCGGGGGGAACAGTTAAAAGGAAATTTTTAGCGCACCTTGCAGACGAGAAATAACTAAAACGCTCTTTAAGGTACTGTGGAGTTGCTGGGTTAAAGAGTATGCCAAATAGAAGAGTTAGAATGTGAGAGTTACGCCTATAACGAATAGGGAGCCACTTGAGTTGAGATCGGAAACTAGAGATATGATCATATTTGCGTAACCCAAATATGAATCGTATAGAGATATTTTGAATGCGCTCAAGCTTATTAAGTTGCTCTTCTGAAATATCGAGATAAGAGATATCAGCATAATCTAGAATTGGGAGAAGCAACGTTTGGGCGATCATTGATCATGGTCATTTTTTTTGTGTATAATGTCCATCGATCCATCTTATAGTATTTTGAGAAAAGCAGCGTTCTTTTAAGTTTATTTCAAAATTTGTATGTGTGTGTTCCAGGACTGGCAATGACATTCAAACTAATACTGTTAGCAGCTGTGCTGCAAATGGCGGCGAGCAAGCCGGCGCTCACGCTGCACGACCTGGAGGCGGCCGACGACACCGCCGCCGTCGGCTCCTACGTGCGGGAAGTCAGGGCCGCGGCGGTCAGTTACACCTTACTGTCATCATTTTGTGGGTTCCGTACCTCATAAGGAAAAACGGAACCCTTATAGGATCACTTAGGGGCTGTGCGTCCGTCCGTCCGCCTATCAGTCAAGATCCTTTATCTCGGGCACGCACGGATGTATCAAGCTGAAATTAAAACCATATATTCAAACGTACACTCCCTTGAAGCTGTGAAAAAATCAAACTTCTAAGTTAACGTAAAAAAAGAGACTTCCGTGTATGCCGCATAAAACGCATATTTCGTCACTCTCAAGGGAACTAAAATAGTGGTGGAATTTCGAAAATTAAAAAGTAATTCTTACCTTAATTCATAGCTGTTCCTTAAGTAATATGCTAAGAAATAGGTTTTCAAAGGCCCTTGTCTTAATTGTACAAAAAATATGTCAGTCTTCTTTCTGTTTATTTGAGGTTGTAGGTAAAGTGAATTATTAGTCCCACAGACAGTAATTTGGGCTTTATTTGAAGGGCTATTGTTTGGCCCATAAAGCATGAAGAGTGCTACAATTTAGCTTGAATTGTAGCAAATTTAATGGATCATATGATTCAATCTTAAACCTTCAGTGTCGAAAAAGTAAAAAGAAATCAAAATGTCGCAGTTTTTTGCGCATTGCGCAGCGAGCGCAAGTTTCAAGAAGGTGCAAAATTGGATGAACACTGCCCATTAGTTAGGAGGGCCTTACAACATATAGAAATTCTACAACTACATCACGCTAAGCCTTTTCGAGTGTCGATTTCAGGGGTTAGACCTCGAACTATGAAATTTGCCAAGTAATACCGTCTTATAAGCTACAAGTATAGGGGAAGATCTGAAAAATAAACATTTGTAATTAAATTATAATAAATGTAGTCTTTATAAAACAGTTTTCCAAACAGTAAACTTATGTTGTCGTTCAGTACAGTTTATCTTTAGGGTCGGGTCGCCAACAGTGGCTCGGATTTTTTCGAACGCTCAAATTGTGAAGAAAAAGTCGTGGTAGCGGGCTGAAATTCACACTCAACGTGCTTTGGTTATTAAACTTTTTCCCAGAATTTTCAATCAAGGCAACAATAAAGTAGTCAGAAAATGTTTTTAAAAAAATGGGAAATGAGCCACTGTGGTCGGGTACTGGGCTATTGTGACTCGCCCCTGTAGTACACAGAGACTCCAACAGTATACAGTGGCTCAAGTATATAATATTTAACTGAAACTATAATTTACATTCAGTTTCATTTATTTGTTTGAGTAGAAATATACTCTAAGCCTCATATCTATCAATATCAGACACATAAAAATTATAAAATCAAATCTCTTAGGATATTTGAGATCAACCTCTTTTCTGACTTTGTTTCTTTGTCGTTAGAGAACTAAAAATTAAAAACGAGTTTAATTTTTATTCTTAGTCCAAGCAAATAACATAACAATTATCAAGATACATTAAAAGGATAAAAAATCCAGAAAAATAACCAAAAAAAAAGTAGGTTCTACACTAGGATAGGTTACACTCGAGTGCAAATGTGTTTCATGCATATAGGTTTATTCTTATAAAAAAAATACAGTTTTGTTTTTATGTTTTTTTTTATTTTATTAATTAGTTGGCATTAAACAGTAGCATAACATAACATTATCCAATAGAAATAATCACACAGTGGCTCAAGAAAGTACATAGTGACTCACGAGTCACTGTGTACTTCTTAAATTTGAGCCACTGACCACGCCGCAGCCATTTTGAATTCACCGGCGCATAACTATCACGTGGCTTGCCGAAGGACATGCGAATCTATGTCATTGCCTAGCATAATAACGTCACTTTGCATCAAAAAAACAATACTTGTCTTAATGCTCAAATTTCTCTACATAAAAACAAGTGTAACTTACCTTAAAATGTAATTTTGCACCCTCGGCCACACGAAACACTTTCCTACACATGTAAACTGCGCGGGAGCGGGCGAATAACTGGTTTGTACGTGTTTGGGTGTCGAACGCTCTCGGGTAATGAAGGAGACAGATAGATATTGTTGCTCTATCTAGGAAATATAGCCGCGAGTCAGTGTACCCGACCGAGCCACTGTTGGCAACCCGACCCTACGTTAGAGCAATGTGCAGTGCTTTTATAGTTCGTACGGAACCCTCGGTGCGCGAGTCACACTCGCACTTGACCGGATATTTTCTATTTTATTTTTCAACGTTCTTTCGTTCACCATTATCATATTTTTTAGCTCATACACATCCACTACTGCACATATTCTGTCCTGAAGATTTTCGTTTGGGCCCTCCCAATATTGCATCCATCGGTTTTCATCGACTTTGGTCAGATGAAGCTGAAGATTGCGGCTAAATTAGTTTGACTTTCATTCATTCAGTCATTTATTTGATGAAACATAGTTGCACTTGCACTGTTAGTGCGGCCGTGTGGACAAATACAATGTTAATGAATTGGTTCACTAATATTTTGCATAAAATTGATACTCATATTTTCATTTTGCATAACAACCTTTGACAGAATCATCATTTCTCCGAATTTTATTTTGCATATTTTTTTTCTCATATTGTGATGTCACATATTTTTTTTTATCAGAACATTTATATGGCAGAATATGAATAAGCATAATATTTACATGTCCCATTAAGATAAAAAAAAAAAAGAAACTAACCTAACCTAACCCATTAAGTTTGGTTCTAACCTAACCTACTTTACTGGCAGCAGTTCGGTTCTGTTGTGGTCATAGTTCAAACCTAACCTAACCGATTTTACTGGTATCAGTTTAGTTAATAATCACCTAATCTAACCTAAAACCTAAATTAGTTTCCTAGCACTCGTCTGTTCCGTAAACTATGTCTTTATGCCATAATAAATTCGGCGATATTAATGTTGTGCCATATAAAGTTATGAGGGATAAAATTCGGTGATACTAGTGTTCTGCCATTTAAAATTATGCTAAATGAATAGTATGCCAACTGACAATTATGATACTAAATGATTATGATAAAGAATCATTCGGCTAAAATATTTTCGGTAATAGCTGTTATGCGAAATGAAATTCGGAGAATCGATATTAAATATGCAAGATAAAGCGAACCCTTATGAATTTCGTTAACAAAAAAGTTAAGTAATATTTTATTTTCACTCTATCGAAGTGTATGTACTAAGTGTACTATCTTCCTCTAAACATCAGATAGGAGTTACAGTACATGAACACAACAAATAACCATCTCATTAACTTAACACTTCTCTCATTCAGCCTCAAGACTATCACAAATCGTACGATAACGAGGGCGAGGGCGAGATAGGCTACTCCCGCAAGAAGCAGGGCGGCGGCAAGAAGGGCTACCAGCACTTCGACAGCTACCACAAGAAGGCCGGTGACAACTACGAGTTCGAGAAGCAGGACTCGTTCGGACACGACGACGGCGGCAACCAGGGCGCGCACAGCCACCAGCACGAGAGGAAGGAACAAGGTGATGGTGCGGACGAGGGCCGCTCGGCCAAGATAGTCCGGCGACCGTGGAGGTTTATTAGGAGGCTTGTTAGATGGTTCTTTTAAGGATTAACCAGAGACGCTGTGGCAACGAGCAAGACGCGACTTGTATTGTTGGTTAGAGCCTGAACATAAGGGGCGTCAAGAGTTGCATTACGCAGTTACCACTAGAGTCTTTGTAAAAATTGATTGTTTTTCACTTTACGGTTAATAAGATTTTAAAGTTTTAATGTACGTAAATGGTAAAGCAAAATATACAAGACTTTACCTAGGTTATTAAAGATTGACTTTTGTAATAATAGAGATATAATAAAATACTTAAGTAGAAAGTAGTGCTGTTTCATTTATCTAACATTTTTGTTTGCAGCTCAGAAACAGAAGTACAGAGAGCCCGAGTATGAAGAGGAAGAACAGAGCAGCGGCGAACAGAAGAAGGATCACACTCATGAGGAATTGAAGTAAGTTATTTTTGTAGTTCGCATCTATTTTTATTGCATTACATTAGTGGCTTTTCTTCTGCTTTACAAGATTTAGCATTATCCTTTGTCAATATTTTCCACAATAATGGCAATTTATCAACTCACCATATTATATAAACAAACAAACAATAGATTAAATAAGCCGTTTGATTTAAAAACACCTGTGGAGTGTAGAAGTTCATACACGAGTCAAGCATCGCACGCAATCTGTTTATATGTATTAAGTTACCTATTGGTATTGTGGTTGGTGGAGTGGAGGGTTTCAACGAAACAAATTATTGGCTCAGGCTCGTTCAATCCGTTTCCAAAAATGTCTGCTTCTTAAACTGGTATTCTTCCAAGAAATTACCCTTTCCTGTTATGTCAACAAATGGTTTCCTATGATGCCACTGTCGATCGTTTATTCCTATTACGTCTGCTTGGAAAATTGTCCCGCTTGCTATAATGTCCGCATTATAATGTCTAATTCTTATAATTTCCTACGTTTTAGGAAACAGAGATTATATAAGAAGTAGACATTATATTATAAACCGACAATGTGGGAAGAAGGTCAGTTTGAGATGCAGACATTTTAGGGAACGGACCAAACGAACCTGGGTCATATTATTTTGCTTCAATGCAGCTTTTAAATAAATAATGCTTCCCTTATAGATCGCTTCTAGACAGTGTTGAGGCTTTGGAAGATGAAATTCCCTTCCCTATCCGAAAAAGAAGAGATCTTAACTCGAAACGGAAACAGAAAACACCAATGTTAGCGATGAAACTATTTTGATACCATCGAGGTAAGACACTGGGCGAATAATCTCCGATACGCAAAGTAATCTGCAGTACCTATACTCTACGGATTACTTTGCGATTCAATCTTACATCAAAAAAAAATTGGTTGTCTGTAAAGTCGGTTTACGGACGATGGTTTAACGTGACAACGTCATTATAAAACATTGATGAAATTATTGCATACATTAATGACTTAAATTGAATCATTTTTATTGAATTATCATTATCACTATTTTGTATGGATACAAAGAAGGAGTGGAATGAAATCTACAATAATAATAATCTTAAATATTTTTCAACGTTGGTTAAAATTCTCCCACATTTTAAAGTTTGAGAATCTGTGAACAGCATGATGACGTAGGCTTGTGTCAGTCACGTGGTTCCCCTTCCCTTCCACGGCGCTACAAAGTCAACATTGCTACAATGAGTCATGTTTTTTCGTATGCGCGGCCGGCGTTCATCAATTTATTAGACGTTGTCACGTCAAAAAACAAGTTTTAACATATTAAGATTTAAACTTATTGTATTTTATTTTAATCAGCCATTGTCGTCATTAAAAAACCGAGCAAGTGCGAGTCGGACTCGCGCACCGAGGGTTCCGTACACACACTTTCCATCCCTAAGTGGTTAAGTTAAGTTTGCACCTGGTATGTATATAGCGCTCCATATAAATTAGGTGCAAAGTTAGGTATTAAAATATTAAAAAAAAACTACTTACTAGATCTCGTTCAAAACAATTTTCGTTGGTAGTTTTTATAGTAATGTACATCATATGTTTTTTTTAGATTTTTCATTTTCTTATTTTAGAAGTTAGAGGGGGGGGACCAACTTTTTTCCACTTTGGAAGCGTCTGTCACGCAAACTATTCGGTTTAGAAAAAAAATATTTTAGAAACCTCGATATTATTTTTGAAGACCTATCCATAGATACCCCACACGTATGTGTTTGATGAAAAAGAAATTTTTGAGTTTCAGTTCTAAGTATGGGGAGCCCCCAATATTTATTATTATTTTTTTATTTTTGCATCAAAACCTTAATGCGGTTCACAGAATACATCTACTTACCAAGTTTCAACAGTATAGCTCTTATAGTTTCGGAAAAAAATGGCTGTGACATACGGACGGACAGACGGACAGACGGACAGACGGATAGACATGACGAATCTATAAGGGTTCCGTTTTTTGCCATTTGGCTACGGAACCCTAATAACAAAATATATACATTTTGCATACTTTAATAAGCAGCGTGTGTTTTTGTACGATCGTCAATTTTAGCAGTAACTTGCACAATGATGTTAACTATTTCATCAAAAAAATTTAATGACTGCTCTTGATAGTCAGGCTGTATTAATTTTTTAAGAAATTTGTCTCGAGCAGCAATGTAATGCAAATGTTTGTTTGACACGTGACGCCCCGGGCAGAATTAACATTACTTACTTATTATTTATTTATTTAGTGGTTAGTGTTTACCATAATATATCGGTCACTAAGTACGTTTTAAGTTCCTAACTTATCCACTACACAACACCTTTTTAGGGTTCCGTAGTCAACTAGGAACCCATATAGTTTCGCCATGTCCGTCTGTCCGTTTGTCCGTCCGCGGCTTAGCTCCGTGATCATTTAAAAAAACCGGCCAAGTGCGAGTCGGACTCGCGCACCGAGGGTTCCGTACAAACACTTTCCATCCCTAAGTGGTTAAGTTAAGTTTGCACCTGGTATGTATAGCGCCCCATATTAAATTATGTGCAAAGTTAGAAGTTAGGTATTAAAAAAAAAATACTTACTAGATCTCGTTCAAAACAATTTTCGTTGGTAGTTTTTATAGTAATGTACATCATATGTTTTTTTTAGATTTTTCATTTTCTTATTTTAGAAGTTAGAGGGGGGGGACCAACTTTTTTCCACTTTGGAAGCGTCTGTCACGCAAACTATTCGGTTTAGAAAAAAAATATTTTAGAAACCTCGATATCATTTTTGAAGACCTATCCATAGATACCCCACACGTATATGTTTGATGAAAAAAAATTTTTTGAGTTTCAGTTCTAAGTATGGGGAGCCCCCAATATTTAATATTATTTTTTTATTTTTGCATCAAAATCTTAATGCGGTTCACAGAATACATCTACCTACCAAGTTTCAACAGTATAGCTCTTATAGTTTCGGAAAAAAATGGCTGTGACATACGGACGGACAGACAGACGGACAGACGGACAGACGGACAGACAGACATGACGAATCTATAAGGGTTCCGTTTTTTGCCATTTGGCTACGGAACCCTAAAAACTACTTATACTAGAAAGCTGAAATTTGGTATGAGTATGTGTATGTATCACGCCGACAGAACGGTAAAATAAAACCGGCCAAGTGCGAGTCGGACTCGCGCACCGAGGGTTCCGTACAAACACTTTCCATCCCTAAGTGTTTAAGTTAAGTTTGCACCTGGTATGTATAGCGCCTCATATAAATTAGGTGCAAACTTGCAAAGTTAGGTATTAAAAAAAAACTACTTACTAGATCTCGTTCAAAACAATTTTCGTTGGTAGTTTTTATAGTAATGTACATCATATGTTTTTTTTAGATTTTTCATTTCCTTATTTTAGAAGTTAGAGGGGGGGGGACCAACTTTTTTCCACTTTGGAAGCGTCTGTCACGCAAACTATTCGGTTTAGAAAAAAAATATTTTAGAAACCTCGACATCATTTTTGAAGACCTATCCATAGATACCCCACACGTATGTGTTTGATGAAAAAAAAATTTTTGAGTTTCAGTTCTTAGTATGGGGAGCCCCCATTATTTATTATTATTTTTTTATTTTTGCATCAAAATCTTAATGCGGTTCACAGAATACATCTACCTACCAAGTTTCAACAGTATAGCTCTTATAGTTTCGGAAAAAAATGGCTGTGACATACGGACGGACAGACAGACAGACAGACATGACGAATCTATAAGGGTTCCGTTTTTTGCCATTTGGCTACGGAACCCTAAAAAATGTTTTTTTCGGTTACCTCTCGAACACCTAAAGTGGGAGTGAATTTTTTTTTTTCGTTCCAACACTAGTATGTGGGGTGTCGTTGAATAGGTATTTTAAAAGTAATAGGGGTCTTCAAACATTTATTTTTGATAAAGTCAGCAGTTTTGTAAATATTCACTCCGAAAATAAAAAAAATAGCGTCCCCCCCACTAACTTTTCAACCACGGGTCAAAAAAATATGGAAAAATTCATATGGTATGGTTTTGCTCGTTGCACTATTATTAAATGTATTGTTTTTTCTGTGTAATAAATAAATGAAAAAAAAAAAAAAAAATGAAAATTAGGCCTTATAAGTCTTCGCAGTAGTAGTATTCAATGAAAACTATATTTAACAAAATTGGTTGAGCCGTTTTTGAATTATCGCAAAATTTCATATTTTTCTTTAAAAGGACGTAAGTTGACTTCCAGAAGGTAATAAGTAATGACAGTTACATTGGCGTTTACGACCTTTTTATAGAGCTTGAAATCTTAGTCGTAACTTAAACCTCGGGCTTAAAACCGCTGCTTTAAGTCCGTCTATTGTGAAGGATGAGCAACTACGGAACCCCACAGTGAGCATGGCCCGACATGCTCTTGGCCGTTTTTTTCCATAAATAGGTACACTAATTGAATCACTGAACAATTGCACATCATTTTAGTATCACCACTTAAATCGCATAGATATCTAACTTCAAATTGCATAGATATCGTATTTAGTTCATCTCTTAAGTTATGTTATACATTTGACAATATTTATTCGTATATGTATAAAAGTGAAGGAAATTGCAAAATACATCATAAAAAAAACTGACCTAGAGTGCCTCCGACAACGGAGCAAGGTAACGGTGGTTAGCTGGTTAGGGCTTCAATACCATACAATATCCCACATGGCGGTCACCTCCTGAGCCAATACAAAGTGCTTGTTAAGTATTTCCTCGGCCTTCACAAGGCTCTCGTCAAGTGAGATCGTGATATCGACGAGCACTGCTTGGATCAATCTACCAGCATGATCATCTTGTTCTTCTTCGTTTCGCTCTTGTCAGAGCGGTCGTGGTCTTCATGAGGGAGGGTTGGGGGCTGCTGTCGCCCGCCTCACGATGTCCCGCCGTCTCGTCCGGTTCGCAGCACTACTGGTACATTCATGCAGTGGGTTGCCCAGAGCAGATTTTATCTGGTCAGTCCATCGCATTAGTGATCTACCACGTGGTCTCGTCTCGTGCCCTCCACTTTTCTGAACAACTAGGCGTTCAATGGAATCACTATTCCGCCTCGACACGTGTCCGAAGAACTTGAGTATGCGTGATTGTGCGAGAGCAGATAGACGATGCTTGATGCCAAGCTCCTGAAGTACATTTGTACGATATTCGGTCCAGGATATCCCCAGCATTCGCCTCCAGCACCACATCTCCTGAGCATCTATCTTTTTCCCTTCTATTTCCCGCAACGTCCACGTCTCGGAAGCTTACAAAAATATGGGGAAGACAAGTGTTTTTGCGAGCCGGGTCTTAGTAGCTTTGGTGATGTGTCTATCCCGCCATATTTTTTTCAGCTTATCCATTGCGCTTCTTGCTATCGCCTGGTACCAGCATGATACCAGGCTACAATATTCCTGTCCGTGATGAAACTGGTAGTCGAAAACTGACGTTGTATTCGTACGCAGAGCGCTTCCCAAATCGTGGGATTCCACCTGTCCCTTAGAGTCGGTTCACGTATTTCAACATGACGTTTATGACATCTCGTCCTCCTAATCCTTAACGAATGGCGCGACTCGCGTTTTTTAACCGACTTCAAAAAGGAGAAGGTTCTCAATTCGAACATTTTTTTTGTATGTATGTTACTCGATATCTCCGAGAACCGTGAACCGATTTTCAATTTTTTTTTAATGGAATTAGAATTAAAGTAAATAGGATTTGGTGTAAGGAAACTGATGATGAACATCACAGATGGCCACTAGAACTTTTATATGAATCACTAAAAATAAAAAAAATAAAAAATTTTAACAAAAAAAAGAACCGACTTCAATAAAACTAAAAAGCCAAAAATAACCCGTTCCAGTGCAGATTACATTTTTTGACCCACCCTTCGAAGTCGTTTATTGAAGTCGGTTCTTTTTTTTTAGCAATCGCTATCAAAGTATGCTCAGCATATGACTTATATTTTCCGACCTTAAAATATACGATCGTATAAAAATTAAGGTTGTTTGGCAAATATTTTATCCAGATTCATTCGACCGTTTGCTGTTCAAACTTGATAAGTTTCGAAAAAAAACGCTATTTTTTTCAACCAGCTAGTTGTAAGGTAATAATAGTAGGTCATATTTGGACGTGGCTCATAACGCCCTTTCATTGGATACACCATGATAGGGTTAAGAACAACAAAAATTCAAAATTCCATACAAAATAATAATAACGCCATAACTCCCTCCTGCACCAAGAATCAGAAGGTACATCCTGCCCAAGTAGAATATCCCGATCATGAAATACCAAATAATCAAGCGAATGCCAGCCACTATTATTCGAACCATTCAGAATGTATCGTATTTTTTTTTTCAGAGAGGCAGCTAGTGACGGCAACGGCGGTGTTGAAGCACATGGACACGACCCCAAGGATTATGTTCTTCCGCAAAAATATGTTTATGGCGAAGGGGACGAATATAACTTTTAGGATAAAATAAAATTTATAAATACTTCTCTTGACTGATAGTATTAGGTATTAGGGTTGGGTAGATAATAAATAAGATGATGATATTGTATGTCAACATCTATATACTTTATTTTATTTAACTTTACTGTTCATGACCATGATGTACAGTCTGACCAAAAATAGTAGAAATTAAAAAGTGACAATACTGAGTGTCGTCCCCGTTGCCTTAAATTGATTTTTAATATTAATATTAAGGGACAATCATACACAAATCGACCTAGTCCCAAACTAAGCAAAGCTTGTACTATGGGTTACTAGACGACGATACCTATACATAATATATAAATACATATATAGAAAACATCCATGACCCAAGAACAAATATTTGCCCCGGCCGGGATTCGAACCCGGGACCGTCGACTCAGTAGGCAGGTGTCTACAAACCGAGCCAAACGCGTCGTCGAAATTACGTCGGAATTAGAAAGACGACACTACAGTTTGTTGTGACAGTCTGACCAAAAAGAGTAGAAATTAAAAAGTGGCAATACTGTAGTGTCCTCCCTTTCTAATCAATATAAAAAAAACGTGGACGACACTACAGTATTGCCACTTTTTAATTTTTACTCTTTTTGGTCGCACTGTACATAGAGTAAAAAAAAATATTTATTAAGAACCAAGCCCAAATCATAAATAATACGAAATATTACCGTCTAAGAAAATTAAATACCTCTTGTACACTACATAAATACACGTAATAAATGAATAATACATTACTGAAACAAAAAAATACATTTTTTTTTTTATTCATTCCTGCTAGGTAAAATAAAATCGTATTCTTCGTAGAACGAAACGTATTTGTAGCGTTTGGTTACTGCATGTTTTTAACGAGCTATGATTTAAATAAGTATTATAAAACAATAATTTTATTGATATCAATAATATTAATATATTTCAGCCTAACAAGTCCCGGTTTTGCCCTGGGATAGAGGCGCTACAAACAGCTTCCATATGACTATAATGTGCATAAGTACGTCGTATATTTGCATTATAAAAAGGTAGTAGCGATTTTGTCATCAACCAAATTCAAAACATTGTTTACCGGAATGCTGCTCAATCTTTCTACTTCCGAAATAAATACTGATTCGTATTGAACAAATACTTGACTTTCATCACTGTGGATGTTGCTGTGGATAGTTTTGACGATACCTGTCATCTCAGTACATTTTATAAACTACTAGCGACCCGCCCCGGCTTCGCACGGGTGCAATGCTGATAAATCATGCATGAATAAACCTTCCTCTTGAATCACTATCTATTTAAAAAAACCGCATCAAAATCCGTTGCGTAGGTAGTTTTAAAGATTTAAGCATACGAAGGGACATAGGGACAGAGAAAGCGACTTTGTTTTATACTATGTAGTGATAATCGGATAAAATTTACTGAGATGACAGGTGTCATAGGGATCATCGTTCGCCGCGCGGGGTATAGTCCTGTTGCCTCTTAGTGTTTCCTCTTTGTTTACGTCAACATCACATCAGTGTCACTAACAGCTAACTGTCTTTTAACACCAGTTACGAGATGGTTACGAGTAAAATCAAATTAGGGTAGCGTTCTATGAAAAAACAGACGGTAAGGATAACAACAGTAGTTTATAACTTAAAACATGTTAAAATCTTAATAATTGTTCAAATTAATTGCATGTAAATGAAAAATAAGATGATATTATTAATGATTACTTTATTCTACAAAAAAATGTTTGCGATCTTGGAAAAATTATACTACACAGTTACAAAACGCAACTGCTTACATTTTATTTTGACAGACAGATGACAAGTTGTTTTGCTTGCACGATTGAATCGAACTACGTTCTCCTCAATTGTAGACAAAAACAATTGTGTCCCGTTATAATTTGTGATGTAAATACAATATGATGATGAAGTCGACACGTGGCAAGAGTAGAAAGGTGTTCAAAGTGATTGTGACCCTAATATTGAACGCTGCGTACTGCTCAGCGGTACAAGGTAAGTAGCCGACGATTATTTAATTGAATCAATTTATCCGGGATGTGTTATCCTAAGAGGTTCATTCTTTTTAATAGATGACATCCTGTCCTGCAAACCGTCGAGTCTCGAGCCATGTCCGGGGGAGCACGAGATATGTAACCAAACGACGAGTTTGTGCGATTGCTTGCCGGATTTTGTAAGGGTGGATAAGTATTGCGAGCCCCCGAACGCTGACTACTACCCGGCCAAACACAGTGCCACTGCAGCGGTTATTACAATATTCATGCTAGCGCTAGTCATCTGTGGACTTGTATTAGTTGTAAGGAAATACAATTTAATTGAATACTTGAGACAGAAGATTAACTTTAAACGCAATGGAGATGTGATGTATGAGGATGTGATGATAGGTCAAGATGACCCACCGCTGGCCCCCTAATGCCTTGACAGCTTCTATTTGTATTTTAGTATAATATTGTTGATGTAAAGCTGATAACATTTTATTGACCAAGTTTTTCAATATATTATATTTATTACTTGTTGTGTTCAATTTTATTTGAGGCCTATACAATACATTCACATTCCTATACATAGTAGCCAACTGTAAAAAGATAATGTGCTTTGCTTTTTATCATAAATACTATCATTTTTACACATCTGAGTGTACAGTATAAATTTAATGTACTGTTTTATTGTAGAAAAACAAATCTTTTATACTTCAGTACTATATAGCGATTCTTTTATAGAAAGGCCTAATTTAGCATCACATATTTTAATATCGCAAGGTTTTCTGCAGTATACTGCCGTTATAATGAAAAAGGGCACATCTAACATTTTTTGTGAAATTGAGTTAGATACATATTCGGAAAGAGGAAAAAAAGGCGCATCTGTCTATATATTTTTTAAATTTTCACAAAAAATGTGCCCTTTTTCGTTATGACGGCAGTATAGGTTCTTCTTATTTTAGTGAGTCATGTGGTGAAGGAGTGCACTAAAATAATTATGTACTATTTATGATTGCTTGGTCAATAATTTGGTGAACCTAAAGTTGTCTCTTGGTTGCGCTTAAATCTTACAATTTGGGTCCCTGTGTCTCTAAAAATGTTAAAATGTGATATTCTACTGTTTATTTTGTAGATTTCTTTTTCAGTAATTAATTATCAGTAAAGATGGATCGTTTTTCTAGAAATCAAACAACATAACCTGTTGACTCAATGAGACACATTTACCATCCGTGTAAGATAACACATATTTTGGAATGGTTCGGGTTATCAAATTTTTTGTTGTCATTGATTTTTTCAAAAACAAATCTATGCCCTTTAAACAAAACTCCACTTAGTGTGATGATAATCACTCATCTGGTTTTGATTTGAGAATCTAGTTTCTTGATAATCCATATCTGCATCCTAATTGCCTATAAAAAAAAAGGATTTGGATTGAAAACCTATATACTTTTTGGTTTAAGCTTCTAAAATATAAGCAATTGCTTTGAAGTAAGTAATTTATAATCTAAAGATTAAGAGAAAAACATTGTCATTATTTAAAAGTTTTGATTATTCAGGCACAGTAATAAGTTCACGAACACAGTTTCACATTCTGGTAAACTGGCAAAAAAAGAAACGTGATTGATATTTGTCTTTATCTTAACCCTTTACTATACTAAAAAAAATTGACGATAACATTTAATTAAAATGTTTGTTTGTGTATATCACCAATGTATTGCTTGTAAACCGATATTTATAAATGATAAGCCACAATGTTTGCATACTACATGACATGATAAGAATGTGACTCGTCATACTCATGCATTATGTTTGCTATTACTCTAAACTGTGTCAAGTTCACATTTCATTCGTATTTTTTGTATTTAACTTGTCAACCTCAATGGTATTGATAGGTTTAAGTTAAGGTATAAATGTTGCGTTTGGGTTGTGCATGGTATATTTATATAATTAGCCTATTTTTTTAACTATATTTAATTAATTCTGCATGAATTTTCATTGTTTTTTCTAATTTCATGCTCAAACATGCCAAAGACTGATTCTAATACAAATAATTGCAGAATGTGAAAATTATGTTTTTGGTTTATTCTGTTTAGTGAAAATAAATTAGCTTAGTTACCCATAAAGGTCTGTATCAATATAATTCGTTTTTGCAACTGTGAGTTGACTACGATATTTGCAAAATTATTTAAACTTACTATTTTGTAGCACCTACCTACTCAATTAAAACTTTCTTATTAAGTACTCCACTACCTAAAGGTTGTCTAGCAGAGATCCCTATTTAGCGATACCGCCTTTTGTTTACCTCTCCCTCTTGGTTTGATGTATCTCATGTTAAGTTTTTTTTTCAAAATCTACAAAAATAGACATAGAACTACATAATCTGTATTTGTTTTGGAACTAAAATGATAGGTATGTACTATCTGTGTGTTCTGATGTAGTAGATGCAGTTGTTGAAGAAGTCCCCCGTCCCCCGACCTAAACCCCATTAATTTTTTTGTATGGGGATACTACAAAGACCTCGTCTACTCGAGAGAATGCCGCAATTTGGACGAGTTAACCCGGAAATTGAGAGTAGCAGAAGAAACCATTAAAAATAATAGAAGTGCATTCCGACGTTTAAAAGACAACTTTTTCCGGCGATGTCGCACTTGCATTGAGCAACAGGGGGGCCATTTTGAAAATTTCTTGTAATTAAACACCTTGTAATTGGTTTTACTTTGTTTGCATTAATCATCATGTAAATTAAAATTTTGCACTTACCACATTTAGATTTCAATTTTTTGATTGAAGCCTTATGAATAATAAAATGAAATTTTCAGGGTAGCTACCTGATAGATAGAGCAAGTTTTTAAAAGCCAAACGGTAATTTTTTTTAATGTGATTTTATTGTTTTGAAGGCTCATGAAGTTGTGAACATACTGGGTAATTTTATCTTTCTTGGCATTTTTTTTTTAATTCCATTTAAAGATCTAACGATAGTAAATGTTACCACTTACCATACTGAATTGGCCTATCTATCAGCTTAGCACACAAAAAATCAAGCATCTACCGCGATAATTCACGTCACCATAAATAAAAATCTCATCGTACTCGGCGGTAGGTGAAAAATTAAAAAACAAGTCATAACTCCGAAAATACGAAAAATCGCGGAACATACATGGGGGTGATTTAGATAGCCCTCTAAGTCTTCTACCTCCCAGCTTCAGTATATCACTACTTCTTGGGACACCTGTATAGATAACATCCATGACCCAAGAACAAATATTTGCCCCGGCCGGGATTCGAACCCGGGACCGCCGACTCAGTAGGCAGGTGTCTACCAACCGAGCCAAACGTAAACGCGTCGTCGTCGTTATGTATTACAAACGCTTAATTATAATTTTTAAGAATTATATTTATAAAAATAACAGCGCCCTCTCTTGCTTGCTCGTTCACTGCTGTAAAGTGAAGATATTAACGTATTCCCATAAAGGTCGCTAAGGTGTAAAAACCTTTCAAATAAACAATGCAGAGACACACAGAGTCTTTGGGAAAATTTCGTCAGGTTACTTGGAGTTAGGGTAGGGAAGTGGTTACCGCGCTGGACCGGTAATCCAAAGGTACCGGGTTCGATTCCCGGTCTCTTCCACCAAGTAGGGGAACCTGGGGTAATGGGGACCGGCGGGTAATAGGAGCGGTGCGACTAGAGACAAAACCTATAGCTCATATTCACTCATTTACCGCGCGGGCGTTTTCGTCACAGTGCGGCCGTGTTCCCCTGGCTCGCTCAGCTCGCCAGTGCCACGCATTATGTTACCACGGACGCTTATCGGTTTTTTGCTCCGCGCTTATTAAAAATACGATATTTCAACGGCCAGCTTAAGTTGAAGTAATATGTTTGTTATAATGAAACCTGTTTTATTTAATAGCTAATGTTATCAATTTTGAGTATCTATTCATATCATTTCATTACAAGCTAGATTCGGAATATTATTTTATGAAATTTCAAGATGGTGGTAGTCGGGTAATCAGAGCTTATTACATTATTAGGCTATTATTGTTTGGATCCTTAAAGTTAATTAATTTACGCATACGTTTATGTTAATATTTATATGAATATGAGATTTTAGGCTGACAGTTAATGTTTTGAGGCTGACTCAATAATTAAGTAGCTCCCATTACACATATGGGTATCTATAGGCTCTCATTTTCCGCAAAGTCGGGTAATGGGAGCGATTCTGTTTTTTGAAAAAAGTGTAACTGTCGCCTAATGCCTGATAATGTAACGGTGATGCTATAATTAAATGATAGTCAAATAACTAAGGATTTAGTTTATATTAAAAAGATCCAAAAATACCCATACATTTGCCTTATATTGAACTTTTGCCTTAGTAGGCTCCAATTCCCCCACGCTCCCCTAACACCTTAATAAATTTTTCTTTAAGCTTTGATCTTTATATCAATGGTATATTGAATATTATAATTTCTTAAAACATTGATCACAGTAAAACTCTAAAGTTTTAGCTATACCTATTACTTTATATTGTGTTTCTTACAGTTCAATGAAGTCAATTCGTATATCTTTCTTTTTCTTCGTTTACTGTGTTGTGGAGCGGAACGGACAAAGTGGCATGGATGAATACGCAGAATAGATAGCGGAAGCGACATCTAGCGAATCTTCTCATACGGCATATGCAACTGTCTGTTTGAAACTTATTGTGTCAGCAGCTTTATGGAAGCTGTTAGAAACATTGTGAAACGAATTCTTTGGAAATATGCTATAAAAGTCCTATTATTATTGTATAAATACGTTATAACAATTAACTGAAGCGGCAGTGCCAGTTGGTGATCCGGTGAACAGTACATTTCATACGTTCGAACAAGTAACTGAAACGGTAGGTAGTGCCAGTCGGCGATCCGGTAAACAGTAGGTTGGGGTTTGGCTCTGAGCAATAAACATTGCTTTGGCTGAAAACTTTTTTAGAAATTTAAGTGTAATTTGTACTATATTTTGTTTTTTACATTATTTAATTAAGTACCTACCACTTTTTTATTTAGTGCCTTTATGACAATTCGTGTAGGTACCTATTTTTTTATTTGGTCAATGTTTAAACTTGCCTTAAATACATACTGTTAATCCAATGAAGGTAGGTATTTATGTAACGTTACAAATTATATATTTTTAAATAAATATTCTGTGATAATACATACATCGTGTATTCATTTTTGCAACATCTTATAATTTCCTTGAGACTGAGACATACAAATTTTGCTCTTGCGGGAAAATATTCTTCAAAAAAAATTACTTGCCTTAAGAGTATCATATTCCTTGCCCTATTGGCTATGCCCCTATATCCCCCGTCATAGATCATTCTCAAAAATGGACGCGCCAAATATACAAAATTTTGAGTGACTTTTTGCACATTAGTTCAAGAAAATTAGATTGAAATGTATGGAACATTTGACAAAATTAAAGGACAACTTTTATCTGTCAGGATATGTAGGTTATAGAGCCAAGTTTAATTTTATCTACTCTCCCCCCCTCTGAGGGGTGAGCGTCACCCCCCCGCGCCCTCGAATGTGTCCCCGAGCTCGGTACCTATTTTCCACTTTAAAAGAAAACCGTGTACGGTACATCCGAGGGGCGTTCAATAAAAAGTGAGAATGAGTATGTTATAAATAACTTTTATTAAATGTCATTTTATTTTTCGACATTGTCACCTTTTAGCATAATACACTTAGTATATCTTTTTTCTAAACTTAAAATTTCATTTTTAACGAGGTCTCATCTTGAATACTTAAAAAATCTTGTACTGCAGCGACTATCGCGTCGTCGTCTTCAAGTTTCTGGCCTCTCAGGTATTCTTTCAATCTCGGAAATAGGTAGAAATCACTGGGGGCAAGATCCGGTGAATACGGAGGATGCTTAAGGATATTGAACCCAGCATTACGAATTGCAGCCATTGCAAACGCGGACTTGTGCGTCGGGGCATTGTCCTGCTGGAACAGCACTACTTTCGAGAGTTTACCTCGCCGTTTTTCGCGGATGTCATTGCGCAATGTTGCTATTTGTTTAGCATATAAAGTGCCCGTAATAGTGGCACCATGCTCGAGATACTCAATCATTACTACCCCTTCATCATCCCAAAAAACAGAGCCCAATTAAGCACCGGCAGATGGGCCCACCTTGAATATCCTCGGAGTTGGAGATGATGTCCTTTTCCATGTCATAGACTGCAGTTTCGTTTCAGGGTCGTAATGGTGGAGTTATGTCTCGTCCATTGTTATAAATCGCGCCAGAAAAAGTTTCCGGTCTTGCTTTATCAGGTCCAAAGCTTCTTGACAAATCTCGACTAGTTTGTTTTTGCGTGTCAGCACATGAGTAAAGAAACGGAACAGAGACTACGAGGGTCGTCTGAAAAGTTTCTGGCCTGACATAGAAACAAGTGTTTTTTTTTTTTTTACTTTTCAACATAGTCTCCTTGTAAGGCTATACACTTGTCCCAACGATGCTCCCATGATTTTAACCCGTCCAAGTAGTAGTTGCCGTCTTGCTCTTCAAAAAAGGCGTTCACGCTGGCAATGATCTCTTCGTTACTTGAAAATCTCTGTCCACCGAGCCAAGTTTTGAGTCTGGGAAATAGGAAAAAGTCGCTGGGAGCCAAATCTGGTGAATATGGTGGATGGTCAATGATTTCGTATCGAAGCTCCTTAATTTTGGCCATGGCGACTGCTGACTTGTGAGATGGTGCGTTGTCTTGGTGGAACAGTACTTTCTTTTTTTTCAAATGTGGCCGTTTTTTCGCTATTTCTTCCTTCAGCTTGTCAAGTAACGATGAATAATAAGGCCCCGTTATTGTTTTTCCTTTTTGTAAATAGTCAACGAATATTACACCGCGGCTATCCCAAAACACGGTGGCCATCACTTTTCCGGCCGATGAAACCGTCTTCGCCTTCTTCGGAGCAGGTTCATTCTTTGCAGTCCACTGTTTGGACTGTGATTTAGTTTCAGGCGTGAAGTGATGAATCCACGTTTCATCGACAGTTACCAAGCGACGCAAAAAATCGGACTTATTTTGCTTAAATCGTTTCAAGAGATCTTCAGAAATGGTCTTTCGAACTTGTTTTTGATCAGAGTTTAACAGACGCGGCACCCAACGTGCGGATAGCTTTCTCATATTCAATTTTTCAGCCAATATGTAACAAACTCGTTCTTTTGAAATGCCTACAGTTTCTGCTAACTCTCTAACCTTGATTCTGCGATCGTCGAGCACCAATCGGTGCACTTTTTCGACTATATCGTGGTTGGTTGCAGTTTTTGGCCGTCCCGGGCGTTCTTCGTCGTTCAAGCTGGTACGACCGCGTTGAAATTCAGCCACCCAAAATTTTACGGTGGAAAATTATGGAGCAGACTCGCCGTAAACAGAATCCATCTCATTTTTAATTTGGGTTGGCGTATTTTTTTTTAAATAAGAATACTTAATCACAGCTCGACACTCATTTTTTTCCATAATAGAAACTTTGAGGGTATTGTTTCACGAAATCGGCAATTATAGAAAAACTAACCGACAAAATGGCGGCAATTTTGACATTTAACTTCAGAAAAGAATAAAGTTATAGTACCAAGGAGGTTTTTTAAAAAAAAGTTTTTATTCATTGTGAGGCCAGAAACTTTTCAGACGACCCTCGTAAGCTTCTAAAGAGCGCGCAAAATTTATACCTAATATGGTAGGTGTTAGCGACGAGCTCAAAGGGTCTTCTCTCAATTTTATAAAATTTAACTATTGTTTTTGGATCATCGCTTAATGCGGTACTTACTGATTTATATTGTTAGTTTTAAGCCAAATTTGAAGGTAGGTACGCGTGTGACGCTGTGGAACGACCGTTATAACCGTTGCATTTTGGCAGCACCAGTCGGCCTTTGTCTATCCGAGCGCGACACACGTATCGACCTCTCTCTTAATTGTACCACGTGTTGTCGCATATTTTCAATAATTAAATAGTTTTCGCGACCCTAAGTACTGTGTTCTCATTGTGCATCACCTACAAAGTGGTCACTTCGACCGGATCGTATGTTTTATACGCCAAAAATGGTGAATACACGCAGTACCGCGCGCAAGGAGCGCGAGAACAAAGAAATGGAGGATAGAAAACTCCAGCTACAAGTGCCTCCTCAGCCAACTGATGGGATTATAAAAAGTGATGAACGACCGCCGTCGTCGGTTAGCCAAGTGTTTGAACTACCGGGTAGCAGCGTAAAGTCGGAACTCCAACCGCCACGCCCGCCCGCTTCGCAAACAGGGGCAAAGTCAAGGTCGTCGTCATCGTCTTTGCAGGCCAGGAGAAAACAGCTGGAACTAGAAGCGGCTCAAGCTAAAGCGCGCATCCAAATGGACCTCATTGACAAAAAACTCGAGGCAGATCTTGCCAGCTTAATGGATGAGGAAGATCAGGAATACAGTCCAAGTCAGGACCAGCACACCGACAAAAAGAGTGAAGTGGAGAAATGGTTAGAACGCAGCCAGCGCGAACTCGAACCGACACAGCAAGCCCCCGATCATGGTAATCAGCAGCGCCCGCCGTGCCCGCCGAAGGTCGCTGACCCCGGCACCTCTAATGGAACGGTTCATATGCTCGCAAGTGCACTGCAAAATTTAACTGCCAATTCTACGAATAATAATTCGGACAAAAACCTGCTTAGCCGATTATGTACTCCCAGAGACCTACCAAGTTACAGCGGAGATCCATTGGATTGGATCCAATTTAAGCAGGCCTATGATGAGTCCACCGAAGTGTGCGGGTTCAGCCCGAAGGAAAATTTATGGAGGTTAAGGAAGTGTCTTCACGGTCCTGCAAAGGAAGCCGTCTCAGCTCTAATGGTTAGTGCTACATCGCCCGAAATAGTGATGAAAACTTTAGAACTGGTTTTCGGAAATACTGAGAGTATCCTGACACGCATTATGCAAGGAATACGAAGACTTCCACCTATGCCGAACGAATACAGCAGAGATATCGTGACATTCTCAGTTAAAGTTCAAAACTACATCGCAGCCGTGCGCGCTATTGGGCGCGACGAGTACCTACAAGACATAAATATGGCTAATATTATTATATCCAAGCTCCCAGCCGTGATAGTATCGAAGTGGTCTGACTACAGTTTCCCTAAGATAACAGAGGGCACAAAACCACGCTTAGAAATACTGGGAGATTTTTTGAACGAGGAAGCAGTGAAAATATCAACTACAGCGAATATTCACGCCACTGATTCACGCAACATCGGCTTCCAGTATAATCCAAGAGGTAAAAGTGATAACCACAATTTTAGCCGCCAACAAACATTGTTAGTACAGTCGGCGCGCAGTGAAAATAAGTGTTTATTTTGCCACGGCGCGATGCATACATTAACTGAGTGCAAGTTGTTTAAAAAGGCGTTACGTAAGGATCGGTGGCGTCATGTAAAACGTCACGGTATATGCTTCAAGTGTTTAGTGTCGCGCCACGATCGTGAAACCTGTCCTGCGCCCGCCTGCGATAAGGATAGCTGCGGCGAGGCGCATCACCGGCTGCTACATTACGTACATAATCGTAATTTCGATAAACAAACCGCTCCGGAGCCAGACGCAGACGTGCAACCTCGGGAAACAGCTGAATCCGGCCCGTCTAGTGGGACAGTGACCCATATAAACTTAAGTGAACATAAAGTGTTACTGAAGGTGGTACCTATTAAAATATATGGACCTAATGGTATTTTCCCGTGTACGGCATTATTAGACGACGGTTCTTCAATTTCCTTAGTCAGTGCTTCGCTTGCTGCGCGCGCAGGCCTGCGCGGGCGCACCGAGACTATGCGGATAAGCGGCGCGTGGAGCGATAGCGATTTAGTGTGTTCGTCTACTATTATGTCTGTTAAAGTGTCCGGGCGCGATAGTAATGATGTTTGCAATATTAATGTACGTAGTATAGATAACTTGAATTTGCCCGAACAAGACTCGAATTTAATTGATTGTAATCGATATGCCCACTTACAAAAGTTAAAGGATAAATTGTTCACGGATGTAACTTGTTGTAAACCTGAAGTTTTAATTGGGCAAGATAATTATCACTTACTCATGCCATTAGAAATTAGTGTAGGAGAACCCTATGAGCCGTCAGCAACGAGAAGTTTTCTGGGTTGGAGCGTCCACGGGTACGTTCGCGCGCCGCATTGTGACCGCACCCGAGCCTCTTACCCGAGCCTGCATATTATGTCGGCGCCTCTTCCGAGGGCCTATGACGAGGCGCTCCGCGAACTTCACGAGGAGGTAAGACGATTCTTCTCAATCGATTCCTTAGGTGTCGGCAGTAAACCTCGGCAGAATAGCGAAGAAGTCCGTGCGTTGGCCCAGTTAGAACGCACTACGACCTTCGCTAATGGCAGGTGGCAAGTCGGTTTACCGTGGCGGGATGAGAATAGCTCGATGCCCGATAGCTATCCTAATGCTCTAATTAGGCTAAAAGGGGTGGAAAGGAAGATGGCGGCGAATAGCGATTACGCTCAGAGATACACGGAACGAGTAAATCACTTATTCGAGAATAATTTCGCCGAGGAAGTCAGTGATACTCGACTTGCGTCCCGGCGCACTTGGTACCTACCCCATTTTGGGGTAGATAACCCAAATAAACGCAAATTGCGTTTGGTTTTTGACGCGGCCTCGACAAGTAAGGGCTTGTCGTTAAACAGTTACCTACTACAGGGCCCCGACCTACTCGCGTCCTTGTTCGGCATCATGGTCCGTTTCAGGGAAAACAGGTACGCTGTGGCTGGGGATTTACGGGACATGTTCCTGAGGGTAAAAATAAGGCCCGAGGATCAAGACGCACTAAGGTTCTTATGGAGAACTGACTGTAAACAGCCAGTTAAAACATATGTCAATACTTCGCTTATTTTTGGTGCTAACTGCGCGCCTTTTGTTGCGCAGTACGTAAAAAACAGGAACGCGCAGCGCTTCGTGAGTACGATGCCCGCGGCAGCGGCTGCTATCTGCGAGCAGCACTACATGGACGATTACTTGGACAGCTTGCCAGACGAAGCCGCGGCCGTAAAAATGGTAAGAGATGTAACGTTTATCCACAGAGAAGGAGGCTTTGTTATGTGCAATTGGACAAGCAACAGTGAGGCGGTCTTGGATAGCGTGCCGAAAGAAGCCTTAGGGCCCGCAGCTTTAAGGTTCAAATTAGACCAACAGTACGAAGGTGAGCGAACTCTCGGTCTAATCTGGTACCCGGCCGCCGACGAATTTGGATTTGACTTGTCATTAAAGCGGATTCCTGACGACATAATTAGCGGTAAGCAAGTACCTACGAAAAGGATGATGCTCAGAGTGATCATGTCAATATTTGATGTGTTTGGCTTCTTGTCTCCATTTACCATACAAGGTAAGATAATGTTACAGGCTCTCTGGCAACTATCTGTTGGTTGGGATGAAAATATTCCAAGTAATATTTTCACAAAATGGACTGAATGGATTAATCTTCTAAAAGACATGCGTTATGTACGTATACCTCGCTGTTATTTAAGCCCCATAGGTGCGAGCAAAACGGACAGCTGTTCGCCGGATATTAGTGCTACGACTGCTACGCGCGTAGCAGCCCGGGACCTCCCGCGCACCGACCCCTCGCCGCAGTCGCCCGCGCATGCTACGCCGCGGCCTGAGTGCTACGAAACCGGTGCTACGAAAATAGCAAGTATTAATAACGGAACGCAGAAGTATAACAATTTGCAATTACATTGTTTTGCTGATTCCTCAACAAAAGCTATGTGTGCAGTCGCTTATTTTCGTTGGGAGTTCGAGGATAAAATATTTGTTGCGTTCGTAGCAAGTAAGTGCCGCGTTTCACAAGTTCGACCGACGTTAACTATACCACGTCTCGAACTTCAAGCCGCGTTGTTAGCAGCGAAGCTAGCGGATAGTCTCGCGAAGGAACACAGGCTGGTAATACAGCGCCGCTATTTTTGGAGCGACTCAACCACCGTTCTGCACTGGATCTACAATGACGCGCGGAACTATACAACTTACATAGCTAACCGGTTGGGACAGATTGATGAGCTCAGTCGCAGTGAGGAATGGCGGTACGTACCTACGCAGCTAAATGTTGCCGATATTGCAACGCGCGAATCTTACGATGACGCGCTGTTTAAAAATGAGTGGCTAAAGGGCCCTGAGTTTTTGCGCGGCAATGAGTCATCGTGGCCGCGTACCGTTATCGGCCCTGCGACTGAGACATCAGCTGATAGGTGTGAGGTTGTAAATTTAATTAGGGACTCACCTGCTACATGTGTACCTACTCCGGACCCGGAACGTTTTTCCTCCTGGTTACGGTTATTGAGAAGCACATTTGTCGTACTAAAGTTTATAAATAAATGCCGGAAAAACGCAGTAGATGACTCCGAATTATTGATGCAGGCCGAGCTCCTACTGATACGACAGGCACAAGGTGATAGTTTCGGCGCGGAATTAGCTGCTATAAAAAAAGGTACGAACATAGATCATTCCAGTCGAATACTTACCTGGACGCCTTACTTGGACGAAGTCGGAGTTCTTCGCTGCGGTGGCCGTATCCACGCTGCGTATGGGATCACAGCCGAAACGAAGCATCCAGTTATACTAGATGGACGTCACCACGTAACCAGGTTGCTTGTTAAGCACTATCACACAAAGGCGGCACATGGCAACCAGGAAACTGTGGTAAATAATTTGAAGCAAAAATATGCCATTGTAAATATAAGACCCACGGTTAAACACGTAGCAACAAGGTGTATGTTTTGCAGGATACGTAAAGCGCAGCCGCGTGTACCTGTTATGGGTGATTTGCCTCCCTGTCGGTTGGCACATAACCAACGGGTATTCACGCACTGTGGCCTTGATTTATTTGGGCCGATGGAGGTGGTGGTGGGCAGAGGACGCCAAAAGAGGTATGGGGTAATTTTTACATGCCTTACAGTAAGGGCGATCCATTTGGAGGTCGTGCATTCGCTCACCACCGACTCGCTCATTATGGCTTTAAATCGGATGGCAGCGCGCCGGGGGTGGCCAGCGTGTTTTTACTCCGATAATGGTACAAACCTACGGGGCGCTGACTCCGAATTGAAAAGGTCCATCAAGGAACTTGACAACAGCGCCCTCAGCAATGTCGCCTTAAACAACGGAGCTGCGTGGAAGTTCATACCCCCCGCGAGCCCGCATTGGGGTGGCGCATGGGAGCGCTTAATTTTGAGCGTTAAGAGGAGCCTTGCCGTCATCCTGAAAGAGCGTGCACCTAAGGATGAGGTGCTCAATACTCTGATGGCCGAGGTGGAGAACATTGTTAACAGTCGTCCGCTAACCCACGTATCTGTGGAGCCAGGTAGTGACGAAGCTCTAACCCCGAATCATTTTCTTCTACACTCATCTACTTCATCACCCATCCTAGGTGCCTTTGACGATTCCGACATGTTTCTGCGAAAACAATGGCGGAAAAGCCAAAGGCTTGCGGACATGTTTTGGCAAAGATGGGTGAAGGAGTACTTACCTGAACTACTTCCTAGAAGAAAATGGAACAAGGAGCAGCCACCTCTACAGGTAGGAGATCTCGTACTAGTCGTGGATCCGGGAGCACCGCGCAACGTGTGGCCGAAAGCAGTCGTGCAGCAAGTATTCCCGGGTAAGGACGGTCGGGTCAGACTGGTCGAGGTCAAGACCAAGACTGGTACTCTAAGACGGTCGGCGGCGCGCGTCGCTAAAATCCCTCTGGTTGATGAGTGCTGAGCCAGCACTAGGGCGGGGCGTGTTAGCGACGAGCTCAAAGGGTCTTCTCTCAATTTTATAAAATTTAACTATTGTTTTTGGATCATCGCTTAATGCGGTACTTACTGATTTATATTGTTAGTTTTAAGCCAAATTTGAAGGTAGGTACGCGTGTGACGCTGTGGAACGACCGTTATAACCGTTGCATTTTGGCAGCACCAGTCGGCCTTTGTCTATCCGAGCGCGACACACGTATCGACCTCTCTCTTAATTGTACCACGTGTTGTCGCATATTTTCAATAATTAAATAGTTTTCGCGACCCTAAGTACTGTGTTCTCATTGTGCATCACCTGGACCACCTACAGTAGGGTTGGCACTGGTGGACAAAAATAAATAAAATGATATCGATCAGTTTTTTATTTATTTATTGATTACAAATTACTTACGCTAAAGATTTTGTTTTTATAACTTTTGTTTTTTAATAATTTATTATCTTTTAATTGAATGATTGAGTATTTTCATTAGCCTTCTAAATAATAAAAATATAAATAAAATGAAATATTATTTATTTGCAATAGATATAGTTTTCATTGTGGTCTTGAGATTTACATCGTTTCATATATCTAGACTTAAATAAGTCATGCAAATGTTTTTACAAAGGACATTCACAATAAGTACTAAATTTGACCTCACAAGTCAGTATCTAAACGTTAAATTTGTGAGCTGCTGTTGACATTTTCATGAACTACTTAACTAAATTATTTACTAAATTATTATTATTACTTATTCTACATATGTGATACATCAAAATACTCTTTCATATTGTAAAAGGGTCGTTCTCAAAAAATTTGCACCGCCACCTGTCAACAAGTTTGTCTTAGAAGAAGTTTTTTACAACGCATTATTTTAAATATTCAATTATCAACACATATCTATAGACACTTTTTTAATAGGGGCCAAATGCTTTTAATTAAAACTAAAGTATATTAATAGACAAAAAAATGATTTAAAACTAGGTTTTGTCGGTCACTTGCCGTGTCCCAACGCGAGGTACTCATGTTTCGTTGTAATAAAAACATATACATTACCGACTTAGCTTAAGTTCAGTACTCCATTTTATTTTCATATATGATGAAGATTGAATACTACCATATCGAATAATAATACTATGCTTATGTTGCGAATTATTTGCAATTTAAGTTTGTCCACGCCATTTTTTGTCGTTCACTTGTCATGAGACAAACATTACAATTGTGTGACTACTATTTCGTTTCCCCTGCCTCAACCCGCATAAATCGAGACCTTCAGTTGTCACCTAACACTGTTCCAAGTGACACGTAGTCAGTGTGCTGCACTAAAAAAATATGATACATACACTTACGCGAGCGGGAGTTTGTAATGGGTATGTAGTCTATATTCTGCCTTCCATATTTTGGTTAACGTGTGTACTATTGCATTCATTTTAATTTATAACACGTAAAGTATGGTCTACTTTTATGTGTATAAATATGCAGTTCATCAACGAAATACTTTATTTGTTTTGATGACATAACTGTCATTTTGTCCATCGCCTGTATGTCGTTCACTTGTCTATATAAAAACAGGTGTACGACACATACGGCAGGTGAACGACAATTATTTAGGTAAACACATACAAAATTATTTAAAAACCAGGTTTTATCGGTCACTCGACGTGTCTCAACTCATGTTTCGTTGTTATAAAAACATATATATTACCGAAAAAGCTTGGTTTGAGTATTCCATTTTACTTTCAAGCTGTCTTAGGAATCCTTAGCAGGCGGCGCCCGCACCAGATTTCGAAAGCATCTATCCTCTGCCTGTCAGTGGCTTTGAGCGTCCAGGTCTCTGCCCCATAAAGAAATATGGAGAAGACAAGTGCACAGACGAGGTGGATGTTAGTCCGATTAGGGATGTTTCTATCTTTCCATATTTTGCCGCGTTGGGTCATCGCTGTTTTGGCCATTCCGATTCCCCAGCGAATCTCTGGTTTGCATGTGCCTCTATTTGTGACAATGGAGCCAAGGTACTGGAACTGATCAACAGTATCGAACTCTTGAAGCAGGTTTAGTACTTTGTCGACTAGTAATGGTCGACTATCATCAGCTCGGTCTTATTTTTATTAATATCGAGACCCATTCTGAGGCTGGTTGTTTTGAGTCATTCCAAAAGTTGGGCCACTTCTGCTTCGGGTGATGCAAAATAGGCGATGTCTACCACGTACCTTCAAGGGCTCCATATCTGTTAAATAGTATTGGGGATATTATGCATCCCTGTCGTACGCCTTTCCGGAACTTAAAGTTCTTGTATCTGACATCTCCTACCGACACCATTCTGTATCCAGACTCGTAAAGGCTTTATAAAGTGTTACCAGATATGCTGGCAGCTTCAGACAATACCTCCCATAGCTTATCCCACCCAACGCAGCCGAAGGCTTTCTGGTTATCAGATGTGAAGGAATTCCTCGAAGATGACGAAAACAGCAGTAGGTAACTCAGCGGGTAAGAAAGAATATCTCAAAAGAGGCAGCATTAGAATGCAGAAACGTTATTTAAATGATTCGCTGTTGAACTTTTATAAGAAATTTATAAAATCACGTGGGTATGCTTGAGTTTTGCATCTTTTGGCCAGTTATGACCTTTCTGGATTGCACAGGCGTCAAAGAACCTCCTAAAAATATCCTATGAGATGAGAATTAAATGCTTGTTCTCTTTATTCAAATTACTAACATAAGGAAAAAAGAAAAAAACAACAATCAAAAAAGCACTAGTTGACTGTTCAACCTAGGTTTTATTTAAAATGTCACTTACCTGCAACCGTCATCGTTAACCTGCTAGCAAATTCAGTTAAGTTGGAACATATTTGTCGCAAACCTGCACCCATTGTCGATAACTTGGTAACAAATGTCGTTTACCTGACATCGATGTCTTTCACCTGTCGACCTAAAATTTCAAACACCTATATCTTCTAAGATATTCAATTTAACTACTTCCCTCGACGTGATATCAATTGTCTGAATATATTTCTAACGATCCTATGAAAAATAAAAGAAGAAATCGCAACTTTAAAAAAAAATGCAAAATTCACGCAGCGGTGCAAATATTTTGAGAACGACCCAAAAACACTTTCCAACAAGCCACGAGAACAGTTGGTACTTAAATTTATTAGATGGTAGTAGACATGTGCGCCGCCGCGGCGCGGCGCCGCCGCCGCCGTTTTTGACACGCCGCCGCCGCCGATGAATGATCGGCGTGAAATCGGCGTGACCTTCAGTAATTTGTATTTATGCGGATTTAAATAATGTAACCTGTCCTGTACTTTATAAATAGATGATATGATATTTATTTTCTGTACGAGTAGGGCTGCCGGTTTTTCCCAGAATAGTCCTAGTTTGAAGGCCATCTGGAGGACGTCCGGGGGGGTTTTCAATAAGTGTTCGGGACACTTTTTATGTGAATAGAAAATAAAGCGTGTTTTTTTTTAATAATTTAAGAAAAAAAAGCGATTTACGCCAAATGTCCGATGTTACGGGTTTTTGTGTATGTACGATTAAAAATCTCGGTAGGTAATTGTAAAATGGAGTTGCATTGCCCCTCAAAATCGTGGTGTTCATGTTTTTTTTAATACTTGTTATCTGTAAAAGTCGGAAAACAATAAGGGTTATTTTTATTGTGGCACTGTTGTGCTGCATGCCCACATCCTTACCCCCACCGCTCACTCAGGTCAGGTGTAATCCCTTAAACACTAGAAAAAATATTATTAAGCGGGGTAACTCATTAGTCAGTTTGTGTTGCGTGTGCGCGGTAGATTACAGTTTTAGTTTCTGGTGTATGTGACGTTTATTTTAAATTCATTATGAGCGAGGAACAAAGTGAAGACGGATCATCAGACATTCATAAATTAAAAGTAAAATGTTTAAAAATAAACCATTTGCATTGTAAAGCCAAACCAAGCTACTGCTGGAAGCATTTCGGGAATCTTATGGTAGAACAAGATGGGAAGAGACGGAGTGTGTCTCCTAAGCAGGTGTTTTGCATACCCTGTTTGGCAAATGCACAAAAAGAAGACCCGGACAGCTATTTTGGACGGTAAGTAAAGTACAAAAGTAGATTACCATGTGGTATTTATTTTACCTCTATTAAAACTCTGTTTATTACACATAGTATTAGAATTAATAGGTCTATGTGCAACTAACTCAGTTTAGTAAGAAATTATAACACTAACATGGTATTAACTATGAAATCATTACTGCATTTATTACCACGCTTGGTTAAATAATAACTCATTGGACAATCTCATTTTAGCAGAAAGACGCAATTTAATAAAGTTTTTCAGAAGTTAAGCAAAACAAAAACTTATTTCTGACGTTTTCAACCAAAAGAATAACGTCCACTTTGTCATTTATTACTAGAGTCCATCTTTATACAAATAATAATAAAAAAAATCCTGACAGTGCGTTCTTATCAACAAAGTGAACCCTTTTGCATAAAATCGTCCCATTTTATGGTATTTATTATTATAATAACTTTACGATTTTACCAAAAATACTTCGATTTAAACTAATTGTTGATTATATACAAATTGTTGATATAACGTAAACTGTGATTTGATAATAGTCAGATCAGACCACGCTAACTCTGCACAGCAAATGAACTTAATGAACTGTCAAACCATACAAACTGACTCACTTTGTATGGTTTGAGTTAGCGTGGTCTGACACTATTTTAGAAAAAAAAATGTTATATATTTTGATGTGATGTTTCACGTGTAATTTAATATTTAGAACGTTGATATTTAAGGGAATATTTAATTTTGTTACTTAGAAGTTATTGATCTTACATACAACATTATTATTCTGACTTTGATTTGATTTTTAAAATGTTTTTATACCACGTATTTAACTGATTTTCTCTCAAATCCAATAAAACATACCCATCAATATGTTTTTTCATTCACCTAACCCTGACGCCGATTTCACGCCGATTTCACGCCGCCGCCGCCGATTTTTTGACAGACGCCGCCGCCGAGCATTCTGCGACCGGCGCACATGTCTATGGTAGTTGCTTGAACCGATTTGGTAGGTGGTTATAAATTTTTATACACATCGCATAGCAATTTCTACCCTTCATTGCCGTGTGCATTTTCGGAGCAACCAGTCTGTCTGGGTACCTGGTGTTAAAGTTAACAGTTTCACTTTTTTTCTTAAACAGCTCGGTATGGAGTTTTACAAATATGCTGACCTCGAGAATATACATGGAATACACCGTCAACAACCCTAGTTTGATAAATGAGCTTTTACAGGATGTGCGAGAAGAAAGATTTGCAATTGCCCTAATGCATTGTTTTTGGGCTATAAAAGTACGGTCTATATGAACTGAATCTATGGTTTTATATCATTAGTTCAACGTTACTAAATAATGCTTTTCCAACTGCATGAGTTACTACCATTTGTTGTATACCAAAACCTTCTCCAGTTTCAATAAAAAGACACTTTTTCAAACACTTTTCTGAAAACTGCATGTTAAAGTGCAAACGCGAGATAATCGCGGACAAACATGCAAACATAGCATCTCCTTTTTTTAAGGCAACTGTATACGTGGAATGGTGACTTTTAAAGTCGTAAGGCTCGTAATCTAACCAACGGAAAATTCTGAAAAAAATATATGTCGGGGACGGGTCTGGATGGCCGGTGTGGTGTGTGGCACATTAGTTTAGCTATTCGATATAGTTGTGGACGAGGAGGTAGTTCGAGCGAGATGAAACACTTCAGATACAATTAACTTGATTTATTCCTTATACAATGAAGCACAAAATAATAGTTCCTGGCACAGAGGCCTGTAAGCTAGGTTATCGAAGTCTCGAACAGAATAGTCTTTATTAAATTAACACTAGGCACATTGCAGGGTTATAACACTGACTCTAAACTTGGTATAGCACAACGAAACGGGACAGTTCCAAGGCAGTAGTGTACTCGACGGTGACCCAAAGTGAAGTGTGGTCGGCGTTGGCTGAGTGAACAGCCAAGACTCTGTCTAGCGCGCCAAAACAGGTTCAAGGGGGCGCTACTGTCGCCTTCCAATGACGCGCCGGCTTCGTTCAGCTTCCATACTCATGACCGTCTCCGACACGGCCATCCTGCGATAACACACGTCCTCGTGTGTTGCTCTGAAACAATCAACAACCAAAACAGTATCCACTCGGTCACTCCTGACAAACACGTCAAAATGGTAAGGCAAAACAAAAACTTCATCTTTCCTTTTGCATCAAATAGTTACTGACACCAAAACTAAAAATAATATCGCAAAAATCATTTTGACAGCTAAGTGAAAGTTTTTGTTTTATAACCGCAATATTTCAAAAGATACAAACCGAATTATGGTATGTAGGATACCAACCCATTACCAATTGTAACATTTTTTTTTAATAATAATAATAATAATAATAAAAAAAAACACGGCTGACACACGTCATTATTTTGGTGTCCGTAAATATTTATCGTTTTTTAATGTATACGCAACGTTTTTAGACCACATTTTACACTATTCGAAATGGAAAATTTACTACAAACTATATTACCTTCGAACAAGACGAAGAAATGGTGTAATAGTGAAATAATAAGAAGGTAAACAGAGTGACATTTGTGTCAAATGTAAAACGGAACATGAAACGATATATAACAAGGAGCCAAACTAGACAGAATACAGCCGGAACCACAGCAAGCGCACGACCAACACCCCTGCCCGCCCTGTCGTCCTCCTCGCCATCGTCGTCGGGCGACGAGTTCGCCACAGCGCCCGACACCAGCGAGTCGAGTGACGACGAGCGCGGGCCGCCGCCGCCGTCGCCACGACCACCTGCGCGACGAGGGCGGCCACCGCTGCCGGCACGCTTGGGGCCTACGGAGCAACCTGCTCCGACCGCGGCTCCCGTTACCGGTGGTGTAGTGCGTCGCATGAGATGGTCTCAAGCCATGAATGAGAACGTCATGCGCGCCTACTATGGGGCTACAGAGGGAGGAACCAACCTGTCCGCGTACCGGGACAGGATGCTGCCTCTGTTTCTGACTTTTGATTCGACCATCACCGTATCTGCGCAACGGCTATCCGATCAAGTGCGCTACATCCAGCGGCGCAAGCTGCTGGACGACGCGACACTTGATCGACTGCGCCTGGAGGTACTGACCGCTCGCATGTCTTCCACGCCGGCTCGGGATCCGCCTGCTACGTCACAGGATCCGGCGCCAGCGCCCAACCTGGTGCCGGAGGTGCCGCGGACGGATCGCGATGCCGACCAGGAAGAATGTGCGAGTAGCGTCAGTACCCACGCCAATGAGCAACTGAGGAGGGCTTTGGAGGAGGCGATTAGGCGCTATCGATCCGCACCTGACTCTAGGCCGCGATTACCACGCTTACCGATGCATAAGCGTAACTTAGCGTTAATGGGAGCCCTGGACGCTTTGCTAGACCCGTACCTTCGGGCTAGCGAAGACTTAGCTGATACCCACTCGATCATGTACTGTGGGGCCATCGCGGCGTGCCGCGTTGCTCGTGTCAGATTCCCGGACACTGACCGCGCACCGCGGACCGCCGGGGGTGTTCCTGCCTGGCAAGTACGGATCGAGCGGCGTATCAGCTCGTTTAGGACTCTCATTGCCAAGCTAATCTGTTTTAGGGGGGCAACAATCGCCCCCGTGTGATGCGCTACGTGACACAAGCCTTCGCGGGGACTGGCGCCAGGCCCTGCGATTACATGGCATGTGTCACAGAGCGCATCGACTACCTAAAGCAGAAAGTTTATGCATGGGCAAGCCGTATTCGTCGCTACAGAGAGCGTGTGGATCGATTCCAGCAAAATCGCCTCTTCCAAAGTGACCAAAGGAAGGTATACCGAAAGTGGGAGGGAGCCGATCAATGTGTGACCGACGGGCAACTGCCGGATCCTACTGCCATGATTAATTTCTGGCGTAGTATCTGGTCGGTTCCAGTCGAGCACACCGAGGGCGAATGGATGAATGTTGTCAGACGTGAGTGTGACCCGATCGAAGCCATGGGGGCTGTGACCATCAGCCCCGATGATGTGGGTTGTGCTGTTCGTACGACCCAGAACTGGAAAAGTCCTGGGCCGGACGGATTGCACAACTTTTGGATCAAGTGGTTTCGATCCTCACATGAACGTCTGGCAACACAATTTCAAGACGCCCTCGAGCTTGGTTCCCTGCCATCTTTCATGACTACTGGTGCTACCTTCCTGCTCTATAAGTCCGGTAGTACCACGTAGACATGTGCGCCGCCGCGGCGCGGCGCCGCCGCCGCCGTTTTTGACACACCGCCGCCGCCGATGAATGATCGGCGTGAAATCGGCGTGACCTTCAGTAATTTGTATTTATGCGGATTTAAATAATGTAACCTGTCCTGTACTTTATAAATAGATGATATGATATTTATTTTCTGTACGAGTAGGGCTGCCGGTTTTTCCCAGAATAGTCCTAGTTTGAAGGCCATCTGGAGGACGTCCGGGGGGGTTTTCAATAAGTGTTCGGGACACTTTTTATGTGAATAGAAAATAAAGCGTGTTTTTTTTTAATAATTTAAGAAAAAAAAGCGATTTACGCCAAATGTCCGATGTTACGGGTTTTTGTGTATGTACGATTAAAAATCTCGGTAGGTAATTGTAAAATGGAGTTGCATTGCCCCTCAAAATCGTGGTGTTCATGTTTTTTTTAATACTTGTTATCTGTAAAAGTCGGAAAACAATAAGGGTTATTTTTATTGTGGCACTGTTGTGCTGCATGCCCACATCCTTACCCCCACCGCTCACTCAGGTCAGGTGTAATCCCTTAAACACTAGAAAAAATATTATTAAGCGGGGTAACTCATTAGTCAGTTTGTGTTGCGTGTGCGCGGTAGATTACAGTTTTAGTTTCTGGTGTATGTGACGTTTATTTTAAATTCATTATGAGCGAGGAACAAAGTGAAGACGGATCATCAGACATTCATAAATTAAAAGTAAAATGTTTAAAAATAAACCATTTGCATTGTAAAGCCAAACCAAGCTACTGCTGGAAGCATTTCGGGAATCTTATGGTAGAACAAGATGGGAAGAGACGGAGTGTGTCTCCTAAGCAGGTGTTTTGCATACCCTGTTTGGCAAATGCACAAAAAGAAGACCCGGACAGCTATTTTGGACGGTAAGTAAAGTACAAAAGTAGATTACCATGTGGTATTTATTTTACCTCTATTAAAACTCTGTTTATTACACATAGTATTAGAATTAATAGGTCTATGTGCAACTAACTCAGTTTAGTAAGAAATTATAACACTAACATGGTATTAACTATGAAATCATTACTGCATTTATTACCACGCTTGGTTAAATAATAACTCATTGGACAATCTCATTTTAGCAGAAAGACGCAATTTAATAAAGTTTTTCAGAAGTTAAGCAAAACAAAAACTTATTTCTGACGTTTTCAACCAAAAGAATAACGTCCACTTTGTCATTTATTACTAGAGTCCATCTTTATACAAATAATAATAAAAAAAATCCTGACAGTGCGTTCTTATCAACAAAGTGAACCCTTTTGCATAAAATCGTCCCATTTTATGGTATTTATTATTATAATAACTTTACGATTTTACCAAAAATACTTCGATTTAAACTAATTGTTGATTATATACAAATTGTTGATATAACGTAAACTGTGATTTGATTATAGTCAGATCAGACCACGCTAACTCTGCACAGCAAATGAACTTAATGAACTGTCAAACCATACAAACTGACTCACTTTGTATGGTTTGAGTTAGCGTGGTCTGACACTATTTTAGAAAAAAAAATGTTATATATTTTGATGTGATGTTTCACGTGTAATTTAATATTTAGAACGTTGATATTTAAGGGAATATTTAATTTTGTTACTTAGAAGTTATTGATCTTACATACAACATTATTATTCTGACTTTGATTTGATTTTTAAAATGTTTTTATACCACGTATTTAACTGATTTTCTCTCAAATCCAATAAAACATACCCATCAATATGTTTTTTCATTCACCTAACCCTGACGCCGATTTCACGCCGATTTCACGCCGCCGCCGCCGATTTTTTGACAGACGCCGCCGCCGAGCATTCTGCGACCGGCGCACATGTCTAGTACCACGGAAGCGAAAAACTATAGACCCATCACGTGCTTGCCTACTTTATACAAGCTCCTTACGTCCATTCTGAGAACAAAAATTAACACGCACATTGTTGCGAACAACGTTTTGGCCTTTTCTCAGAATGGATGTAGGGTTGGGTCCCGTGGTACTAAGGAGCTCCTCCTCATTGACACGACCATTTGCCAACAGGTCCGGCGGAACAGGGGGTCCCTCTCAACCGCTTGGATTGACTATAAGAAGGCCTATGATTCGGTGCCTCATTCATGGCTGGAGAGGATCTTAGAGCTGTATAAAATCGATACAGCTCTAAGATCCCTCTTAGGCGCGTGTATGAGGCAGTGGACCACAGTCCTTCGTCAACCAGGTGGCGGGGATGGCCCCCCTGGCCCGCGGGACTTGATAAGGATTGAGAGAGGTATTTTCCAGGGTGACAGTTTGAGTCCTCTGTGGTTCTGCCTAGCCCTGAATCCGCTCAGCACTCTGTTGAAGGATTCAGGACTAGGTTGTCGGCTTCGAAGAGGAGGTGAGGTCATTTCTCATCTGCTGTACATGGATGATCTTAAGCTGTATGCACCAAAACAGCAGGATCTGGTGGAACTACTGGAAGTAACTGAAACCTTCAGTAGCGCCATCAAAATGGAGTTTGGTGTAGACAAGTGTGCGGTCATGCATGTACAGCGGGGGAAAGTCGTAAATTCCGCGAACTTACAACTTTCTGAGACAATGTCCCTCAGGTCTATCTCCGACGTTGAAACTTACAAGTACCTTGGTATGTCACAGTCATTGGGTATTGCGGACGGAGACATTAGACAGGCGTTGAAGGAGCGTGTCTTTTGTCGTTTGACAAAAGTACTTAACAGTCTTTTGTCCGGTGGCAATAAAGCGCGCGCCTTCAACGCTTGGGTGATGCCTCTGCTCACTTACTCCTTTGGCATACTAAGGTGGACTCAGACTGAGCTGGACGCCCTGGATACGAGGGTCCGTCAGCTGCTCACTACACATCGCATGAGGCACCCACGCTCGTCAGTTATGAGAATGTACATCCCGCGTAAGTGTGGGGGCCGTGGCTTTTTAAACGCCAAGGACCTCCATAACCGCGAGGTGTGCAGTCTTAGGGAGTATTTCCTAAACAACGAGTGTGAGATTCATCGCGATGTAGTAGCAGTTGACAAAGGCCTCACCTCTCTCTCCTTAGCAAACGAGAACTGGCGCAGACCAAAGGTGCTTAGCACCGATGACCGCAGGGCTATATGGAAGAGCAAGGAGCTACACGGGCGGTTCTACAAGGCCCTTACGGGGCCCGATGTAGATCTGCTCGCGTCGGTGAACTGGCTACGCTTCGGGGATCTCTTCGGGGAAACCGAAGGTTTTGTCTGTGCAATTGCGGACGAAGTAATGATGACGAACAATTACCGGAGATATATCCTGAAGGACGGTACGGTCGACATTTGTCGGGCATGCCGCCGTCCGGGTGATTCACTCAGGCATATAATCTCCGGTTGTTCTCATCTTGCTAACGGCGAGTACTTGCACAGACATAACCAAGTAGCCAGGATTATTCACCAGCAACTTGCTCTTCGATACGGTCTTGTGGGGTCTGAGGTGCCGTACTATAAGTACGCACCGTTGCCAGTTCTTGAGAATGGTCGTGCCACGCTCTATTGGGATCGATCTATCATTACGGACAGGACTATTGCAGCCAATAAGCCTGATATCGTGTTGGTAGATCGCTCCAAGCGCCAGGCAGTGCTCATCGACATCACCATCCCGCATGACGAGAACCTCGTGAAGGCCGAGAAGGACAAACTCAGCAAGTACCTTGACTTGGCTCACGAGGTAACCGCCATGTGGGATGTTGACTCGACGATCATTGTCCCGATAGTCGTTTCGGCGAACGGTCTTATAGCGAAGAGTCTCGACAAACATCTTAAGAGACTCTCGCTAGATGGCTGGATCAAGGGTCAAATACAGAAGGCGGTACTCCTGGACACGGCGCGCATTGTCAGGAGGTTCCTCTCTCTGCAGCCCTAACCACCGGTAGCCTGGGCCCTGCCCCGCTGCCGGCAGCACCCTAGGTTAGGTTTTTTATAATGTATTTATATTTTGTAATTACTTTATTGTATTTTACTTTTTATATAAATTTATTGTTAAAAACCTAGCCTAAGACAAAAGATGAATAAAGGAGATAATAATAAAAACATTTATTGTACATAAATGCGTTACATTTAAATACTTACAAAATTCTTATGATTTGTACAAGAAAGACAAAGTAAGGTGATCGAGCTTCGACCCCTAAACTAGGTATAAACCTGTGCCTTAGGGGCTTGAGTTCGTCCGGATACAGTGAAAAATTTAACAAACATTTTGGACTTTGTAACAGCATATAGGTATTAAGTAAAACGGATTAAAGGTGTAAGAAAAAAAAAAAAAAAACATAATTAGAGTTTAGTAACGTGGTCAAACTGAGTTTAACTGAGTTAGCGATATGATAGAAAAAGAAAAAACATGTGAGCGTAGAAATTTTAAATTACGTGTTAATCTATGTCTAAGTTGCTTTACATTCAAGATAGCGTTAGCAAAAGTTTTTCAGTGTCATGGTAAGATTGAGTTTGTAGCCATTGTTGTAATTTTATTTTTACTTCATATCTGGACATGGAGTAGATGGAGATTATCGAATTTATTTTATCGTAGAGGCGCGAGCCTTGTGCAGCAGTCTGTCGGCGTGCAAGTGCCGTGCGGCAGGTGATTGTTTTACTGACCGGCTGACCTTTTCGCTTCTGAGCCTTGCTATGTTGAAAGGGAATTATTGAGTGTTGGCGTAATATTATACGGAGCAAATAAATTTGCCTTACTGAGAGCACTTTTGACTCTAAGTAAAGCTGATTCGTAGGATAGTCACGTCTCTTGAAGAGCATCACTTTTAAAATAGCCCTCTGCGCTCTCTCAGCCAGTATTAATGTGGTTTTGTAAGTCCCACCCCAAATAGGGATACAGTAGGCTAAAACTGATTGGCATAGGCTTTGATAAACCAAAGTAAGAGTGTCACGGGAGGCAGAGTGCCTAAGCTCTTTAAAAATGTAAATGAGTCTGCGGAGGCGAGTACATACAGCTTCGATGTGTGTACGCCAGTCCAGCTTGTGGTCAACGTACACACCTAAGTATCTAACGCTAGGTACAGCTAAAAGGGTAGTACATTTACAGTTAATCGACTGAGGGGGACACGTGTGGGCTCTGACTGAATCGAACTCGTTTGTACTTTTTGGTGAATTTGGTAGAGAGAAACGTACTACTTTGGTCTTGTCCACGTTCAACGTCAGCTTGTTTCTCATAAGACACTCGTTGACAGTTTGAAGCGCACATTCTGCATTTATCTTGGCTCTTTCCCATGTAGTGTCGTACACTAGTAATGCTGTGTCGTCTGCATATGTGAATATCTCACAATTAGGTATGGCCATTTGACACAACTCATTCATGTAAACAAGAAAAAGAGTCGGGCCCAGTATGCTTCCCTGAGGGACTCCAAAAAGGATGGTTTCTTCAGTGCTACAGTGGGAATCAATCTTAACAAATTGTGTGCGGTTCTTAAGGTAGTCCGTAAATATTTCCAGAGCTAAGCCACGAATGCCCATATTTTCCAGCTTTGATATTAAAATGGGGATAGAGACAGTGTCGAAGGCCTTCGAAAGGTCTAAAAATACACCATAGCAATTGAGTTTTCTATCTAATTTATTAACAAGGCAGTTGGTAAAAGCACAGACGGCATCTTCGGTGGAAATTCCTGTTCTAAAACCGAACTGATTTGAAGCTAAGATTTCGTATTTGTTGATATAGGATGTGAGTCGATTGTTAAGTAATTTCTCTAGGATTTTTGAAAGAGAGCTGAGAATAGATATTGGCCTATAATTTGCGACACTGGCTCTATCTCCACTTTTAAAGATAGGGTGTATAACTGCCTTCTTAAAGACATCAGGGAAGCATCCGGTATTTATTGCCAAGTTGCAGACATGGGCAATTGGGGCTGCCAAAAAGTCCTTAGACTGTTTAAGAACCCTACTAGGAATATTATCCCAGCCAGTGGAGCAGTCCGATCGTAAGCCAGTTATAATTCGATCGATTTCTGCTGGGTCAGTGGGTAAGATGCTGAAAGAGTTACTTGGAGTAATTGGAGGAGGATTGCCTGTTAAAGGGAGATAAGAACTGCTTGGGGTAGGGACTTTTGAAGCCAGGTTTTTGCCTACATTAACAAAATAATTATTAACCAAGTTAATGGACGCTTGGACGTCGACAGACGGCTGTAATAGTTCAATGGGAGACTGTGTAACACGGTTTGTATTGGTGATTGTCTTAATTGCTTTCCAGGTGGCCTTGGGATTGTCTTTTGCCTTTTCCAATTCATTTTTTTGATGATAGTTTTAATTTTCTGAGAAGTGCGTTGCAGAAATTTCGATAGCGAGAATATGTTATTTTTAGAATTGAATTGTTAGGGTCTTTTTTAACTTTTTGATGCATACGGTCACGATTTCGTATACAGCGAACTAGACCAGACGTCATCCAAGGTTTAATTACTTGCATAGATTTTGGTACAGGTTTAGTATACATATGCTTCATGATCGCAATTCGTAGCAAGTTAACTAGCTGTCTGGCAGCCAAATTGGAATCTACAGCTTCCAGGATAGAATTAAAATCGGTTTGGTCTATTTCGTTTTTAATTGCAGGAAAGTCGTATCGAGTGGAAATGTTTGAAATTTTCATGTCATTTTTTTGATTTTGTAGACATAGACATATTGGTAGATGGTCAGTAATATGTGTGTCTAAAACGATGACAGTTGCAGCAGACTTGGTTTTTAAAAGTATGTGGTCCAAACAATTTCCTAATCTATTTGGAATGAGATGAGCTGGTAGTAGACCTAGACCAGCAGTCGTTGTCAGGTAGTCATTTGAATGTCTATCAGTGCTATTAGCTTTGATGTCTATGTTAATATCTCCCACAAGGATAATGTTATGGTAAGACTTGTGATTTTTAATTAAAATATCTAGACTATTGTAAAAATTATTCAAGTCCGTGTAAGAGGGAGAGCGATATATGCAAATAATAGCCGTATCATAGGTTGTGCAAACCAAACAATTACCATCGAGGAATGGGGGTTCAGTAACGGTTGCGGTGAAGGTATTTTTCAAATAAACAGCCACTCCATCATTTTGTAAAATATTGGAATTTGTAGAGTGACACGAGTAGCCTTGTAATGTAGGGTTTGGTCCAGCAGCCTTCAGCCAACATTCTGTAAATACAATTATATCGAAAGCGGTTTTGGTCATTGAAAGCATAGCAATAAACTCGTCAAAATTCTTTTTTAAACTTCTTATATTAACGTGTGTTAATTTAATGTTGTGAGTGTCTGATGGTATGAAATTGGAGCACTTATCAGGAGAGCAAAGTAAGGAATTGGAAATTGATAAATTATCTATATCGTTTACAATAATATCCATATTAGTATAAAATCAAGTAAGCAAGAAACAGTAAATAAGACAAAGCAATTAAGACAAAAGCCACTCCAAAGACCGAGGGGCAGTTTAAGCGTCAGACAGGCTCCCGAAGCAGCAAAATGGCTGTAAAAATAGTCTATATAGCATCGATAACAGTTATATTGAAGCAACTCAATGAAATAACTCACAAATAAAATTATACTCAGTTTGAAAAGAAATGCGCAAGGTAATGTTAAAATTAAATAATATACTAAAGTATGCAAGAATGTTTGGTTAAAATAACTTAGGTCTAGTCATTGTTTTTTTTGCAGAGCAGTGAGGCAGTTGCTTGTTTTGATGTGAATAGGACTATCTTCGGAGTTCATCTTAAGGAAGACTTTTCCATTTGAGTGCCAGCTTTTATAGTTATAGGGCTGAGCCCACATTCGAGTTTCGTAAAAGAGTTTCTTTTGAGCTGGCGTAAGATGTTCGTCTACGTAAATAGGTTTTTTGTCACCTGGCAGGCCTATAGCATTAGAATTTAGCTTTTCTTCCTTAGGGCGCTCTTTGTTGAATTTTCGGGCGGCAGTCAGGAAATCGCTCCTTTTTGTTACGCTCACAAATTCTGCTATTACAGGTCTCACAGAGCCCATTTTTCCCGGGAGCCTGTAGATATCCCTTAAATCGGATTTGTCAACCGTAATACTAATAGTTTTCCCAATGTCCGATAAGACTTTGACTAGTTCTTCCATTTTCTCTTCCTTCTTAGTAGGGATATTTCGCAGCTCGATTGACGCAGAACGGCTCTTGTAATGGAAGTCTTGGATCTGTTTTTCTAAATCGTCGATGCGCTCAGCATTCTCACTTTTTTCTTGTTCAAGCAGCTCAAGCCTACCTTTCATTTCTTCGTAGCTTTGACTAACGAAGTCCATGCCTGCCTCAATCTCTGTATTCGTTTTTTGAATGTGAGCACATTGGATTTTCAAGTCGTTTACATCCCGGACTAGAGTTGATAGAGTTACGTCTTGCTCCTTTTTCCAGGACGACAGCATTTGGTCTTGTTCAATTTTCCACGAACTTAACATTGTCATTAATTCCCTTTTAAAACTCGTTAGCTCCCTCCCGTAGGGGCCTTGCTCTTCTTGGTTTGGTGAGTATTCAATACGTTGCCGTTTGGATCTTACGGTTATATTTACATCTGGTGCCTTGCAACTTCCCGGTTTGTCTGCGCTGCCGGATAGGTCTGGCTCCGAGAGTGATTTGTTCTGATGGCGGGGTGTGGTGGGTGCGGAGGGCGGGGGGGTACGTTGTTCTTGCGACATGCTTGGGAGATGTACTCGCACGTATATAAGTACGTAGCAGGGAAGGTGATGTGCTACGCGCGGACACGTTAGCAGCTGTTGGTTTGTAGCACTCGTAGCACTGGGGTGACGTCACGTAGCTCGTAGCACTTAGACGAGATTCGTAGCACTGCTGCTAAGTGTGGTGCGTTATTTCGGCGCGCTTGAACTATTCACTGTGGTCCTGTGCGTAAGAGGTCGGCTGCTGTGACGACGGCGTGAGTTCAAATCCTGGCTCGAACCGGCAAAAGCAAAAATTCCACCGAGTCACAATAGCAGATCACAGCGCGCACCGCGCAACGTCTATCTGTTTCGCTCTAGGACCGCCCAAGGGGCGGGACCAGTCCATAAGGCGGCCCTAAGAGGAACAAGGAATTGATTCTGAGCACTTCAACCAATCACAGCCGGTATCCGTCCATGAATGAATAGGGGCTTCACTGTACACGTCCACACTAGGCCGCGTCTCGCGGAGAACTGAACGTGCGTTAAGCGCTTATCACCTGAATGTAGCTTAAGGCCATTCGAGTCACCGAGCTACGGAAAAAATTTCAATAGATGGCGCCTGTGGTCGGCACCTAAAATTTACCCCAATTTTTCATGGAAAATTATAATTTTCTCAATAACCTGAACACCATTCCGTTCAAAATTTCGTTTGCGCAAATGGGAACTAACGCTTTATTTTTTGATATATAATTCATATGTTATAATTCAGTATTTTCAAAAAATAATACCTTCTTTTCATAAAAATCCGGAGACGCGGAGAAAAATTAAAATCATCAAAAAATGTTTCTATGAGTTTCTCGGGTTATAATAATTCAAATAAAATTATTTGTAATCGATTTAAGTAAAATATGTCCTCTGAGATATCAATATTTACAGAAAATCCATAAAACTTGTATTGGCCCCACAGTGTATGGTGCAAATTTTGTCATTGTTTGTGCTTGTCGTAAGTAATTTATAGCGAAATGCATAATTAAACGGCATATGAAGCTTCATTTGATAAATAAATAACATACAGACGTAACTTAACTTAAAAATAAATATTAGAACTCATAAAGAACTCACATTACTTATTCTTTCAATAGTGCAATACGTTTTAAATGAGATTGTACTACAATGTTACTTGTTGTGAAACAAACTAGCTATTTACCACTTCTACCTTAGAAAATACATTAGGAACCATGTACCACTATATCATTTCCTTTTGGCTCGCCTTATTGACAATATCAAAACAATTAAATCAACGAAAACCCGTTCGACAAAACAGGTATCTCATTCGTGGCCTAGGGCTAATTTAGCCACCCACTACGCGCGTCCCCACGGGATCGCCGAGTCAACCCTATCAACAAGGTAAAATGTCTCAGTCACATGTCATGCCCACCAAAAAAATCTGAATTAACAATCGCATCTTGAATCGTGATTTCACAAACTCACTTAACTAGAGACAGCAGTCTCCCGGGGCTTCATTACACAATGAACCCAATCAACTTCGCAGAATAGAATCGCTATGATTCCCGGGCCACTCCAAGTCAGGCATACTTCAACAATCATTAGTCTCATAGAGACCCGGGCTCAGCCGCATCACCGCCACGCACCGCGCTCTGAACGACCAATGGCCGCAGTTACGACTATGGCAGGTGAATACGGGCAGCCAACAAATCACGATGCTTGATCTCTGTTACTAGTGCTTGGACCAGCAGAAGTACCGACAACTTCATTATCATCGCTCGAATAATCTAACTCTAAAGGGACTTGACATTGAGGCATTTTCCTGATTCGGTCATGAGCGTATTTGTACGTTCGAAAGTCAAATTTATGGCAAATGGTCTTACAATTTACAATACTACATGTCAACATTTCTAATAGGCTCGCTCCAGTAACTCGATTTAACTCACTCACAGGTAACTTATAACTAAGAGTGCGCGCCGGGAAAAATCCATCATGGACGCCAGAGAAGGGAGGCTCTGGCAGTGCTGGACTTCAACCAGCTAAAAAACCCGGCGCAAGCTCTTTACACTCATTTATTTATTATCTAATTTGGCATGCAGTTCCCCGCATGCTAGGGGATTACAAAAACATCTAAATTAAATTTAAGCCTTCAACCTACGTACACAACTCCTCTTCCGATAGAGGCCGACGAGGATTCAGCTAATTACATACGTTTCTCACATTGCCAACTTTTGCCTAATTCAATACTATATAACTCAATAATTCCAATAATTCATTTTATTCATTAAACAATATGAAAAATTTTCGGTATAATTAAAACTTTACATTGTAAAGGGGTGAACAGAACATTTAGAATAGCACATTAAAACATAGGATAAAATAAATATTAGCCTTTGGCAATCAATATTGGTAAAAATTTCATAGCAATAAGACTCAATAATTAATTAATTCATAATATTTCCCTGCCTCCCATCAAGAGGCGATGTGTACTGACTAGATATAGGCCGCCTTACCTGACATGGAGTTGCGCCCCTATTCATCAGGAAAGCAGATAAAAACAGCATAGAAATAATAGTAAAAATAATTAAAAGTAAATATGTAAAATTAAAATCTTAAAAATTTAAAAATGTAGAAATAAAACGGTAGGACATTAAAATCTTTAGTAATGGTGCTCGGTGAAATTAAATAAAATTAAGTACACTCAATAAAAGGTATTATGTGGAAAACAACAGTGTCATATGGGTCATTTCCCTTAAAATTTCTTAAAGCAGTAAAAATAATTAAAACTGTAAAAATATTCTAGCTAAAATCAAATAATTAAATAAAATTGCAATTTCAAATATCCTAACCTACTTTCAAAATCTTTCTACACCATCTTGGACCCATTCTCCTTTCCAGCCCTGCGCAAAGTGCGCCTAGCGAATGCCATGAATACCGTACGGGCATCGTCATCTTCCATGATCGTTTTGAAGTTACTGGCAGTGATCGTCATTCCCATTCTGCTCTCGCAGTCCAGTCTGTCTATCCCGTATATCGGGCAGTCTGAAAGTATGTGCGTGATGGTTTCCTCGGACTGGTCGTCGCAGGAGCAGAATGGGGAGTCAATCAGTTTGAATCTGTGGAGGTACTGCTTGAGGCCTCCATGACCAGTAAAGAGCTGGGCGTTGGCGTTGTCAGTGGTGACTTTTGCCAGTATGGACTTAGCCTTCCTGACATCGTCAAAAAACAGCCTCGTGCCCGCCCCCGTTACTGACTGGGCATATCGTTCCTGCCATTTCTCAAGAGTCCTGATTCTTAGCATCCGTTTGGCAAAGGACAACGGGTACTTGTCGTACGCGGGGGCTCTCTTGTTTTTAAGCGCCGCGTTCTTGGCTAATTCGTCGGCCCTTTCATTACCGGCAATTCCCACATGGGCTTTTATCCAGTGGAGATTGATCGAAGTTCCATCCCTCACTGCCTTGTCGATTTTTGACCTTATCTCCACTGCGATAGGATTCAAAGTATTTGGGTCACCGATGGATTGTAGGGCTGACCTCGAGTCGCACAAGATGTTTGCAGTGTGCCTCTTGGTACTAGCCATATCCACTGCCCTATGAACCGCTACCAACTCTGCCTGGAACACGGTACAATAATTCTCCAACCTGAAGCTGGAGGTCTGGACTTCTTCCTCTCCCCGCCACACTGTCACTGCAGCACCGACCCTGCCTTCGATTTTACTGCCGTCGGTATAGTAGCATGATGTCCCCTCCGAGACACTGCCGATATCCTCCTCGGACAATATGTGACCAAAACCAATGCGCTGCCTCTGCGCGGGGTGTGGCAACTGAGCCGGATGGACCCGCAACTGTAGGGGTCGCCCAGGCAACTCAGCCAGTGGCTTGCCTCTCTTGACCTCGTATAGGTCAAACTGCTCTGTTAGGCGAAGGTCGAGCGGCAGTATCCTTGCGAGCAGAACTGCAGAGGTGAAGGAGACTGTCCGATGCGCCTTTGATATTTTGATCGCAAAGGTTCTCGTAACTCGGTCTAATCTTTCCCTTACGTGAACTCTGCCCGCGACGTTGCCCCAGGCTCCCGCGGCATACAATATGGTAGGCTCCACAACTGTGATAAATATGGTTCGCAAAATGTCAGCATTCAGTCCCCACTGGGCTCTCGCCATCCTTGCAACCACCTTATAAAGATTTAGCGCCTTAACGGTCACGTTATCCAGGTGGGCGCCGAATCCTAGGTTCTTGTCGATAGTGAGGCCCAGCAGTTTTATCCTGTCAGAGAGTGCTATTGGGATAGACTGAATGCTGAAAGATGGCAAATCATACTTAAGGCGTTTAGTGATAACGACCGCCTGGGTCTTATGTGGAGCGAACTTAAGTTTGTGTTTCTTGCCCCAGCTTGCTACTATCTCAAGGGCACTGTTAATGTGCTCATTGAGTTCGTTGGTAGAGCTTGCCTTTGCCATCACCACTATGTCGTCCGCGAAAGCCTGGAGCTGCGCCTTCTCGCCTTCCATCCGTTTCAGAAGAGGATCGAGCTGCAGATTCCAAAGGAGTGGACCGCCAATGGAGCCCTGTATACATCCTCTGGCCGTGTCTCTGCGCACTGACTCGCCTAGGTAATTAAGGGTGATCTTCCTATCTGATAGATAGTCGCACAGTATTGCGAAGAGCCAATTGTCCACACCGTGCTCCTTTAACTCCTTAATTATTGCTGGCCACCATGCCCCGTCGAACGCGCCTTCGATGTCTAAGGAGACGAGTGCTATGATTTTCTTCTCCTCGAGTCCCCTTTTTACGAAGGTTATGGCATCATATAGCGCGTCCTCGGTGCTTTTCTGGGGCATGAACCTAATAAGCCTATTCCCCTATGCAGGTCCCACGCGAGTCGGTTGACTATTAGCTTCTCCAGGACCTTACCCAGCACCGCTAGCAAGCCAATGGGTCTGTATGCCTTCGGAACGCTATAATCTTCCTTCCCCGGTTTGGGTACAATCCGGATCCATGCGTCCTTCCAGCATTTTGGGAAATAGGACAGCTTTAGGCACTGGTTGAACACTGCCATAACCACCGGGTCCGTCCTGAAGGCCCGGTATGCTATGTCCGAAGATATTCCATCCGCGCCTGGTGCCTTGTTCGGGTTCATGTTGGCGAATACAGTGTTGGCCTCCTCCTCGGTAAATCCCACCAAGGTCGGCGCGTCACAAAGCTCCCGAGCTTCCTCCCGCAGTCTCGCAGCCTCCGCCCGCGTGCTCGCGTGGTCTTCGTCGTCTGTGGTGGAGTTATCCTCTGGGAAGAATATCTCGGCCATGAGCTCAGCTGATTTCAGAGGACTAAGCGTGCATCCATCAAGCGGCGATTTCAGAAGGCACTCCTGACTTGTGTCTCGTATTGTGCTCTTTTTGATCACGCGGTACGATGTTTTCCATATGTCCTCGCTCTTCTGCTGCGAGCAGAACGCTGACCAGCTTTCGGTGATGGCCCGCTCTATTGCCTGCCGATAGGCTTCCCGGGCTTCAGCATACTCGACGTACACGAAAGCCTTCCTCCTGGGGTCCGCTGTTGATATGCGTCTTCTCAAGGTCTTGACTCCTTGCTTCATATCAGACAGTTCACTGGTCCACCATGGGGTTTTCCTCGGTCGGTTACTAGCCTGTATGTTAGGCACCGTGTTTATACAGGCTGTGTGTATGGCGTCCGTTAAACCCGTCACCTTATCCTCGAGTTCTTTGTGGGTCTTGACCGATAGTACCAGGTCTTGAGTGACTCCGTTGTGGACGAGCTGTTGCCTCAGGGATTCCGAGAAAGCGTCCCAATCCGCTTTGGTTGTGTTATACCTCCTAGTTGTTGTAGGAGGTCGTGGTGGTGCGGCGCCATCAGCGACGAGACGGAATCGGATTCTCCTATGATCCGTCAAGCCTGTGTCCTCCTTTACCACGAACCAGCCTTGCACCTTATGGAGCAGTCCGTCCGTGCAGGTGGTGATGTCCACGATGCTTGAGAATAGTTTTCCGCCTCTGTGTGTGTAGAAAGTGGGAGCAGACCCTCTATTTAATATGTTCAAGCCGCACTCCGAGCAGAGGTCCACCACTTCCTTTCCCCGGCTATCCTCCACCGTGCAACCCCACCAGTGGCTTGAGGCGTTCACGTCTCCGGCTATCAGGACGTCCTCGGTGCTCGCGTTTGTCACTATGGCCTTCAACTTCCGTAGGTATTCCTGTAGCGGTTTGTCGCCCTCAAAATAGACACTGGCAACGCAGACACTCGCAGTTCCATGGCTTATCACAACCGCAGCTATGTTTTTGGTGACGTAGTTAATATCCACAACAGTTCTTATGTTGGGATCAAGGACCACGACCGCAGCCTTGACTGGTCCTTCACCCTGACTCATCTAGATGACCCTGTGGTGAGAACTGAGGAAGCCGTTTGCACCAACATACGGCTCCTGGAGAAGCAAGATGCTCACGCCCGTGACCTCTGCCTCCCTTATGCACTCTTTGGTGGCCGCAAAGCCTCGCCCGAGGTTCACCTGCATAACCGAGATAGGCCGGTTGGAGGAGGGACCCGGGCGACCGGCGGTGCCGGCTATCTGACTGGTGTCAGGGGTAGCCATCAGCAGTAGCGAGTAGCCGCACGGGCTATCCTGTCCCATTTACGCCATTCTGGGCACTCGCCACTATAGGCGGTGTGCTGGCACTCTGGCTTACTGCTCTTGAGGCAGTTCCCACACTTAGGATCTTCCTCCTGAGATTTGCACTCGCGCGTGTCGTGTGCTTCCGCGCACTTGCCACACATCTCCGCCTGCGTGCAGTCCCTAGCGAAGTGTCCGTAGCCCAGGCACCGGTAGCACTGAGTTACCGGTGACTGGTCCACGGCGAGCACCTGCTGATAGCCAACCCTGACCCTCGCCCCGTTTATACGTCCCCATATCGGGGGTTCGACTTCCAGGACGACGTTGGTGGACTCGGTAGTGCGGCCTCTCGTGCGCCTCACAACCTTCACTCCCAGGTCCCCCTCCTGCAGCCCAGCGAAAAGCGATACATTCTGGCGCTTTATCGCCTCCGGTATGTCTGCGTCAGTGAGGTCCCTCGTCACCCCCAGCAGCCGTATCAGGGGTTTCTTTAGTTTTTGGGCAACAGCCGTAAGCCCGTGACATTTACTGGAGACGGCTTTCTGGAGCGTAGATCTTTCCGTCTCTGATGGGCATTCAAACACCACCTTTTGGTTCCTTATTAGACGGACCCTGTTCACCCCAATGCCCAGCTGCGTGAGGTTCACCTCCTTCTTTATCATAGTCGCAATTTGCGCACTGGAGTGGCGGGGGTCAACCGATTCCACAATAAGCGGGAAACTCGGGTTCGGAGGAGCAACGATTTCCGCCCCCTTGACCCCGGTATCAAATTGTTCCCGTTCTCGTCTCGCCCCCCTTTTCCTAGGCTGCACAACCTTCCATTGGCCAGCATCCGCTATCTGGCCTGAGTCGTCGTCGCCGGCGTTGAGCTCGTCCATCAGGTTTAGAGGAGCCTGCCGAATGGCCGAGGTCAGCTGTATGTCCTCCTCAAGGTTAGCGAGGCCTTTTGTTACCTTTGTGAGGATTCTCTCGCTCTCGTGTCGGACCTGCTCCTTGACCTCTTCGACTTTTGTGCTGACATTGGCTAGGTGCTCATCTCTAGCGATTCCGGAAAAGTCCCGGGTCAGCGCTGTTACGGCGTCCTGCAGTGTCTCTACCATTGTTCCGGTCCTCTCTCCGTTTGACGCGGCCAACCCGCTGGAGACGACCGCTGCCTTTACCTGGTCACTCAGAGTTTTCGTGGTACTTGCTACTGCTTTCAGGTCCCGCCTGAGCTTCCGGACTTCAATTAGCAGTTCGTCCCCAGCCACCCTGGCCGCATCACCCGGGGTCCTGGCCAGCAATCCTTTGAGGTCTTCAATTGCTCTTCTGACCGCCTTTATTCCCCCCTCTTCCTGTCCCATGCTTCTCCCATCATCAGCCATAGGTTGCGGGGTAGAAGTCTTCTTGTTCGCGAGAGCAGACCTGATGCCCTCCAGGGGGTCTCCGACATCCGAGACCAAAATCGTCCTCTGCGCCGCAAGCTCCCTCACGATGTCCCCCAGGGTCTCCGTGTTCCTCCCGTTCGCGGCGGTTGCTCCCTCCATTGCCGCCTGCAGGGACCTCGCGTGAGTTCTCTCGAGCGCAGTCAGTCTCCTCTCTTGCAGGATTCGGTCCCTTTGCAGCTCCGCCATGTGGCGCGCTCTAGAGTCCGCAAGCCTCAGGATCATCTCATAGAGAGCGTGTAGGGATCCCACAACTTCCTCCTTAACCGTTCCCTTCAGGTTCTTGGATGATTCCAGGGACTCTTTCGCTGCCTGGAGAATTGCGTTCGCTCTCAGGGGGAGCTCGCTGATGAGCCCAGTTCCTCCTATTCCCCCCCCGACCGAGTATGCCGATCTGTCTTCAAGTATTACACTCGACCCACTTCCGTCCTCTAGATCGGGGGGTTCACTTGTTTGCCTGGTCCGCTCCCCCAGCTCTACCGCTCTTGCTTCCCGAACCTGGGTCCTGATTCTTAGGAGAGCAGACTCTGATTTTGTGAGTGATCCTGCCCTGTGCCTAAAGGTATCGTATTTGACCGGTGTGGATGCTGCCGCTGGCGTCTGTGGGTCGCCCTCCCTCTCCGCCTGTGGGCTCGGAGCCTCTTCCACCTCCAGCCCACCGTGCAAGGCCATGTCCAGGGGGGGGTCCGCGGCCAGGATCACGGCCAGCCCCTCCCCGCTCGGATGGGGGGGCTCTTCATCCTCTGGTTTCGTCCTCGGGGGGGGGGCAGTGGTTCTCAACCCCTCCCCATGCTCTCTGATGGTTTGGGAGTCCTCGCTCCCAGAGGTGTCGAGCGTGTGAACTTCCCCCTCCGTTGACACGGGGGCAGCAGGCTGGTCCATCTCCATTTCCTGTTTCTGGTCCCCAGGAGGCACCCGAGCAGGTGCTGGGACTGCCACGGTGACTCTCGCGACTCCTTTGTCCAACGACTCCGCCTTCTTGCCCTTCTGTGGCGCCGAGGTGACTGCTCCCGGCGAGGGAGTCTTGGTTGAGGTTGAGGGCCCCTGTGTAGTGGCGATCCTAAGCTTCAGTCTCGGCTTCGGGGCAGGCCCTGGTGCCTTCCTCTTCTCCTCCTTCTCCTTAGGCAGCGCCGACTTCCTGTCCATGGTTTTGGCTCGCAAACCTCTTCAATCAACAGGGCACGCCGCGCCGAGTCCAATGACGTGCCGCACGTCCCGATCCGACGTCCCGTTCCGGAGATACGACCTTCCTCCCCAAAAAAGTGGGGGGGGTGCTTCGATCCGGTTGGAACCAGGCTAAGCCGACAGTACAGGTCCCGCCGGACCCAATGACGTGTCGCACGCCCCTCTACAACTCCCCGTTCCGGAGATATAGCTGCTTGAATGTGGCTTCTGACAGCTGTCAGAAATCCAAGATGGCCGCCCTAGATGTTAAAATGCCCGTATCTGCGGCGTCTGTGGTCGCAGAGAAGCGGGACTCGGCTCGCTGCACTCAGCAGGCAAATGCCCACACGATGACGGTCCGGGCTTGGTCGGAAAATCGGGGTCAAGTGACCCCGTCCAAACTACCCTTAATCGACGCCTAAGGTCCGCCCGATCACGGGGACGTGTCGCACACCTCAATGCGACTCTCCGTTCTAGAGATACAACGGCTTGAAGGGGGCCTTTGACAGCTGTCAAAAAATTCAATATGGCCGCTCCAATTTTCAAACCTCCGTATCTCCGGAACCCGTAGTCGCAGGATCGCGAGAGTAGGCTCGTTGGACTCGCGCTGAGCCGGGTCGACTCTTTTCCGGGTAATCCCGGACCAAAAACCGGAGAGGTCCGATTTGAAAAATGACCTTCAGGCTCGATGCACGAGGTCGGCCCGATGTCGGCGACCCGTCGCACTTGTCCGTGCGGTCCCTGGTTCGCGAGATATGCGGGTTTGAGTGCAAACTTTGACAGTTCGGAACTGTCAAACTCAAGTTTCGATAGGGGATAACTCACGAACCGTTGGTCGCAGCGCGTCCGGATTTACTCCCCCGCAGTCAGCACAGCCCAGACTCCCCGGATCCCGAGTTTGGTGAAAATTCCTGTCTTGGAAAAATTTCCGGAAAATTTCCGGAAAATCGTAAATTTGACCCAACGTACCTCTAGGGGATCCCCAAGTCACCCCAAACGAACCCAAAGTCCGCACCCGCAGGCCCTGTGGGCTCCGAAATACAGGGACGCAAAAAATCCAAGATGGCGTCCGCACCGAACTTCAGAAACGATTTGCGGGCGAACCAGACGTCGCAGAGAGCTGGGACCACTTCCTAGAACCCCAAATAGGGGTCAAGGAACACGGCTCAATGACTTCCAGACGTGCCCCAACCCTGGCACCAAAAGTAGCGGGGGGGGGCCTATGCTTGTCCCGGCAGGTATAACAAAGAAAACCCCAGCTCGCTGCGACGTTCCGGGACCGAGATCCGTCGGTCCAAAACCTCACCAAGGAGTTGAGCTGGTCTCCAGCTGTACCAGGATCGACGGAACTCGGTCGTTTGTGGTCGGATTCGTCCGCAAAAAAGATTGGGGAGCGCGGGGGGCTTGGGCGCAGGCACAGGCACAGCCAACAGGTCAGCGGCCACGCCGGCCAAAGCGGAAAAAACAAAAAACACAAAGAAGGGCACAGAACCTTCAAATTTTCATCTAGAAATTGGGGAAAAACGGCATATACAGTGGAAAATAGTGCTCTAGAAGATGGTGTACAAAGATGTCATGCAAGTTAACTAGGTCAAAAAACACGTGTGGGATCAAAATCTTAAAAAATCTATATTTTAAAAACTATGTGTCGCGCGAGGTTCGTCTTTTCGGGAGCTCGTAGGTCTGCCTCTTCCCCGCCTACTCCTTAGGTAAAAATACTAGGTCGTCTATCTTCCTTCGCCGCTATTCCCGTGCAAAGACCGGGTAAAATTTCAAAAAATGTATTGTGGGCAAACCACTTACAGTTAAGGAACGCCGTTTTCTGCGCTGGGTTGCTGCAGTGGTCCCCTTCTCAGCCCCGTCGTCAAAAACAGCCGCACAAGCCCGGGTCCTGTTCTCAAAATTCCGTTATTTCTGGTTTCTTTTTCGGTGATTGCGCCTCAGCCGGTGGGCGCAAAAATATGGTGATGGGCTCGTTGTGTAGATCTCGGCGCGGCGCGTCTCGCGACGTATCGCAAGGGGGGGGGTTACAGCGATGAATCCAGCAGCGTTTCACTTCAAAGTTTGAAACTTTTTCACTTTACCTTAAAAATCAAGGTTTCCCGCACTTAGCACTTTTCACTGAACTGTCCGGGTACTTTTGATGGCACTCCCGGGTGCGCGCCAAAATTGCGCGTCTTTTAACACTTGGATCGTTCCAATCGGACGAACTTTTCCCGGTTTTTTGATTTTTAAGCCGCGGAGCGCTCTAAAAACGTGGCGCTCCGGGCGGCGGTTGGGGCGCAACTGGGTTAGGTTAGGTTAGGTTTTTTTTTTTTTTTTTTTTTGTCTATGTCCTCCAACATGATCGGAGCCTATTTTAACAGGTTATCTTGCATACCAGTTCTCGCTTGTTTGCCTCTCGCACTATCATGCTTCATACTTATCTTTCTTTCATTCATCTTCTTTCATTGCTTTATCTGGGTGGGACTCCCAGCTAATTGCCTATTCTGTTTAGCTTTCTTTGTATATTCTTTATTTATTCATTTCGGGTTTCATGCAAACAGGGATTTTAAATAAATTAGAACACCAGTACACAATGAATTGTAGGCGGGTCGGGTTTTCATTACATTACTTTTAGATTTTTACTGTTTTACATTGATCGTATTCTTATACACCTATTTTATGAATATGTTTATTTTAATATACTAATTATACTAAATAAACATAACTTTCTTATGCTGATTTATTTCTTTTTATCACTATTTCGACAATTTTTACACAGTATTTTAGGAACTCGTTTCTATTTTCTCCTGACACTAATTCCCTTAACACCTCGGGCGTTAATATTGTCGCCGTTCTTTGTTCAAAGTCAAAGCGTTCTCCAGCATGAATCGGACATTCCAGTAGTACGTGTTCCACAGTTTCGTGTTTCGCTGGGTCGCATAAGCACGATGGGCTCTCTTTACACCTAAAGCGATTTAGGTATTCCGAGAAGCCCCCGTGCCCGGTCATGATTTGCGTTGTAATATTGCCGGGTTGCATTTTACGAACTGTCCTGTACGCCGCCACTGCATCTGGGAAAAATAGCTTAGTAGTGGAAGCGGTTTCGCCAGACCTATATCTCTGATTCCATTCGTCAAGCGTTGCCATACGAATGCTTCGCCTGACGTATGCAATCGGACACTGGTCGTAATCAGGTTTCCGTTTGGAGTCTGCAGCGGCTCTTTTTGCCAGTTCATCGGCTCTCTCGTTTCCTTCTAGCCCCGCGTGTGCTTTAATCCAGTGCAAAACTAATATTTTGCCATGGAGAGACATGGTCTTTATATTTTCTCTAGCTTCCACTGCAAGGGGGTGAAGGGGGTGAACAATGGTCAGCATAGTTGGTTAGGTTAGGTTAGGTTAGGTTAGGTTAGGTTAGGTTCCACGGACCTCCCCCCCGACGTGCTGCCACCTTGCCGTGGTGGGGGGGCTTGCGTGCTCCTGTGATCCCCGAGGCTATACCGGACAGGGCTACCCATACCGGAAAGGCGAGGGGGGAGGGGCCAGACAAAGAGCGGTACAGGAGGAGTGCGCCCAGTTGCGCAGGGAGGCTTCGGCCCCGGAGGGACTCTCCGCGCGTCCCTCTGAGCAGCAGAGGGCGCAGTGGACGAGCTGTGAGGAGGAGTGGTGGGACGGTTGTCCCCGGGAGGGTTCTCCGCGCGTCCCTCTGAGTAGCAGAGGGCGCAGTGGAGGAACCAAGGGAGGGCGGGCCCGGCGAGCACTAACCATGCCGTCGGGCAGGCGCCGGGGGGCTTATCCTGCCCGCGCCACCGCCGGACCCGTAACCCCGTTTCGAGTGTCGTGGTCACGTCTCGCGGCTTGGAACGGGAACGGAGGTCTTGCCTTCATTGGCCGGACCGCGAGGAGACAACCTCTATAAAAAATCCCCAATTCCCGACGCTGCGGTACATGGCGTCGGGAAACTCGACGGAGGGGGTCAACAGGACCGGGCTTTTGCGCGCGTAGCCTGGGCAGGGTTCGTCCACCCTGACACTTAGAGTCTGCCCGAGTGGCCCCTCGTGTGCTGCGGATGTGAGCAGCCTCTGGACCGGCGAACCTTCCACCCGCCAGGCACTGCTCTTTGAACTGGGGTAGATTGCGTCCTCCCATTTCATGAGCAAATGGAGGGCGCGTATAATCTCCCTAGTTCGGGATCAGTGTCGGGGGAGTGGGGGAATCGTTGTCCTGGAGGTTGCACAGATCCTGGGCACAGCGAGGGTTCCACTTGGGTGGGCTTGTGTTTGGGCGGGGGGTCTTGCCTGGTCTGGGTGTGCCAGGGCCCGTGCCTGTTGTCACCCTCTGAGAGTGGCTGGAGGGTAATCCAGCCGCTAGTGGCCAACCATGGGAGACTGCCCGACCTCCCAGTGGTATTAGGGTTACCCAGGTACAGGGGGCACTGCCTGGGTGGACTGCTCTTCCCCCACACTCGTGGGATCAAAATTAGAAAGTTTAAAAAGGATAACGGACAAGGACCTGATAACGCTCAAAGATTGGATTTAGTTGATACAGCGGTGGAAGCGGGCGCCCTGATGGCGCGCGCCGAAGCCTACAACCCTGGCGCGGACAGAAGGCTGGACGCAAGGGACGAGGAGGAGATTTTCCGCCCTCAGAGGTCCCTAGCACGGTCACCGAGGAGAGGGGATGGAGTCGATCTCGCTCAAAAACATCCCGCTGTCTTGCTAGAGCGTGGATGTGTCGAGAGATATCTCGAGGAGCGGAAGAAGGCTGCGTCGGTGTCGGACGCCAGTATAGAGACGGTGAGGAACAACGGATCCGAATCGCCTCCTGGGTCAGACCGTCGGCCCGGGTTCGAGACTGCAGTCTCCTCTGACTCAGACGCGCCTAACATAGAGGGCCGGAAGATAGCTGTGGATGAAGGTAAAGGGACGTCGGGTGTAAAAAGGTCTCGGAACGCGTTAAGCTCCGACGGCGACGATGAGGAGTCTGCCCCGAGTAAAGGTGCTAAAATGAGCTCCTCCCGTAGAGGCCGCCTCCACATAGCAAGAGGTGGCGCTGGAAAGGGGCACCAAACCGGCATAGCCGTGGCAAAAGCCCAGCTTGAGGCCCTAGAGGTGGAGGAAGGGGTGGCGGAGGGTGGCTCCCACTGCGGTGCTACCATCAAGACGCACAAAAAGAAGGGGTCTCCTCTCGGATCAAGAGACGGTTGTCCAAGTGACAGGTCCGTGGCAGGCTACGTAGACTACTATGAGGTAGTCCGAAAGGCGGCCACAACGGTGCTGGACGAGGCGAGGAAGTCCGGTCACCTCAGCGGAAAGGTGTGGGGTCGCATGAACCAGGCGTGTCGCGACATTATTGTAGCTGCGGACATTCTAGAGGACAGACGCGAGGAGGACGAAGTGCGCGCCCTGAAGGCGGATAACAAGCGCATGAGAGAACAACTTGAGCAGCTCCGAAAGGAAACAAAGGCGCTTAGGACGGCCTTTTCGGAGAGGAACATGCGCCCAGCACCGGACGCCCCTGCAGACCTGGCCACAGGGCTGGCTGCACTTAGGGAGGACCTAAAGCGGGATCTCACTCAGTCGCTGGGTGAGATGATAAACGTCCGAGTCGGGGAAGTAAGGAAGCTGCTCCCTTCGGAGCCGATTCTCCGCCCCCCATTAGCGGCGGACAATACTCGTTCGGCCAGACAGTTGGCGCCAGCTACGCAACAGGACACGACCAGAGCATCAGTTGACAAGGCTCCTAAGCCTATCCCCGCTCCTAGAGCGCGGAAGTCAGCTCCTCCGCCGAAAACACGCACAACTGCGCCCAGGCAAGCCTCTACTTCTGCGGGTTCGACGCGTCGGACCGGGAAGAGGACAACCGCAGAAGTTGCTGCACAGCCGGCTCCCGCTCAAACGTCGCAGATCACCGGAGAGTCGGCCAACGCCCAGCCAAGGGAGAACCAGCCTCCGTCCCCTGCTCCTAGCGCCTGGACTCAGGTGGTTAAAAAGGGCCAAAAGAAGGCTGCACCATCTTCTGCGCTGCCTCCGAAACCAAAACCCAAACCGAAGCAATTCACCGCCCCAAAATCTACGGCGGTCGTCATCACTCTCAAACCGGGGGTTGAGGCTGACTACAAGTCGGTCATGGGGACGGTCACGACAATTAAGCTTGCGGAATTGGGCCTTGGGCCTGTAAAAGTGAGAAGCACAGCTGCTGGCGCCCGCTTAATTGAAGTCCCTGGGGCAAACAGTGGACCTATGGCGGACAACCTAGCCGACAAGATTCGTAGCCTTGTCGGCGAAGTGGCCGACGTCCACCTACCCTTTAAGACGGCCGATATCCGGATTTCCGGATTTGATGAGACGGTGACAACAGAAGCCGTCCAGGCGGCAATAGTAGAAAAAGGGGGCTGCCCACCGGGACAGATCCGCGTGGGGAGGATCCGCATGGCGCCGTCAAATCACACTGGGTCTGTCATCGCGATCTGCCCCGTAACAGCGGCCAACACCGTCATCGCTGCCGGACGGTTATTGTTAGGGTGGACATCTGCTAGAGTGGAGGCCATGGACCCGCGGCCCATGAGGTGCTACAGGTGCTTGGGGACGGGACATACCAGAGCGCTCTGTCCCTCACCTGTAGACAGGAGTGGCCTCTGCTACCGGTGCGGTAAATCTGGCCACATGAGCAGGGAGTGTGAGGCAGACAACCCGTGGTGCGCGGTATGCCACCACGCCAAGTTACCAGCCGAGCATGTGATGGGGGGACCATCGTGCACCCCCCCACGCACAAGAGGAAGAATGGTTCCCGCCAAGACCCAGGTAGCTGCCAGAACTGAGGAAGTTCCCCGAGACGAAGCGCCCCAGGCGAACAATGAGGAGCAAAACACGGCCCATTGATGCCAGCACAGCATACACAACCCACCCACGAAGTGTTGCAGTGCAATTTGAACCACTCCGCCAGAGCACAAGACCTGCTGATGCAGCACATGGCGGAATGGGGCATTAATGCAGCAGCGGTGTCGGAACCGTATTTTGTGCCACCCCAGCCCAACTGGGTCGGGGACGCGGACGAGTCGGTTGCGGTGGTAACACCACCAGTGGGCAACCACCCCCCGCTCTCGAAAATTGAGTGCGGGCCGGGGTACGCTGCCGCCAAATGGGGAGACTTAGTACTGGTAGCAGTGTACTTCTCCCCCAATCGGCCGCTCAGAGAATTTGAGCAGTACCTCATCAGGCTCGGGGAGGTGGTCAGCAGAGCGGCACCTTCGCCAGTAATGGTCCTCGGGGACCTTAACGCCAAGGGCAGGGCGTGGGGTTCCCCATCAACGGATCCCAAGGGCGCGGCCCTCTGGGAATGGACGGTGCGAACTGGCCTTGTGGTCTTGAACCGGGGCACCGACCACACCTGCGTGCGCCAGCAAGGGGGGTCCATCGTAGACATCACCTTCGCGACCCCCGCCCTTGCAAGGCGAACGTCCGACTGGAGGGTCCTGGTGGACACGGAGACCCTCTCCGACCACAAGTATATCAGGATGAGGGTCTCCAAGTCGCTGACAGCCCCGGTGCCAGGTCCGAGGGAGCCAAGAAGCCGGGACCGATTCCCAAGATGGAGCCTCGCCACTCTGGATACGGACATGGCGGAGGAGGCGGCGATGGTGGAGGTGTGGCGGGCCCCCCCACCAGACCGGGCCACGGACGTGGAAGAGAGGGCAGTACAGTTTCGGGCGTCACTCACCTCGGTGTGTGACGCCGCCATGCGCAGGGCGGGGCGGCCGCCTGCGAAGACCCGGGTGTACTGGTGGACGGAGGAGGTTGCGGCCCTCCGCCTCACCAGTAACAAGGCCAGACGGGCATACACCCGATGCAGGCGGCGACGGAGCCATACTACGGAGGAGGAGGAGCTCCTGTACGAGGCCCTCAAACAGGCCAAGGCGGCCCTCTCCGCAGCAATCGCGAAGGCGAAGGACTCCGCGTACGAGGAGTTCCTAGCAACACTGGACAGGGACCCATGGGGACGGCCGTACAAAGCCGTCCGTAATAAGTTACGCCGCGGCCCCGGCATGGACTCCCTGGACCCGGAACTCCTCGGCAGAGTGGTGGAGGGCCTATTTCCACCGGCACCGGACTTCACTCCCCCCTGCATGGCCGTTCCCCCGGAGGAGCTAACAGAACCGGTCGTTGCGTCACCGATTACTGACGGTGAGATGGGGTGCGCGATTCACCGCCTGCAGGGCTGTAAAAAGGCCCCTGGCCCGGACGGCGTGCCCGGCCGCATCTTGCCGGTGGCACTGACGCACCTCGGGGACCGCCTCAAAGACCTCTATGACGACTGTCTGGAGGTGGGGCGGTTCCCGAGATGTTGGAAAGAAGGCAGGCTCTGCCTCCTCCGCAAGGAGAATCGGCCGGCGGACTCCCCTTCGGGATGGAGGCCGATAGTCCTGCTGGATGAGACCGGGAAGATGTTCGAGCGCATTATCGCTTCCCGGATCATCCAGCATCTAGAAGGACCGGGGCCGAATCTGTCGGACCGCCAGTTTGGTTTCCGAAGGGGACTGTCAACGATAGACGCCCTGGGTGCCCTACGGGCCTTCCATCAATATGCTGCAGGGCGTGGGGAGGGAGTTGTGGCGGTGTCCCTCGACATAGCCAACGCCTTTGGCTCCCTCCCGTACACGGTGATCGTGGAGGCTCTCCGTTACCACGGGGTGCCCCTCTATTTAATGCGGATCATAGAGCACTACCTCACGCAGAGAGTAGTGCTATACGAAGAGCGGGGCGAGCGGCGGTGTGAGCGGCCGATGGCATGCGGAGTCCCCCAAGGCTCTGTACTCGGGCCCCTCTTATGGAACATTGGGTTCGACTGGGCGATAAGAGGGGTCCTGCTCCCTAGGATGGCCGTCATTTGTTATGCGGATGACACAATGGTGGCCGTCCGGGGAGCGGAAGTGGAGGAGGCTCTGCGGAGGGCGGCAGTCGCGGCGGACCTGATGGTCACCCGCATAGAGCTGCTGGGGCTGCGGGTGGCCCTGTCCAAGACGGAAGCCATTATTTTCGGGGGCAGAGGCTGGCGGCCGCCCGCCGCGACCGTCATCCCCGTGGGTGGAGAAGCGGTCCAGGTGAAGGCCCACATCAAATATTTGGGCCTCCACCTGGACCGCAGGTGGAATTTCGAGGAGCACTTCCGCCAGCTTGCTCCCCGAATTGTCGCGGCAGCGTCAGCGCTTGGCAGGCTGTTGCCCAACGTGGGGGGGCCCAATGCGACATGCCGCCGCCTGTACGCGGGGGTAACCCGCAGCATGGCCCTATATGGTGCGCCGATCTGGGCCGATCGGCTCAATGCCGCCAATAGGGCCCAACTCAGAAGGCCGCAAAGAGTGGTGGCCATCCGTGTAGTAAGGGCCTACTGCACGGTGGCGTGGGCGGCGGCGTGTGCCTTGGCGGGCACCGCGCCCTGGGAGTTGGATGCTCAGGTGCTCGCGGAGGCGCACAGGGAGCGGGTAAGGCGCAGGGTCCTAAACGAGATCCCCACCCCCGAAGAGCTGAGGGAGGAGCGTAGCCAAGCGCAACGGCGAATGAGGGACCGGTGGAAAAACGACCTGGAGGACTCCCCCTATGGACTCCGCACCATAGGGGCACTCCTCCCGTCGTTTGACCACTGGCTGGAGAGGGCGCACGGGAGCGTTGGCTTCAGGATGGCGCAGGTAATGACCGGACACGGGTGCTTCGGTCATTACCTGCACAGAATCGGGCGGGAGGCCAGCTCGGCCTGCCACGAGTGCGGCGACCCAGACGATACCGCCCAGCACACCCTAGAGGTGTGCGATCGCTGGGTCGAGGAACGCCGTAATTTGGTCGGCGCCCTCGGAGTGGGTGATCTCTCGCTCCACAACGTCGTGGCGGCCATGCTGAGGAGCGAGAGATCCTGGGAGGCAATGGCCTCTTTCTGCGAGTCCGTCATCGCACAGAAGGAGGCCTCGGAACGGGAGCGCGAAGAGAGGGCAGATGCGCTCCCGATCCGGCGCAGACGTGTGGGGAGGAGGCGAGCCCAATTTGCTGCTCGCCAAATCCCCTAGTGGAGTTCGTGGGTGAGGGGCCCACAACTACAGACTCCACACGGCTGGGGGAGGGATCCTAGCGTCTTCCCTCCCTCCTTTGGCGCGGGAGCCCTTGGGCAGGCCGGGGGGTGTCGTGGTAGAATGCTCGCGACCCCATGGCACCCCCCCTAACGGCAGTGACGACATATCGTGGTAGGTTTTAGTCGGTGCGAGTCCGACATAACCCGTCCTCACCCCCTGAGAGGACGGGTATGCATAAGGCATTTCCCCCACGTAAAAAAAAAAAAAAAAAAAAAAAAAGGTTCCACGGACCTGCTTGGGCGGGGCAGCGCCGCGACCTCGTGGCAGTGGTGGGGGACGACCTCTCCTTGCCGGCCGTAGTCAAGGCTATGGTCGCCGACGAGAGGTCGTGGAAAGCGGTCCTCTCCTTCTGCGAGGATGTGATGTCGCAGAAGGAGAAGGCGGAGAGGGAGCGGGAGGCTGACCCAGCGTCGCACCCGATCCGCCGCAAGCGCGCTGGGGCCCGGAGAAGGGCGTACGCCCACCTCATCCCCCCCACCTAGCGAGGCCTGGGCAGTGGCGCGGGGGCGCCGCTGCCCGTAACATAGGCCTCGCCGAGAAGGCGCGCGTGGTGTGTCCACGCGCCTTCTGAGGAGGCAAGGGTAGAAGTTCCTCTCTACCCCTCCCAGAGACGGGCCCGCTGCGTGTGCTAGCGGCGGGCGGCGCCGGCGTGGTCGCGGTTGCGTACTTAGGGGATCCCGTGGCCACGCCCCACTGGTGGCGCGCAGGCACACCGTTGGTTTTTTAGTGGGTAGCGGCGGCTTTTTTGCCGAGTCCCACATAACCCGCATCTCCTCCCCCGAGGGTGCGGGTATGCATAAAGCATTTTTCCAACGAAAAAAAAAAAAAAAAAAAAAAAAAGGTTCCACGGACCTGCTCGGTTGTCCGAGTGGGCGGGGAGGTGAACCCCGACGTGGCGCGTCCCCAGGTGGTGGATAGGGGAACGCCCCGGCTGCTGACGTCGAGCCGGGGTAGGACATAGTCCCGCGAACCAAACACTGGGGGGGAAACGGGGGGGCTACGGCCCGGGAGGGACTCTCCGCGCGTCCCTCTGAATAGCAGAGGGCGCAGTGGATGAGTCGAGAGGAGGAGCCGTGCCAAGCCTCGTTCTGTCGAGGTCTTAGGTGGTGTCAATCGGGTCACTGCATTGGTCCGCGCGCAACGCAGTTCCTTGATTGACACCCTGAGGAGTGGCTGAGTAGTTAGTGGCCCTTGTGATTCCCGGGGCTATGCCGTATAGGGCCTCCCATAACGATCAGGCCCGGGGAGAACGGCCAGACTATCGTGGCACACGGCGGGCGGCTCCGCGTGTCCCTCTGAGTAGCAGAGGGCACAGTGTGAGCCGCAATGTCCCTGCTGGGATGGTGGTTGAGCCCATTTGGGTTGGACTGTGAAGGAGGGTGTGGCTCCGGCCACGAGGCGCGGCGGGTTCGTCTCGCGGTCTGCAGACGGACGTTGGTTTCGGCCACCGCCGGGCAACCCGTAACCCACACTGAGTGGGCCGGGGGTTTCCCTCACTGAGAGGGAAATCACGTGGAAGAAAACCACTATAAAAATCACCCCAATCCCAAGGCGTGTCTGGCGTGCTGAGGGGATGCGTGGCTGGAGGGAGTCCAGTCCCTAATGTCAGGGAGGGGCAAACCTCCTTAAACATAGCAAACATGAGTGGAAACGAAATTGTGAAACTACCCCAGGAGGTTTCAATCCTCCATGTCACCACAGGACGGGTAAGTGCCCGTGCTGTGGAGACATGCCGCCTTCCGTATTCTGGGGGGGCAAACCACTCGCGATCCGAAATCGACGACTTTGGCGAACGCATAATGGACACCGATGTACACAATGACTTGGTTTTGAGGTTGAACGGAGGGGGCAACGAGGAGGATGGCTGTCCGGCAGGGGCAGATGCGTCTACTACGCCCCCAAATAATGGGTTCCGGCCCCTACGTGATGCCCAGGGGCGCTTTGTGCGCCACGTTGGAGACGTGCCCACTGGAACGGCCTCGGACTCGTCGCACTCCCCACTCGACACAACGAAGGTGCTTAGTGAGAGGCGTAAAGCCGTCGTGGTATTGGAGAGGTTGACAGAAAGGGTCCCTTCTCTCGGCAGGGAGGAGTTCTTCTCCCCCAGGAGAATAGACGCGGGTGACCTGCCTGGAGGCGGGGAATTTTTCTCTCCGGAGCCAACCGACGCGGAAACTGCCGAATCCGACGTTTCCATGCCTGCTCAGGCCACTCAAACGGCTGATAGGCGGAAAAGGCAGCGTAGCGGGGGGAGTGAGACGGAAGCACCAGGGAGCGACGAGACTTCCGATGCCACGGAGCGAGGGAAATCTACCTCGGCACCTTCCAAGCGAGGAAGAGGCCGCCCTTTATCCAAGGCACACCACGTAGGGCTCTCCAAGGCCAAAGCCGAGCTACAGGAGCTGAAGCAGCAGGAGCTCGAGCTTCAGGCCGAAGAAGAGCTGAGGATGACGTCGCACAGACTGGCAAAGAGGCGCCTGGCCCTTAGGCCGGAACTCCTGAGAACGCCATGTGGATCTGACGATGAGGGCACCCGCACAGCCCTGGCCCTAAAGGAACAGGTGCGCGATAGTCTGGGGCTCATCACGGACGTGGCTACGAAGTCGCGAAACTTGAAGGGCACATTCCAACGTGCCCTGAAGGAGGCTGTGGCCGCGATCCGGGATGTGGTCTCCGAGCTGGGGGACCGTACTGTCTCTGATGAGACGAGGAGGTTAGCTGCCGAGAACGCACGCCTAAAGGCCGAAATGGCCGATCTCCGTAAGGAGATGGGCGAGCTGCGTGCCAGTCTCGGGCGGCGCCCCGAAGATGCACCTGAAGAGGCAAGGACGATGGAGCGCAGTATCGTGGACCAGGTAAGTGCCATGATGGAAGCAAGGATGAGCGCCTGGGAGGAAAGACTGCTCCCACATCAGACGACCCAGGCACCTGCGCCGGCAAAGGAAGGGAGGACCGTCCAGTCAAGACCCTCGGTCACTGGAAGCTCCCCCCCTGGTCGCACCACGGCTACTACCATCTCACCGAGTGCGAAACGAAAAAAGGGGCAAAAGAAAAAGGAGTCCAAGAAGCCTCCTAAGACTCGCCCTGGCCCCGCTTCCCAATCCCAGCAGCCTCAGCCCCCAGGGCCTGCGACTGGGAATGATTGGTCGACTGTGGTCAAGTGGGGCAGGAAGAAGAAGATCCTGGTTCCGTCCACCGGCACAGAGGCGACTGGCAAGCCCCCACAGCCAGCGATACCGCAGGGAGCAAAAGGGGGGAAGAGCCAAAAGAAAAAGGCAGTGCTGCGCGCCCCGCGGTCAGCAGCCGTCGTCCTGACCCTCCAGGAGGGAGCGGAGGAGAGAGGCATCACCTACGGAACGGTGATTACCGAGGCCAAATCCAAAATTTCCCTGGACGTACTCGGTATCACCGGTCTGAGGTTCCGCAGGGCGGTGACAGGGGCAGCGATCCTGGAAATCCCGGGCCCGGGCACCTCTAGCAACGAGAAAGCGGACTCCCTTGCTGCTAAGCTGAAGGAGACGCTAAAGGAGGCCGATGTACGTATTTCCAGGCCGGTAAAGTGCGCGGAGATGCGTATTTCTGGCCTGGATGACTCGGTCGCAGAAGGCGAACTCGCCACTGCTGTGGCTCAGTGTGGAAGCTGTGCCCTAGAGGCGGTGAAAGTTGGCCGGATCTCCCGCACGCCAACAGGCCTGGGTACGGCGTGGGTTCGCTGCCCCGTAGCAGCCGCCAAGAAAGTGGCTGAGGGGCGGCTACTGGTTGGCTGGGCTTCGGCGCAGGTAAAACTGTTGGAGGCCCGCCCTCTGAGGTGCTACCGATGCCTGATGCCTGGCCATGTCAGGAAGGGGTGCACGTCGGAAATCGACCGCAGTGACCAATGCTACCGCTGCGGTCAAACCGGCCACAAGGCCAGAGACTGCATAGCCACGCCTCACTGCTCTCTGTGCGCAGCAGCGGGCAAACCTGCCGACCATAGCGCCGGCAGCGGCAACTGCACGACGGGGGCCAAAGCCCTGAAACGTGTGCCTCGGAAGATGTCCGGCAGACCAGACACCCCTAGAGCGTCATCGCCTCCGGCTACACAAGAGGGCCCGACTGACACTGCGCCAAGATGACGCCTGTTAGTCGGGTCCTCCAGGCGAACATTAACCACTGCGCCGGGGCTCAAGATCTCCTCCTGCAGTCCATGGCGCAGTGGTCGATAGATGCTGCCGTGGTCGCCGAGCCATACTATGTCCCTCCTAGGGATAACTGGGCTGCGGATCTGGACGGCTTGGTGGCCATCATTTTAAAAGTAGGGGCAGAAGGCACATTGCCCCCCTCCATCGTGTCGAGGGGTCAAGGCTACGTGGCGGTCCTCTGGGGAGAAATAACCTTGATCGGGGTATATTTCTCCCCCAACAGAAGTGTCCCCGAGTTTGAAGCCTTCCTTGGCCAGCTAGGGGCCCTCATTGGGCAGACCCTACCGCGCCCGGTGGTTGTCGCGGGCGACCTAAATGCCAAATCCATGGCTTGGGGTTGTCCCGCGACCGACACTCGTGGAGACCTTCTTGAGGAGTGGGCGACGATGACCGGCCTGTCGGTATTGAACCGAGGGTCGGCCAGTACCTGCGTGCGCTGGCAGGGGGAGTCCATCGTGGACGTAACGTTCGCGACCTCTGCCCTTGCGCCGCGTGTCCAAGACTGGAGAGTCCTGGAGAAGGTGGAGACATTATCAGACCATATGTATATCCGGTTTGATGTCTCCACCTCCTCCGAAGTCACATTGGACACGGATCGTCGTCCGAATGGCCGTGCTGCGACCCCGTCCCCCAGATGGGCCTTAAGCAGCCTGGATCGAGAAGCGGTGGAGATAGCGTCCCTCGTCCAGGCCTGGACAACATCTTCCGGGCCTGTGGAGGTCGAGGAAGAGGCAGCCAGGTTCCAGGACGCCATGTCACAAGTTTGTGACGCAGGCATGTCCCGAGCCAAGCCTCGGCCTCCGAAGCGACAAGTGTACTGGTGGTCTCGTGATATCGAAGAACTTCGATCCCGCTGCGGCAGGGCGAGACGCCAGTACACACGGTCGCGCCGACGCAGGCAGACCCGAGACATTGACGAGGAGACGCAGCTGTACAGCGCCTATAGAGAGGCGGTCAAGGCGCTGCAGCTCTCCATCTGTGAGGCGAAGGCGAGCGCCAGAGCGGAGCTTCTCGAGACTCTAAACCGAGATCCATGGGGGAGGCCGTACAAGGCGGTCAGGGGTAAGCTACGCCCCTGGGCCCCCCCCTTGACGGAGAGTCTCGAGCCTCGACTGCTGGGGGCCGTTGTCTCCAATCTGTTCCCGAACAGACCGGAACACCGGCCTCCGGAAATGGCACCACCCCGTCAGCACGTCGGGTATGAGGGCGCGGAAGTCGAGGTGCCTCCGGTAACGGAGGCAGAGCTAGACGCGGCCGTGCTGAGGCTTAAAGCCAAAAACACGGCACCGGGGCCAGATGGGATCCCGGGACGCGTCCTGGCTCTGGCGCTGCAGGCCCTGGGGGAGAGATTTCGCGGGCTACTGGACGCCTGTCTTCAGTCCGGCCGATTTCCGACCATATGGAAAACCGGCCGGCTCGTCTTACTTAAAAAAGACGGGCGTCCCGCGGAATCTCCATCAGCCTACCGTCCAATCGTGTTGCTAGATGAGGCGGACAAGCTGTTCGAGCGTATCATCTGTTGTCGCCTCGTCGAGCACCTCCGGGAGGTGGGTCCCGACTTATCCGAACATCAGTTTGGATTCCGAGAGGGCAGGTCGACCGTGGATGCGGTCGCGCGCATTAAAGCCCTCTCGGATGAGGCGGTCGACCACGGTGGGGTGCTCCTGGCGGTATCGCTAGATATCGCCAACGCATTCAACACTCTGCCGTGGTCATGCGTTAGGGAGGCGCTGAAACACCACAAGGTGCCTCCCTACCTATGCCAGATAGTCGGGGCCTACCTCTCGGAACGGTGTGTGGAGTACCCGGTCCAGGGCGGTGGGCTGACAAGGTGGGAGATGTCGTGCGGTGTTCCACAGGGCTCGGTCTTAGGGCCGCTCCTGTGGAACATCGGGTACGACTGGGTGCTGCGGGGGGAGCTTCTCTCGGGATCGAGCGTGACCTGCTACGCAGACGACACGCTAGTCACGTCCCGGGGGACCTCGTACCGGGAGGCAGCACGCCTCGCTACAGTGACAGTAGCACTGGTGGTAAGGCGCATAACGATGCTGGGGCTGGAGGTGGCGCTACACAAGTCCGAAGCGATTTGCTTCCACGCCGCCCGGAAGGCGCCACCTGCAGGATCCAGCATCGTCGTCGGTGGCACTCGAATCGAGGTCAAGTCCGACATGAAGTATCTTGGACTTGTCCTCGATTCCCGCTGGAGCTTCCGCCAACACTTCACCCGCCTGACCCCCCGATTGATGGCAGCATCGGGCGCATTGAAGCGGCTGATGCCCAACGTCGGGGGGCCAGAGAGTGCGAGCCGCCGCCTGTATATGGGGGTGGTGCGATCGATGGCCCTGTACGGGGCCCCGATCTGGGCGGTAAACCTGGCGGCCCGCAATGTCGCCCTGCTGAGGAAGGCTCAGAGGGCGATGGCCGTCAGCGTTGTACGCGGGTACCGCACCACCTCATACGATGCGGCGTGCTTACTGGCGGGAACGCCTCCCTGGGACCTGGAGGCGGAGGCCCAAGCGTCTCTGTACCAGTGGCGAAGGGACCTCCGGCTTCAGGAGTACCATCCTGCGCCCGGGGAGGTAGAAGAGCAGAAGCTCCTCCTCCGACAGTCCATTGTCCTTCAATGGGAGGAGCGACTAGCTAGAGTCGAGGGGGGACATAGGACTGTCGAGGCGGTTCGGCCGGTCCTACGAGACTGGCTGGAGAGAGAGCGGGGTTCGCTGACCTTCCGGTTGGTGCAGGTGCTCACGGGGCATGGCTGCTTTGGGAGCTACCTGCACCGGTTCGCCAGACGGGAGGTGACGGCCGGGTGCCACCAGTGCAGCAGCGACGAGGACACGGCGCAGCACACCTTGGAGGAATGCCCAGCTTGGGCGGGGCAGCGCCGCGACCTCGTGGCAGTGGTGGGGGACGACCTCTCCTTGCCGGCCGTAGTCAAGGCTATGGTCGCCGACGAGAGGTCGTGGAAAGCGGTCCTCTCCTTCTGCGAGGATGTGATGTCGCAGAAGGAGAATGCGGAGAGGGAGCGGGAGGCTGACCCAGCATCGCACCCGATCCGCCGCAAGCGCGCGGGGGCCCGGAGAAGGGCGTACGCCCACCTCATCCCCCCCACCTAGCGAGGCCTGGGCAGTGGCGCGGGGGCGTCGCTGCCCGTAACATAAGCCTCGCCGAGAAGGCGCGCGTGGTGTGTCCACGCGCCTTCTGAGGAGGCAGGGGTGGAAGTTCCTCTCTACCCCTCCCAGAGAAGGGCCCGCTGCGTGTGCTAGCGGCGGGCGGCGCCGGCGTGGTCGCGGTTGCGTACTTAGGAGATCCCGTGGCCACGCCCCACTGGTGGCGCGCAGACACAACGTTGGTTTTTTAGTGGGTAGCGGCGGCTTTTTTGCCGAGTCCCACATAATCCCGCATCTCCTCCCCCGAGGGTGCGGGTATGCATAAAGCATTTTTCCAACGAAAAAAAAAAACCCTTCGACGTGCTGTCACCTTGCCGTGGTGAAGGGGCTTGCGTGCCCCAATGACCCTCAGGGCTATGCCGGACAGGGCCTCCCAAACCGGACAGGCCTGAGGAGAGGGGCCAGACAAAGAACAGCACCCGACGTGCGGCTCCGCGTGTCCCTCTGAAACCAGCAGAGGGCACAGTGCGAGACGCCATGTCCCCCCCTGGGACGGAGTTGGCGGGCAGCCTCACAAAAAGGCTACCCTGGGGTGGCTCGCACCACCCGCGCGATGTGTGGCCACGGCCACTGTCGGGCAACCCGTAACCTGCACTGAGCAGACCGGGGACCTTCCTCACTGAGAGGGGGTCACGTGGAGTTAACCACTATAAAAAATCCCCAATCCCAAGGTGTGACTGGCGTGCTGATGGGATGCGTGGCTGGGGGGAGCCCAGTCACAAACGTCAGAAAGGGGGGGCATACCTCCTTAAAAAAATAGCAAATCATGAGTGGCTATATTCTGAATAGACTACCCCAGGAGGTTTCAATCCTCCGTGTCACCGCGGAACGGGCAAGTGCCCGCGCTGCGGTGACATGCTGCCCGTCGTATTCTGGGGGGGCACACCACTCAAGGACGGAAACCAACGACCATGGCCAATGCTTACTGGACAATGATGCATGCGGATTAGTTTTAAGGTTGCGCGGAGGAGGGGATAAGGAAGGTGAGAGAGCGGATGCCACGAAGCCTTCTCCTAACCCCCCAACTATGGCGTTCCGCCCAGTCCGGGATAACCGGGGGCGCTTTATACGTCACGCCGTCCCCGAGGAGGGCAAAGGAGAGGAGGAGGTGCCCGCGACACCACAGGAATTCGTGCGGTCACCCACACCAATCCCCACGAGGGTGTTCTGTGGGAAAAAGCCTCTCGTCGTGCTTGAGAGGCTCTCACCAGGTAGGGAAGAGTTCTTTTCCCCTGGGAAAGTCGACAAGCGTGACCTTCCCAGCGAAAAGTTCTTTTGTTCGCCGCTGCAGACGGACGCTGACACGGAAACAGCCGAGTCGGATGGCTCGCTGCATTTTTCCGCCGGGGAAGGACGCAAGCGGCTGCTCAGCGAAAAAAATGCTTCGGAAGGATCCAGTGAGGATGTTTCCGACCCCGGAGAGAGGCCCAGGTTCGGGCCTAATAAAAGAGGGCGTGGCCATCCCACATCAGCCCGGTACGTGGGGCTGGGGCTAGCCCAGGCCAAGGCCGAGTTCCTTAAACATAAGCGGGAGGAACTCGAGCTACAGGCTGAGGAGGAGGTGGCGGAGGCAACCCGCAAGGCGGTGAGCAGGCACCTTGCTCGCCTGTCAGAGTCTCCCTGGACACCAAGTGGCGATGAAGACGAGGACGCCCGCACTGCGCTAGCTTTGATCCAGCAGGTGCTGGACAGTTTGGGCGTCATCAACAAAGTCGCCACCAAATCGAGCAATTTAAAAGGGACATTCCAACGTGCTCTAAAGGAAGCCACAGTCGGGATCCGTGAAGCTGTTGCGGAGTTAGGCAGGCGCACAGTTTCAGACGAGACCAAGAGACTGGCCGCGGAAAACGCCCGCCTAAAGGCAGACATGGCCGAACTTCGCAAGGAGATGGACGAGCTTCGAGCCAGTCTCATGGAGCCGAGAGCTGGCACATCTAGCCAGGGGCAGAGCACCCTTGGGGGCAGCCCAACGCCGCTGACCCCGGGACCGAACGATCCTGCGTCCCGGGATATAGAGAGTATTGTTCGTGCTGTCACGAGCCAAATGGGCCAAATAATTAATGCCCGATTTGACGGGTTGGAGAAGGAAGGACGGCTTCTGCCAGCTCAACGTCTCCGCCCGCCATTGGCTGGTGACAAGAGGAAGGCTACGGCTTCTAATATGACACAGATGCCGTCAATTCTAGGGGCACCAGCTGCTCCGAAGAAGGGGCCTCCCAACTACACCGAGGAGCCGCCAAAGCGCGGCGGCAAGGGTAAGGGAAAGGGCAAAAAGAGTGTTGCCCCACAAATACCAAAAGCCCTCGTTCCCGAGAATGCAGGGTCCCCTCTGCCTCAGGTAGCAGCGCAGCCGAATAATGACTGGCAGGTAGTGGGTCACAAAAAAGGAAGGAAAAAATTCAAGCGGGTCAACTCCCAGCCACAACAGAGCCAGCAGAGGCAAAAGCCTCAGCGGCCCAAGAAGGCGAAGAAGTTAGCACCCCCACGTTCCTCAGCGGTGATTCTGACGTTGATGCCAGAGGCGGAGGAGCTGGGAGTGACGTACGCGAATGTGCTCTCCGAGGCAAAGAAGGTGGACCTGGCCGGTATCGGCATCACCAAGATGAAAATTAAACGCGCTGTCACTGGTGGTCAAGTACTGGAGGTTCCAGGAACCGATAGCGACGACAAAGCTGATCAGCTGGCGAAGGCCCTTGCGCAGAAGCTAGGCGAGCAGGCTGTCCGCATCTCAAGGCCAACCAAATGTGCGGAACTCCGCATATCGGAGCTGGATGACTCTGTGTCACCGGAGTCAGTGGCAGCCGCGATCAGTGTTATCGGCGGGTGCCCCGCGGAGAAAGTTAAGACTGGCGAGATCCGTCGAGGCATCCGCACCCTCGGCACACTCTGGGTGCGCTGCCCTGTTACGGCTGCCAAGAGAGTGATCCAGAGTGGGCGATTGGACCTTGGCTGGGGCCTCTCGGCCAAAGTCAGACTATTGGAGGAGAGGCCAATGAGATGTTTCAGATGTCTCCAAATGGGGCACACCATTGCGCAGTGCACTGCGACGGAGGACCACAGTGACCTTTGTTTTAAATGTGGTCAACCGGGACATAAGAGGGCAGCTTGCTCAGGGACACCCCGCTGTGTCCTATGTTCTGCTGCGGGTAAGCGTGCGGACCATAAAATCGGGTCCAAGGCCTGCACGAATTCCCGCTCTCAGAAGGCGAAGCGCGCTGGCGATGGCTCCCGAGTCCCCTCCCAGGTTGCTCCCCCCTCCACTAGTGCAGTGCAGGAGGCCGAGATGGAGTTCGAGGCCACGGAAAATCCAAATGGCCCTCAAGGTTCTGCAGACTAACCTTAACCACTGTGCCAGGGCTCAGGATCTGTTATTCCAGTCTCTGGCACAGTGGGGTATTCACGTGGCAGTTGTCGCGGAGCCGTACTCGGTCCCGCCTCGGGATGACTGGGTCGGGAACCTCGATGGGACGGTTGCTCTTGTGTCGAGGGTGGGCTCGCCTGCTTTCGAAGGCGTGCTGAAGGGGCAAGGTTTCGTGTCAGCGAGATGTGGGAGCGTCACATTCGTCGGCATATACTTCTCCCCGAACCGAGGCCTTGCGGACTTCGAGCGCTATCTAACAGAGGTAGGTGCTCGGGTCGCAATACTTCCTGGCCCGCTTATTGTCGCAGGGGACTTCAACGCCAAATCCACTGCATGGGGTTCACCTGTGACAGATGTGCGTGGCGAGGTGCTGGAAGAGTGGGCGGTGGCGACAGGACTCATCCTAGCCAACGTGGGAGCAGTCCAAACCTGCGTGCGGCAACAAGGCGGTTCCATTGTGGACTTGACCTTCACAAATGCCTCCCTGGCGGGCTGCGTAAATGGCTGGAAGGTAATGGTGGACGTGGAGACGCTGTCAGATCACCGATATATCCGGTATGACGTCTCCACGTTGCCACCAGCCTCCGGCCCAAGTACAGGTCCTCCTGCCGGCCGCGGTGGTGGCCCGAGATGGGCTCTAAGTAAACTCGACCGGGACCGGCTTACAGAAGCGACGATAGTTCAGGCTTGGCTGCCCATGCCGGAAGGTGAGGTCGTGGTGGAGGCGGAAGCATCCTGGTTCCGGGAAGCCATGACGCAGATATGCGACGCGGCGATGCCCCGGGCCAAGCCTCCATCACGAAAGACTCAAGTATACTGGTGGACAGCTGAGCTTGCACTCCTGCGCAAAGGCTGCTCAGATGCGCGGCGTCGGTACCAGAGGCAGAGGAGACGTCGGCGGTCAGATGAGGAGGCGGAGAGGACCCTGTATGGTCAGTACAAGGCAGCGAAGGAGTCCCTCAAGACTGCTATGGGCCGGGCCAAGGATGCTGCGAAAGAGGAATTCCTCGAGTCGCTAAATGCGGATCCGTGGGGCAGGCCCTATAAGCTTGTGAGAAGTAAGCTGCGCCCATGGGCCCCTCCCCTCACGCAGACTTTAGACCCGGATTTCCTCGAGGAAGTGGTGACGGCACTGTTTCCTGCCAGAGGTATTTTCAGTCCTCCAGAAATGGCGCCGCGGAACATTGAGGAGACCGAAGAGGTGCCGCCAGTTTCTGCGGGAGAACTGGGGGCAGCAGTTCTTCGCATGCGGGCCAAGAATACGGCCCCGGGCCCAGACGGTCTACCCGGCCGCGTATGGGCTCTTGTAATGGCAGAGCTGGAGCCGCGCCTTACTCGCCTCTTTTCGGCGTGCCTGGAGCAGGGGTGTTTTCCTGTGGGGTGGAAAACAGGAAAACTCGTCCTGCTGAAGAAGGAGGGTCGCCCGGCAGAGTCGCCATCGACCTATCGGCCAATCGTTTTGCTTGATGAGATCGGGAAGCTATTTGAGCGCATTATAGCTTCCCGCCTCACCAACCATATGCGGACAGTGGGACCGGACCTGGCCGATAACCAATTTGGATTCAGGAGCGGCCATTCCACGGTGGACGCCATCCTGTGCGTCAAAGCCCTGGCGCAAGAATCTGTTTCCCAAGGTGAGGTTGTATTGGCAGTGTCGTTAGACATTCGCAACGCCTTTAACACCATGCCTTGGGAAACAATTAACGAGGCTCTGCGTTTCCATGGCGTACCTCCTCATTTAGCCCGTATCATCAGGGCCTACCTGAGCGACCGGTTTGTGGAGTGGCCTGGGCAGCGCACGTGGGGCCGGAGACGGATGGAGTGCGGAGTGCCTCAGGGGTCGGTTCTAGGGCCACTTCTATGGAATGTTGGTTATGACTGGGTCTTGCGGGGGGAAAACCCTCGTGGAGTCGACGTATTCTGCTACGCTGACGACACGTTGGTGATGGCCAAGGGACCCAGTTATCGCGACGCAGCTGTTCTGGCTACGGCAGGTGTTGCCCAAGTCGTAAGCCGCATAAGACGGTTAGGGCTGGAGGTTGCTCTCCAAAAGTCAGAAGCCATCTGTTTTTACGGGCATCGGAAAGCACCTCCAACGGGTGCCCAAATAACTGTCGGTGGGGTCCCAATTGCTGTCAAGCCTACTCTGCAATATCTTGGAATTGTGCTTGACAGCAAGTGGAATTTCCAAGCTCATTTTGAGCGTCTGGCCCCAAAATTGTTGAGCGTTGCGGCGGCCCTCGGCCGTCTACTTAAAAACCTGGGAGGGCCCAATGCCCCGTGCCGCCGCTTATACACGGGAGTAGTGCGCTCTATAGCCCTCTATGGAGCACCCGTCTGGGCTGGTGCCATCGGCAGAAAGTGTGCAGCCCACCTACGAAGGTCTCAGAGAGCGATGGCGCTGAGAATGGTGCGTGGATACCGCACTGTATCCACCGACGCTGCGTGCGTCATGGCCGGATCCCTACCCTGGGACCTGGAGGCTAAAGTTCTGGCGGAACTCTTCTTCTGGCGAGCAGCGGCATGGGAGCGGGATCACTGGCCGGCTCCCTCTGAGATTGAGGCTCGACGCGCTGATCTCATCAAAGACGCGATGGGAGTCTGGGAGCTACGTCTGGAACGACCAACAGCTGGCTCCCGCACAATAGAAGCCATCCGCCCGGTCCTTAAAGAGTGGGTGGAAAGGCAACACGGGGTCCTGACCTTCCGTTTGACACAGATGCTGTCGGGGCACGGCTGCTTCGGCCAGTATCTGTGGAAGATCGTGGGTCGGGAACCAACCCCTGAATGCCATGAATGTGGAGCAGACCAGGATACGGCTCAGCACACTTTGGAAGTGTGTCCAGCATGGAGCGCGCAGCGGACAGCGCTCGTGTCTGGGATAGGGGCGGATCTGTCCTTGCCGGCAGTGGTTGCTGCCATGGTGAGGCAAGACACGGCGTGGCAGGCGATGCTCTCTTTCTGCGAGGAAGTGATGACGCAGAAAGAGAGCAACGAGCGCGAAAGGGAGATTGCGGCGGAAGTGCACTCCATTCGCCGGCGAAGAGTGGGAAGAAGGCGCGCCGCGCATGAGCGCGACCTTCCACCCTAAATAGGGTAGCGGGCGGCAGAGATGGAGGGTTTCTGTCGCACCTAGCTTAGTCCCTCGAGCGGGAAGCGCGTGGAAGCCTAGCGAAACGCGTTTCAGCGAAGTTAGCCGGGGGAGAAGTGTGATCTCTCCCCCGTCGTTATTATTCTAGTCAATAAAGCTGCTGGTGGGTTCGCGGAGAATACGCAAGTGGTCCCGTGTTCCCACCTAAAGTCAGCGAAGCGGCCAACGTCAGTTTTTAGCAGGTATTACGGGCACTATACACCCGCCGAGTCCTGCATAACCCGGTCTCCCTCTACAAGACCGGGTATGCGTAAAAGCATTTTCTGACGATAAAAAAAAAAAAAAAAAAAAAAAAAAAAAAAGGTTAGGTTAGGTTAGGTTCCCCTTCCCCTTCGAAGTGCTGTCACCTTGCCGTGGTGAAGGGGCTTGCGTGCCCCAATGACCCTCAGGGCTATGCCGGACAGGGCCTCCCAAACCGAACAGGCCTGAGGAGAGGGGCCAGACAAAGAACAGCACCCCGACGTGTGGCTCCGCGTGTCCCTCTGAAACCAGCAGAGGGCACAGTGTGAGACGCCAGGTCCCTCGGGACGGAGATGGAGCTCGCCCTCACGGGTGATGGTGGCTTCGGCCACCGGCGCGACGTTGTGGCTACGGTCACCGGCGGGCAACCCGTAACCTGCACTGAGCAGACCGGGGACCTTCCTCATTGAGAGGAAGGTCACGTGGAGTAAACCACTATAAAAATCCCCAATCCTAAGGTGTGACTGGCGTGCTGATGGGATGCGTGGCTGGGGGGAGCCCAGTCACAAACGTCAGAAAGGGGGGGCATACCTCCTTAAAAAAATAGCAAATCATGAGTGGCTATATTCTGAATAGACTACCCCAGGAGGTTTCAATCCTCCGTGTCACCGCGGAACGGGCAAGTGCCCGCGCTGCGGTGACATGCTGCCCGTCGTATTCTGGGGGGGCACACCACTCAAGGACGGAAACCAACGACCATGGCCAATGCTTACTGGACAATGATGCATGCGGATTAGTTTTAAGGTTGCGCGGAGGAGGGGATAAGGAAGGTGAGAGAGCGGATGCCACGAAGCCTTCTCCTAACCCCCCAACTATGGCGTTCCGCCCAGTTCGGGATAACCGGGGGCGTTTTATAAGTCACGCCGTTCCCGAGGAGGGCAACGGAGAGGAGGAGGTGCCCGTGGCACCACAAGAATTCGTGCGGTCGCCCACACCAATCCCTTCGAGGGTGTTCTGTGGGAAAAAGCCTCTCGTCGTGCTTGAGAGGCTCTCACCAGGTAGGGAAGAGTTCTTCTCCCCTGGGAAAGTCAACAAGCGTGACCTTCCCAGTGAAAAGTTCTTCTGTTCGCCGCTGCAGACGGACGCGGACACTGAGACAGCCGATTCGGACGGTTCGCTGCATATATCCGCTTCAAACCGATCTGGGGAAGGACGCAAGCGGCTGCTCAGCGGGAAAGATGGGTCGGAAGGATCCAGTGAAGATGTGTCCGACCCCGGAGAAAGGCCCAGGTTCGGGCCAAATAAGAGAGGGCGAGGCCATCCCACATCATCCCGGCACGTGGGGCCTGCCCAGGCCAAAGCCGAATTCCTCAAACAGAGGCGGGAGGAAGTTGAGCTACAGGCTGAGGAGGAGGTGGCGGAGGCAACCCGCAAGGCGGTGAGCAGGCACCTTGCTCGCCTGTCAGAGTCTCCATGGACACCAAGTGGCGACGAAGACGAGGACGCCCGCACTGCGCTAGCTTTGATCCAGCAGGTGCTGGACAGTTTGGGCGTCATCAACAAAGTCGCCACCAAATCGAGCAATTTAAAAGGGACATTCCAACGTGCTCTAAAGGAAGCCACAGTCGGGATCCGTGAAGCTGTTGCGGAGTTAGGCAGGCGCACAGTTTCAGACGAGACCAAGAGACTGGCCGCGGAAAATGCCCGCCTAAAGGCAGACATGGCCGAACTTCGCAAGGAGATGGACGAGCTTCGAGCCAGTCTCATGGAGCCGAGAGCTGGCACATCTAGCCAGGGGCAGAGCACCCTTGGGGGCAGCCCAACGCCGCTGACCCCGGGACCGAACGATCCTGCGTCCCGGGATATAGAGGGTATTGTTCGTGCTGTCACGATCCAAATGGGCCAAATAATAAATGCTCGTTTTGACGGTTTGGAAAAGGAAGGCCGGCTTCTGCCAGCTCAACGACTCCGCCCACCACTGGCTGGAGACAAAACGAGAGACACGGCCCCTAACAGGACACAGAAGCCGTCAACACTAGGGGCACCTGCTGCTCCGAAGAAAGGACCTCCCAACTACACTGAGGAGCCGCCAAAGAGTGGCGGTAAGGGTAAGGGAAGGGGCAAAAGGAGTGTTGCCCCACAAGTACAAAAAGCCCTCGTTCCCGAGAACACAGGGTCTCCTCTGCCTCAGATTGCAGAGCAGCCGAATAATAATTGGCAGGTAGTGGCTCATAAAAAAGGAGGAAAAAAATTCAAGCCAGTCAACTCCCAGCCACAACAGAGCCAGCAGAGGCAAAGGCCTCAGCGGCCCAAGAAGGCGAGGAAGTTAACACCGTCACGTTCCTCAGCTGTGGTTCTGACGTTGATGCCAGAAGCGAAAGAGCTAGGCGTAACGTACGCAAATGTGCTCTCTGAGGCAAAGAAGGTGGACCTGGCCGGTATCGGCATCACCAGGATGAAAATCAAACGTGCTGTCACTGGTGGTCAAGTACTGGAGGTGCCAGGGACGGATAGCGACGACAAAGCCGATCAACTGGCCAAGGCTCTTGCGGAGAAGTTAGGCGAGCAGGCTGTTCGCATCTCAAGGCCAACCAAATGTGCGGAGCTCCGCATATCGGAGCTGGATGACTCTGTGTCACCGGAGTCAGTGGCAGCCGCGATCAGGGTTATCGGTGGTTGCCCCGCGGATAAAGTTAAGACTGGCGAGATCCGTCGAGGCATCCGCACCCTCGGCACACTCTGGGTGCGCTGCCCTGTTACGGCTGCCAAGAGAGTGATCCAGGGTGGGCGATTGGACCTTGGCTGGGGTCTCTCGGCCAAAGTCAGCCTATTAGAGGAGAGGCCAATGAGATGTTTTAGATGTCTCCAATTGGGGCACACCATTGCGCAGTGCACTGCGACGGAGGACCACAGTGACCTTTGTTTTAAATGTGGTCAACCGGGACATAAGAGGGCAGCTTGCTCAGGTACACCTCGCTGTGTCCTATGTTCTGCTGCGGGTAAGCCTGCGGACCATAAAATCGGGTCCAAGGCCTGCACGAATTCCCGCTCTCAGAAGGAAAAGCGCGCTGGCGATGGCTCCCGAGTCCCCTCCCAGGTTGCTCCCCCCTCCACTAGTGTGGTGCAGGAGGCCGAGATGGAGTTCATGGCCACGGAAAATCTAAATGGCCCTCAAGGTTCTGCAGACTAACCTTAACCACTGTGCCAGGGCTCAGGATCTGTTATTCCAGTCTCTGGCACAGTGGGGTATTCACGTGGCAGTTGTAGCGGAGCCATACTCGGTCCCGCCTCGGGATGACTGGGTCGGAAACCTCGATGGGACGGTTGCACTTGTGTCGAGAGTGGGCGCAGGCTCCCCTGCGTTCGAAGACGTGCTGAAGGGGCAAGGTATCGTGTCGGCGAGATGTGGGAGTGTCACATTCGTTGGCATATACTTCTCCCCGAACCGAGGTCTTGCGGACTTTGAGCGCTACCTAACAGAGGTGGGTGCTCGTGTCGCAATACTTCCTGGCCCGCTTATTGTCGCAGGTGACTTCAACGCAAAATCCACTGCGTGGGGTTCACCTGTGACAGATGTGCGTGGCGAGGTGCTGGAAGAGTGGGCGGTAACGACTGGGCTCATTCTAGCCAACGTGGGAGCAGTCCAAACGTGCGTGCGGCAACAAGGCGGCTCCATTGTGGACCTGACCTTCACAAATGCCTCCCTGGCGGGCTGCGTAAATGGCTGGAAGGTAATGGTGGGCGTGGAGACGCTGTCAGATCACCGATATATCCGGTATGACGTCTCCACGTTGCCATCGGCCTCCGGCTCAAGTACAGGTCCTCCTGCCGTCAGTGGTGGTGGCTCGAGATGGGCTCTAAGCAAACTCGACCGTGACCGGCTTACAGAAGCGGCAATAGTTCAGGCATGGCTGCCCGTGCCGGAAGGTGAGGTTGTGGTGGAGGCGGAAGCATCCTGGTTCCGGGAAGCTATGACGCAGATATGCGACGCGGCGATGCCCCGGGCCAAGCCTCCATCACGGAAAACCCGAGTGTACTGGTGGACAGCTGAGCTTGCACTCCTGCGCAAAGGCTGCTCAGATGCACGGCGCCGGTACCAGAGACAGAGGAGACGTCGGCGGTCAGACGAGGAGGCGGAGAGGACCCTGTATGGCCAGTACAAGGCAGCGAAGGAGTCTCTTAAGACTGCTATGGGACGGGCCATGGATGCCGCGAAAGAGGAATTCCTGGAATCGCTAAACGCGGATCCGTGGGGCAGGCCCTATAAGCTGGTGAGAAGCAAGCTGCGCCCATGGGCCCCTCCCCTCACGCAGACCTTAGAACCGGCGTTCCTCGAGGAAGTGGTGACGGCACTGTTTCCTGCCAGAGGCAACGTTAGTCCTCCCGAAATGGCGCCGCGGAATATTGAAGCGACCGAAGAGGTGCCGCCGGTTTCTGCGGGAGAACTGGGGGCAGCAGTTCTTCGCATGCGGGCCAAAAACACGGCCCCGGGCCCAGACGGTCTACCTGGCCGCGTATGGGCTCTCGTAATGGCAGAGCTGGAGCCGCGTCTTACTCGCCTCTTCTCGGCGTGCCTGGAGCAGGGGTGTTTTCCTGTGGGGTGGAAAACAGGAAAACTCGTCCTGCTGAAGAAGGAGGGTCGCCCGGCAGAGTCGCCATCGACCTATCGGCCAATAGTTTTGCTTGACGAGGTCGGGAAGCTATTCGAGCGCATTATAGCTTCCCGCCTCATCAACCATATGCGGACAGTGGGGCCGGACCTGGCCGAAAACCAATTTGGGTTCAGGAGCGGCCATTCCACGGTGGACGCCATCCTGTGCGTCAAATCCCTGGCGCAAGAATCTGTTTCCCAAGGTGAGGTTGTATTGGCAGTGTCGCTAGACATTCGCAACGCTTTTAACACCATGCCTTGGGAAACAATTAACGAGGCTATGCGCTTCCATGGCGTACCTTCCCATTTAGCCCGTATCATCCGGGCCTATCTGAGCGACCGGTTTGTGGAGTGGCCTGGGCAGCGCACGTGGGGCCGGAAACGGATGGAGTGCGGCGTTCCTCAGGGGTCGGTTCTAGGGCCACTTCTCTGGAATGTCGGATATGACTGGGTCTTGCGGGGGGAAAACCCTCGTGGAGTTGACGTATTTTGCTACGCTGACGACACGTTGGTGATGGCCAAGGGACCCAGCTATCGCGACGCGGCCATTCTGGCCACGGCAGGTGTTGCCCAGGTCGTAGGCCGCATCAGACGGTTAGGGTTGGAGGTGGCTCTCCAAAAATCAGAAGCCATCTGTTTTTACGGGCATCGGAAAGCACCTCCAACGGGTGCCCAAATAACGGTCGGTGGGGTCCCAATTGCTGTCAAGCCTACTCTGCAATATCTTGGAATTGTGCTTGACAGCAAGTGGAATTTCCAAGCTCATTTTGAGCGTCTGGCCCCAAAATTGTTGAGCGTTGCGGCGGCCCTCGGCCGTCTACTTAAAAATCTGGGAGGGCCCAATGCCCCGTGCCGCCGCTTATACACGGGAGTAGTGCGCTCTATAGCCCTCTATGGGGCACCCGTCTGGGCTGGTGCCATCGGCAGAAAGTGTGCAGCCCACCTACGAAGGTCACAAAGAGCGATGGCGCTGAGAATGGTGCGTGGATACCGCACTGTATCCACCGACGCTGCGTGCGTCATGGCCGGATCCCTACCCTGGGACTTGGAGGCTGAAGTTCTGGCGGAACTCTTCTTCTGGCGAGCAGCGGCATGGGAGCGGGATCACTGGCCGGCTCCTTCCGAGATTGAGGCTCGACGCACTGACCTCACCAATACCGCGATGGGAGTCTGGGCGCTCCGTCTAGAACGGCCAACAGCTGGCTCCCGCACCATTGAAGCCATCCGCCCGGTCCTCAAAGAGTGGGTGGAAAGGCGTCACGGGGTCCTGACCTTTCGTTTGACCCAGATACTGTCAGGGCACGGCTGCTTCGGCCAGTATCTGTGGAAGATCGCGGGTCGGGAACCAACCCCTGAATGCCACGAATGTGGAGCAGACCGGGACACGGCTCAGCACACTTTGGAAGTGTGTCCGGCATGGAGCGCGCAGCGGACAGCGCTCGTGTCTGCGATAGGGGCGGATCTGTCCTTGCCGGCAGTGGTTGCTGCCATGGTGAGGCAAGACACAGCGTGGCAGGCGATGCTCTCTTTCTGCGAGGAAGTGATGACGCAGAAAGAGAGCAACGAGCGCGAAAGGGAGATTGCGGCGGAAGTGCACTCCATTCGCCGGCGAAGAGTGGGGAGAAGGCGCGCCGCGCATGAGCGTAACCTTCCACCCTAAATAGGGTAGCGGGCGGCAGAGATGGAGGGTTTCTGTCGCACCTAGCTTAGTCCCTCGAGCGGGAAGCGCGTGGAAGCCTAGCGAAACGCGTTTCAGCGAAGTTAGCCGGGGGAGAAGTGTGATCTCTCCCCCGTCGTTATTATTCTAGTCAATAAAGCTGCTGGTGGGTTCGCGGAGAATACGCAAGTGGTCCCGTGTTCCCACCTAAAGTCAGCGAAGCGGCCAACGTCAGTTTTTAGCAGGTATTACGGGCACTATACACCCGCCGAGTCCTGCATAACCCGGTCTCCCTCTACAAGACCGGGTATGCGTAAAAGCATTTTCTGACGGAAAAAAAAAAAAAAAAAAAAAAAAAAAAAAAAGGTTAGGTTCCCCTTCGAAGTGCTGTCACCTTGCCGTGGTGAAGGGGCTTGCGTGCCCCAATGACCCTCAGGGCTATGCCGGACAGGGCCTCCCAAACCGAACAGGCCTGAGGAGAGGGGCCAGACAAAGAACAGCACCCCGACGTGTGGCTCCGCGTGTCCCTCTGAAACCAGCAGAGGGCACAGTGTGAGACGCCAGGTCCCTCGGGACGGAGATGGAGCTCGCCCTCACGGGTGATGGTGGCTTCGGCCACCGGCGCGACGTTGTGGCTACGGTCACCGGCGGGCAACCCGTAACCTGCACTGAGCAGACCGGGGACCTTCCTCATTGAGAGGAAGGTCACGTGGAGTAAACCACTATAAAAATCCCCAATCCTAAGGTGTGACTGGCGTGCTGATGGGATGCGTGGCTGGGGGGAGCCCAGTCACAAACGTCAGAAAGGGGGGGCATACCTCCTTAAAAAAATAGCAAATCATGAGTGGCTATATTCTGAATAGACTACCCCAGGAGGTTTCAATCCTCCGTGTCACCGCGGAACGGGCAAGTGCCCGCGCTGCGGTGACATGCTGCCCGTCGTATTCTGGGGGGGCACACCACTCAAGGACGGAAACCAACGACCATGGCCAATGCTTACTGGACAATGATGCATGCGGATTAGTTTTAAGGTTGCGCGGAGGAGGGGATAAGGAAGGTGAGAGAGCGGATGCCACGAAGCCTTCTCCTAACCCCCCAACTATGGCGTTCCGCCCAGTTCGGGATAACCGGGGGCGTTTTATAAGTCACGCCGTTCCCGAGGAGGGCAACGGAGAGGAGGAGGTGCCCGTGGCACCACAAGAATTCGTGCGGTCGCCCACACCAATCCCTTCGAGGGTGTTCTGTGGGAAAAAGCCTCTCGTCGTGCTTGAGAGGCTCTCACCAGGTAGGGAAGAGTTCTTCTCCCCTGGGAAAGTCAACAAGCGTGACCTTCCCAGTGAAAAGTTCTTCTGTTCGCCGCTGCAGACGGACGCGGACACTGAGACAGCCGATTCGGACGGTTCGCTGCATATATCCGCTTCAAACCGATCTGGGGAAGGACGCAAGCGGCTGCTCAGCGGGAAAGATGGGTCGGAAGGATCCAGTGAAGATGTGTCCGACCCCGGAGAAAGGCCCAGGTTCGGGCCAAATAAGAGAGGGCGAGGCCATCCCACATCATCCCGGCACGTGGGGCCTGCCCAGGCCAAAGCCGAATTCCTCAAACAGAGGCGGGAGGAAGTTGAGCTACAGGCTGAGGAGGAGGTGGCGGAGGCAACCCGCAAGGCGGTGAGCAGGCACCTTGCTCGCCTGTCAGAGTCTCCATGGACACCAAGTGGCGACGAAGACGAGGACGCCCGCACTGCGCTAGCTTTGATCCAGCAGGTGCTGGACAGTTTGGGCGTCATCAACAAAGTCGCCACCAAATCGAGCAATTTAAAAGGGACATTCCAACGTGCTCTAAAGGAAGCCACAGTCGGGATCCGTGAAGCTGTTGCGGAGTTAGGCAGGCGCACAGTTTCAGACGAGACCAAGAGACTGGCCGCGGAAAATGCCCGCCTAAAGGCAGACATGGCCGAACTTCGCAAGGAGATGGACGAGCTTCGAGCCAGTCTCATGGAGCCGAGAGCTGGCACATCTAGCCAGGGGCAGAGCACCCTTGGGGGCAGCCCAACGCCGCTGACCCCGGGACCGAACGATCCTGCGTCCCGGGATATAGAGGGTATTGTTCGTGCTGTCACGATCCAAATGGGCCAAATAATAAATGCTCGTTTTGACGGTTTGGAAAAGGAAGGCCGGCTTCTGCCAGCTCAACGACTCCGCCCACCACTGGCTGGAGACAAAACGAGAGACACGGCCCCTAACAGGACACAGAAGCCGTCAACACTAGGGGCACCTGCTGCTCCGAAGAAAGGACCTCCCAACTACACTGAGGAGCCGCCAAAGAGTGGCGGTAAGGGTAAGGGAAGGGGCAAAAGGAGTGTTGCCCCACAAGTACAAAAAGCCCTCGTTCCCGAGAACACAGGGTCCCCTCTGCCTCAGATTGCAGAGCAGCCGAATAATAATTGGCAGGTAGTGGCTCATAAAAAAGGAGGAAAAAAATTCAAGCCAGTCAACTCCCAGCCACAACAGAGCCAGCAGAGGCAAAGGCCTCAGCGGCCCAAGAAGGCGAGGAAGTTAACACCGTCACGTTCCTCAGCTGTGGTTCTGACGTTGATGCCAGAAGCGAAAGAGCTAGGCGTAACGTACGCAAATGTGCTCTCTGAGGCAAAGAAGGTGGACCTGGCCGGTATCGGCATCACCAGGATGAAAATCAAACGTGCTGTCACTGGTGGTCAAGTACTGGAGGTGCCAGGGACGGATAGCGACGACAAAGCCGATCAACTGGCCAAGGCTCTTGCGGAGAAGTTAGGCGAGCAGGCTGTTCGCATCTCAAGGCCAACCAAATGTGCGGAGCTCCGCATATCGGAGCTGGATGACTCTGTGTCACCGGAGTCAGTGGCAGCCGCGATCAGGGTTATCGGTGGTTGCCCCGCGGATAAAGTTAAGACTGGCGAGATCCGTCGAGGCATCCGCACCCTCGGCACACTCTGGGTGCGCTGCCCTGTTACGGCTGCCAAGAGAGTGATCCAGGGTGGGCGATTGGACCTTGGCTGGGGTCTCTCGGCCAAAGTCAGCCTATTAGAGGAGAGGCCAATGAGATGTTTTAGATGTCTCCAATTGGGGCACACCATTGCGCAGTGCACTGCGACGGAGGACCACAGTGACCTTTGTTTTAAATGTGGTCAACCGGGACATAAGAGGGCAGCTTGCTCAGGTACACCTCGCTGTGTCCTATGTTCTGCTGCGGGTAAGCCTGCGGACCATAAAATCGGGTCCAAGGCCTGCACGAATTCCCGCTCTCAGAAGGAAAAGCGCGCTGGCGATGGCTCCCGAGTCCCCTCCCAGGTTGCTCCCCCCTCCACTAGTGTGGTGCAGGAGGCCGAGATGGAGTTCATGGCCACGGAAAATCTAAATGGCCCTCAAGGTTCTGCAGACTAACCTTAACCACTGTGCCAGGGCTCAGGATCTGTTATTCCAGTCTCTGGCACAGTGGGGTATTCACGTGGCAGTTGTAGCGGAGCCATACTCGGTCCCGCCTCGGGATGACTGGGTCGGAAACCTCGATGGGACGGTTGCACTTGTGTCGAGAGTGGGCGCAGGCTCCCCTGCGTTCGAAGACGTGCTGAAGGGGCAAGGTATCGTGTCGGCGAGATGTGGGAGTGTCACATTCGTTGGCATATACTTCTCCCCGAACCGAGGTCTTGCGGACTTTGAGCGCTACCTAACAGAGGTGGGTGCTCGTGTCGCAATACTTCCTGGCCCGCTTATTGTCGCAGGTGACTTCAACGCAAAATCCACTGCGTGGGGTTCACCTGTGACAGATGTGCGTGGCGAGGTGCTGGAAGAGTGGGCGGTAACGACTGGGCTCATTCTAGCCAACGTGGGAGCAGTCCAAACGTGCGTGCGGCAACAAGGCGGCTCCATTGTGGACCTGACCTTCACAAATGCCTCCCTGGCGGGCTGCGTAAATGGCTGGAAGGTAATGGTGGACGTGGAGACGCTGTCAGATCACCGATATATCCGGTATGACGTCTCCACGTTGCCATCGGCCTCCGGCTCAAGTACAGGTCCTCCTGCCGTCAGTGGTGGTGGCTCGAGATGGGCTCTAAGCAAACTCGACCGTGACCGGCTTACAGAAGCGGCAATAGTTCAGGCATGGCTGCCCGTGCCGGAAGGTGAGGTTGTGGTGGAGGCGGAAGCATCCTGGTTCCGGGAAGCTATGACGCAGATATGCGACGCGGCGATGCCCCGGGCCAAGCCTCCATCACGGAAAACCCGAGTGTACTGGTGGACAGCTGAGCTTGCACTCCTGCGCAAAGGCTGCTCAGATGCACGGCGCCGGTACCAGAGACAGAGGAGACGTCGGCGGTCAGACGAGGAGGCGGAGAGGACCCTGTATGGCCAGTACAAGGCAGCGAAGGAGTCTCTTAAGACTGCTATGGGACGGGCCATGGATGCCGCGAAAGAGGAATTCCTGGAATCGCTAAACGCGGATCCGTGGGGCAGGCCCTATAAGCTGGTGAGAAGCAAGCTGCGCCCATGGGCCCCTCCCCTCACGCAGACCTTAGAACCGGCGTTCCTCGAGGAAGTGGTGACGGCACTGTTTCCTGCCAGAGGCAACGTTAGTCCTCCCGAAATGGCGCCGCGGAATATTGAAGCGACCGAAGAGGTGCCGCCGGTTTCTGCGGGAGAACTGGGGGCAGCAGTTCTTCGCATGCGGGCCAAAAACACGGCCCCGGGCCCAGACGGTCTACCTGGCCGCGTATGGGCTCTCGTAATGGCAGAGCTGGAGCCGCGTCTTACTCGCCTCTTCTCGGCGTGCCTGGAGCAGGGGTGTTTTCCTGTGGGGTGGAAAACAGGAAAACTCGTCCTGCTGAAGAAGGAGGGTCGCCCGGCAGAGTCGCCATCGACCTATCGGCCAATAGTTTTGCTTGACGAGGTCGGGAAGCTATTCGAGCGCATTATAGCTTCCCGCCTCATCAACCATATGCGGACAGTGGGGCCGGACCTGGCCGAAAACCAATTTGGGTTCAGGAGCGGCCATTCCACGGTGGACGCCATCCTGTGCGTCAAATCCCTGGCGCAAGAATCTGTTTCCCAAGGTGAGGTTGTATTGGCAGTGTCGCTAGACATTCGCAACGCTTTTAACACCATGCCTTGGGAAACAATTAACGAGGCTATGCGCTTCCATGGCGTACCTTCCCATTTAGCCCGTATCATCCGGGCCTATCTGAGCGACCGGTTTGTGGAGTGGCCTGGGCAGCGCACGTGGGGCCGGAAACGGATGGAGTGCGGCGTTCCTCAGGGGTCGGTTCTAGGGCCACTTCTCTGGAATGTCGGATATGACTGGGTCTTGCGGGGGGAAAACCCTCGTGGAGTTGACGTATTTTGCTACGCTGACGACACGTTGGTGATGGCCAAGGGACCCAGCTATCGCGACGCGGCCATTCTGGCCACGGCAGGTGTTGCCCAGGTCGTAGGCCGCATCAGACGGTTAGGGTTGGAGGTGGCTCTCCAAAAATCAGAAGCCATCTGTTTTTACGGGCATCGGAAAGCACCTCCAACGGGTGCCCAAATAACGGTCGGTGGGGTCCCAATTGCTGTCAAGCCTACTCTGCAATATCTTGGAATTGTGCTTGACAGCAAGTGGAATTTCCAAGCTCATTTTGAGCGTCTGGCCCCAAAATTGTTGAGCGTTGCGGCGGCCCTCGGCCGTCTACTTAAAAATCTGGGAGGGCCCAATGCCCCGTGCCGCCGCTTATACACGGGAGTAGTGCGCTCTATAGCCCTCTATGGAGCACCCGTCTGGGCTGGTGCCATCGGCAGGAAGTGTGCAGCCCACCTACGAAGGTCACAGAGAGCGATGGCGCTGAGAATGGTGCGTGGATACCGCACTGTATCCACCGACGCTGCGTGCGTCATGGCCGGATCCCTACCCTGGGACCTGGAGGCTAAAGTCCTGGCGGAACTCTTCTTCTGGCGAGCAGCGGCATGGGAGCGGGATCACTGGCCGGCTCCTTCCGAGATTGAGGCTCGACGCACTGACCTCACCAATGACGCGATGGGAGTCTGGGCGCTCCGTCTAGAACGGCCAACAGCTGGCTCCCGCACCATTGAAGCCATCCGCCCGGTCCTCAAAGAGTGGGTGGGAAGGCGACACGGGGTCCTGACCTTCCGTTTGACACAGATCCTGTCGGGACACGGTTGTTTCGGCCAGTATCTGTGGAAGATCGTGGGTCGGGAACCAACCCCTGAATGCCACGAATGCGGCGGCGACCGAGATACGGCTCAGCACACTTTAGAAGTGTGTCCGGCATGGAGCGCGCAGCGGACAGCGCTCGTGTCTGTGATAGGGGCGGATCTGTCCTTGCCGGCAGTGGTTGCTGCCATGGTGAGGCAAGATACAGCGTGGCAGGCGATGCTCTCTTTCTGCGAGGAAGTGATGACGCAGAAAGAGAGCAACGAGCGCGAAAGGGAGATTGCGGCGGAAGAGCACTCCATTCGCCGGCGAAGAGTGGGGAGAAGGCGCGCCGCGCATGAGCGTAACCTTCCACCCTAAATAGGGTAGCGGGCGGCAGAGATGGAGGGTTTCTGTCGCACCTAGCTTAGTCCCTCGAGCGGGAAGCGCGTGGAAGCATAGCGAAACGCGTTTCAGCGAAGTTAGCCGGGGGAGAAGTGTGATCTCTCCCCCGTTTATTCTAGTCATTCCAGCTGCTGGTGGGTCCGCGGAGAATACGCAAGTGGTCCCGTGTTCCCGCCTAAAGCCAGCGAGGCGGCCAACGTCAGTTTTTAGCAGGTATTACGGGCAATATACACCCGCCGAGTCCTGCATAACCCGGTCTCCCTCTACAAGACCGGGTATGCGTAAAAGCATTTTCTGACGATAAAAAAAAAAAAAAAAAAAAAAAGGTTCCCCTCCACGGACCTGCTCGGTTGTCCGAGTGGGCGGGGAGGTGAACCCCGACGTGGCGCGTCCCCAGGTGGTGGATAGGGGAACGCCCCGGCTGCTGACGTCGAGCCGGGGTAGGACATAGTCCCGCGAACCAAACACTGGGGGGGAAACGGGGGGGGCTACGGCCCGGGAGGGACTCTCCGCGCGTCCCTCTGAATAGCAGAGGGCGCAGTGGATGAGTCGAGAGGAGGAGCCGTGCTAAGCCTCGTTCTGTCGAGGTCTTAGGTGGTGTCAATCGGGTCACTGCATTGGTCCGCGCGCAACGCAGTTCCTTCATTGACACCCTGAGGAGTGGCCGAGTAGTTAGTGGCCCTTGTGATTCCCGGGGCTATGCCGTATAGGGCCTCCCATAACGATCAGGCCCGGGGAGAAGGGCCAGACTATCGTGGCACACGGCGGGCGGCTCCGCGTGTCCCTCTGAGTAGCAGAGGGCACAGTGTGAGCCGCAATGTCCCTGCTGGGATGGTGGTTGAGCCCATTTGGGTTGGACTGTGAAGGAGGGTGTGGCTCCGGCCACGAGGCGCGGCGGGTTCGTCTCGCGGTCTGCAGACGGACGTTGGTTTCGGCCACCGCCGGGCAACCCGTAACCCACACTGAGTGGGCCGGGGGTTTCCCTCACTGAGAGGGAAATCACGTGGAAGAAAACCACTATAAAAATCACCCCAATCCCAAGGCGTGTCTGGCGTACTGAGGGGATGCGTGGCTGGAGGGAGTCCAGTCCCTAATGTCAGGGAGGGGCAAACCTCCTTAAACATAGCAAACATGAGTGGAAACGAAATTGTAAAACTACCCCAGGAGGTTTCAATCCTCCATGTCACCACAGGACGGGTAAGTGCCCGTGCTGTGGAGACATGCCGCCTTCCGTATTCTGGGGGGGCAAACCACTCGCGATCCGAAATCGACGACTTTGGCGAATGCATAATGGACACCGATGTACACAATGACTTGGTTTTGAGGTTGAACGGAGGGGGCAACGAGGAGGATGGCTGTCCGGCAGGGGCAGATGCGTCTACTACGCCCCCAAATAATGGGTTCCGGCCCCTACGGGATGCCCAGGGGCGCTTTGTGCGCCACGTTGGAGACGTGCCCACTGGAACGGCCTCGGACTCGTCGCACTCCCCACTCGACACAACGAAGGTGCTTAGTGAGAGGCGTAAAGCCGTCGTGGTATTGGAGAGGTTGACAGAAAGGGTCCCTTCTCTCGGCAGGGAGGAGTTCTTCTCCCCCAGGAGAATAGACGCGGGTGACCTGCCTGGAGGCGGGGAATTTTTCTCTCCGGAGCCAACCGACGCGGAAACTGCCGAATCCGACGTTTCCATGCCTGCTCAGGCCACTCAAACGGCTGATAGGCGGAAAAGGCAGCGTAGCGGGGGGAGTGAGACGGAAGCACCAGGGAGCGACGAGACTTCCGATGCCACGGAGCGAGGGAAATCTACCTCGGCACCTTCCAAGCGAGGAAGAGGCCGCCCTCTATCCAAGGCACACCACGTAGGGCTCTCCAAGGCCAAAGCCGAGCTACAGGAGCTGAAGCAGCAGGAGCTCGAGCTTCAGGCCGAAGAAGAGCTGAGGATGACGTCGCACAGACTGGCAAAGAGGCGCCTGGCCCTTAGGCCGGAACTCCTGAGAACGCCATGTGGATCTGACGATGAGGGCACCCGCACAGCCCTGGCCCTAAAGGAACAGGTGCGCGATAGTCTGGGGCTCATCACGGACGTGGCTACGAAGTCGCGAAACTTGAAGGGCACGTTCCAACGTGCCCTGAAGGAGGCTGTGGCCGCGATCCGGGATGTGGTCTCCGAGCTGGGGGACCGTACTGTCTCTGATGAGACGAGGAGGTTAGCTGCCGAGAACGCACGCCTAAAGGCCGAAATGGCCGATCTCCGTAAGGAGATGGGCGAGCTGCGTGCCAGTCTCGGGCGGCGCCCCGAAGATGCACCTGAAGAGGCAAGGACGATGGAGCGCAGTATCGTGGACCAGGTAAGTGCCATGATGGAAGCAAGGATGAGCGCCTGGGAGGAAAGACTGCTCCCACATCAGACGACCCAGGCACCTGCGCCGGCAAAGGAAGGGAGGACCGTCCAGTCAAGACCCTCGGTCACTGGAAGCTCCCCCCCTGGTCGCACCACGGCTACTACCATCTCACCGAGTGCGAAACGAAAAAAGGGGCAAAAGAAAAAGGAGTCCAAGAAGCCTCCTAAGACTCGCCCTGGCCCCGCTTCCCAATCCCAGCAGCCTCAGCCCCCAGGGCCTGCGACTGGGAATGATTGGTCGACTGTGGTCAAGTGGGGCAGGAAGAAGAAGATCCTGGTTCCGTCCACCGGCACAGAGGCGACTGGCAAGCCCCCACAGCCAGCGATACCGCAGGGAGCAAAAGGGGGGAAGAGCCAAAAGAAAAAGGCAGTGCTGCGCGCCCCGCGGTCAGCAGCCGTCGTCCTGACCCTCCAGGAGGGAGCGGAGGAGAGAGGCATCACCTACGGAACGGTGATTACCGAGGCCAAATCCAAAATTTCCCTGGACGTACTCGGTATCACCGGTCTGAGGTTCCGCAGGGCGGTGACAGGGGCAGCGATCCTGGAAATCCCGGGCCCGGGCACCTCTAGCGGCGAGAAAGCGGACTCCCTTGCTGCTAAGCTGAAGGAGACGCTAAAGGAGGCCGATGTCCGTATCTCCAGGCCGGTAAAGTGCGCGGAGATGCGTATTTCTGGCCTGGATGACTCGGTCACAGAAGGCGAACTCGCCGCTGCTGTGGCGCAATGTGGAGGCTGTGCCCTAGAGGCGGTGAAAGTTGGCCGGATCTCCCGCACGCCAACAGGCCTGGGTACGGCGTGGGTTCGCTGCCCCGTAGCAGCCGCCAAGAAAGTGGCTGAGGGGCGGCTACTGGTTGGCTGGGCTTCGGCGCAGGTAAAACTGTTGGAGGCCCGCCCTCTGAGGTGCTACCGATGCCTGATGCCTGGCCATGTCAGGAAGGGGTGCACGTCGGAAATTGACCGCAGTGACCAATGCTACCGCTGCGGTCAAACCGGCCACCTGGCCAGAGACTGCATGGCCACGCCTCACTGCTCTCTGTGCGCAGCAGCGGGCAAACCTGCAGACCATAGCGCCGGCAGTGGCAACTGCACGACGGGGGCCAAAGCCCCGAGACGTGTGCCTTGGAAGATGGCCGGCAGACCAGACACCCCTAGAGCGTCATCGCTTCCGGCTGCACAAGAGGGCCCGACTGACACTGCGCCAACATGACGCCTGTTAGTCGGGTCCTCCAGGCGAACATCAACCACTGCGCCGGGGCTCAAGATCTCCTCCTGCAGTCCATGGCGCAGTGGTCGATAGATGCTGCCGTGGTCGCCGAGCCATACTATGTCCCTCCTAGGGATAACTGGGCTGCGGATCTGGACGGATTGGTGGCCATCATTTTAAAAGTGGGGGCAGAAGGCACATTGCCCCCCTACATCGTGTCGAGGGGTCAAGGCTACGTGGCGGTCCTCTGGGGAGAAATAACCTTGATCGGGGTATACTTCTCCCCCAACAGAAGTGTCCCCGAGTTTGAAGCCTTCCTTGGCCAGCTAGGGGCCCTCATTGGGCAGACCCTACCGCGCCCGGTGGTTGTCGCGGGCGACCTAAATGCCAAATCCATGGCTTGGGGCTGTCCCGCGACCGACACTCGTGGAGACCTTCTCGAGGAGTGGGCGACGATGACCGGCCTGTCGGTGTTGAACCGAGGGTCGGCCAGCACCTGCGTGCGCTGGCAGGGGGAGTCCATCGTGGACGTAACGTTCGCGACCTCTGCCCTTGCGCCGCGTGTCCAAGACTGGAGAGTCCTGGAGAAGGTGGAGACATTATCAGACCATATGTATATCCGGTTTGATGTCTCCACCTCCTCCGAAGTCACATTGGACACGGATCGTCGTCCGAATGGCCGTGCTGCGACCCCGTCCCCCAGATGGGCCTTAAGCAGCCTGGATCGAGAAGCGGTGGAGATAGCGTCCCTCGTCCAGGCCTGGACAACATCTTCCGGGCCTGTGGAGGTCGAGGAAGAGGCAGCCAGGTTCCAGGACGCCATGTCACAAGTTTGTGACGCAGGCATGTCCCGAGCCAAGCCTCGGCCTCCGAAGCGACAAGTGTACTGGTGGTCTCGTGATATCGAAGAACTTCGATCCCGCTGCGGCAGGGCGAGACGCCAGTACACACGGTCGCGCCGACGCAGGCAGACCCGAGACATTGACGAGGAGACGCAGCTGTACAGCGCCTATAGAGAGGCGGTCAAGGCGCTGCAGCTCTCCATCTGCGAGGCGAAGGCGAGCGCCAGAGCGGAGCTTCTCGAGACTCTAAACCGAGATCCATGGGGGAGGCCGTACAAGGCGGTCAGGGGTAAGCTACGCCCCTGGGCCCCCCCCTTGACGGAGAGTCTCGAGCCTCGACTGCTGGGGGCCGTTGTCTCCAATCTGTTCCCGAACAGACCGGAACACCGGCCTCCGGAAATGGCACCACCCCGTCAGCACGTCGGGTATGAGGGCGCGGAAGTCGAGGTGCCTCCGGTAACGGAGGCAGAGCTAGACGCGGCCGTGCTGAGGCTTAAAGCCAAAAACACGGCACCGGGGCCAGATGGGATCCCGGGACGCGTCCTGGCTCTGGCGCTGCAGGCCCTGGGGGAGAGATTCCGCGGGCTACTGGACGCCTGTCTTCAGTCCGGCCGATTTCCGACCATATGGAAAACCGGCCGGCTCGTCCTACTTAAAAAAGACGGGCGTCCCGCGGAATCTCCATCAGCCTACCGTCCAATCGTGCTGCTCGATGAGGCGGACAAGCTGTTCGAGCGTATCATCTGTTGTCGCCTCGTCGAGCACCTCCGGGAGGTGGGTCCCGACTTATCCGAACATCAGTTTGGATTCCGAGAGGGCAGGTCGACCGTGGATGCGGTCGCGCGCATTAAAGCCCTCTCGGATGAGGCGGTCGACCGCGGTGGGGTGCTCCTGGCGGTATCGCTAGATATCGCCAACGCATTCAACACTCTGCCGTGGTCATGCGTTAGGGAGGCGCTGAAACACCACAAGGTGCCTCCCTACCTATGCCAAATAGTCGGGGCCTACCTCTCAGAACGGTGTGTGGAGTACCCGGTCCAGGACGGTGGGCTGACAAGGTGGGAGATGTCGTGCGGTGTTCCACAGGGCTCGGTCTTAGGGCCGCTCCTGTGGAACATCGGGTACGACTGGGTGCTGCGGGGGGAGCTTCTCTCGGGATCGAGCGTGACCTGCTACGCAGACGACACGCTAGTCACGTCCCGGGGGACCTCGTACCGGGAGGCAGCACGACTCGCTACAGTGACAGTAGCACTGGTGGTAAGGCGCATAACGATGCTGGGGCTGGAGGTGGCGCTACACAAGTCCGAAGCGATTTGCTTCCACGCCGCCCGGAAGGCGCCACCTGCAGGATCCAGCATCGTCGTCGGTGGCACTCGAATCGAGGTCAAGTCCGACATGAAGTATCTTGGACTTGTCCTCGATTCCCGCTGGAGCTTCCGCCAACACTTCACCCGCCTGACCCCCCGATTGATGGCAGCATCGGGCGCATTGAAGCGGCTGATGCCCAACGTCGGGGGGCCAGAGAGTGCGAGCCGCCGCCTGTATATGGGGGTGGTGCGATCGATGGCCCTGTACGGGGCCCCGATCTGGGCGGTAAACCTGGCGGCCCGCAATGTCGCCCTGCTGAGGAAGGCTCAGAGGGCGATGGCCGTCAGCGTTGTACGCGGGTACCGCACCACCTCATACGATGCGGCGTGCTTACTGGCGGGAACGCCTCCCTGGGACCTGGAGGCGGAGGCCCAAGCGTCTCTGTACCAGTGGCGAAGGGACCTCCGGCTTCAGGAGTACCATCCTGCGCCCGGGGAGGTAGAAGAGCAGAAGCTCCTCCTCCGACAGTCCATTGTCCTTCAATGGGAGGAGCGACTAGCTAGAGTCGAGGGGGGACATAGGACTGTCGAGGCGGTTCGGCCGGTCCTACGAGACTGGCTGGAGAGAGAGCGGGGTTCGCTGACCTTCCGGTTGGTGCAGGTGCTCACGGGGCATGGCTGCTTTGGGAGCTACCTGCACCGGTTCGCCAGACGGGAGGTGACGGCCGGGTGCCACCAGTGCAGCAGCGACGAGGACACGGCGCAGCACACCTTGGAGGAATGCCCAGCTTGGGCGGGGCAGCGCCGCGACCTCGTGGCAGTGGTGGGGGACGACCTCTCCTTGCCGGCCGTAGTCAAGGCTATGGTCGCCGACGAGAGGTCGTGGAAAGCGGTCCTCTCCTTCTGCGAGGATGTGATGTCGCAGAAGGAGAATGCGGAGAGGGAGCGGGAGGCTGACCCAGCATCGCACCCGATCCGCCGCAAGCGCGCGGGGGCCCGGAGAAGGGCGTACGCCCACCTCATCCCCCCCACCTAGCGAGGCCTGGGCAGTGGCGCGGGGGCGTCGCTGCCCGTAACATAAGCCTCGCCGAGAAGGCGCGCGTGGTGTGTCCACGCGCCTTCTGAGGAGGCAGGGGTGGAAGTTCCTCTCTACCCCTCCCAGAGAAGGGCCCGCTGCGTGTGCTAGCGGCGGGCGGCGCCGGCGTGGTCGCGGTTGCGTACTTAGGAGATCCCGTGGCCACGCCCCACTGGTGGCGCGCAGACACAACGTTGGTTTTTTAGTGGGTAGCGGCGGCTTTTTTGCCGAGTCCCACATAACCCGCATCTCCTCCCCCGAGGGTGCGGGTATGCATAAAGCATTTTTCCAACGAAAAAAAAAAAAAAAAAAAAAAAAAAAAAAAAGGTTAGGTTCCCCTTCGTAGTGCTGTCACCTTGCCGTGGTGAAGGGGCTTGCGTGCCCCAATGACCCTCAGGGCTATGCCGGACAGGGCCTCCCAAACCGGACAGGCCTGAGGAGAGGGGCCAGACAAAGAACAGCACCCCGACGTGTGGCTCCGCGTGTCCCTCTGAAACCAGCAGAGGGCACAGTGTGAGACGCCAGGTCCCTCGGGACGGAGCTGGAGCTCGGCCTCACGGGCGATAGTGGCTTCGGCCACCGGCGCGACGTTGTGGCTACGGCCACCGGCGGGCAACCCGTAACCTGCACTGAGCAGACCGGGGACCTTCCTCACTGAGAGGCGGGTCACGTGGAGTAAACCACTATAAAAATCCCCAATCCTAAGGTGTGACTGGCGTGCCGATGGGATGCATGGCTGGGGGGAGCCCAGTCCCCAACGTCAGAGAGGGGGGGCATACCTCCTTTAAACAATAGCAAATATGAGTGGCCTAAAACGTAAGAAACTACCCCAGGAGGTTCCAATCCTCCGTGTCACCACAGAACGGGCAAGTGCCCGCGCTGTGGAGACACGCCGCCCTTCGTATTCTGGGGGGGCAAACCACTCTGGACCGGAAAGCAAAGACAACTATGGCAAACGTTTAATGGACACCGATGCGCATGGATTGGCTCTAAGGCTACGCGGAGGAGGGGACAGGGAGGACGAGAAGGCAGCTGCTGCGCCACCCTCTCCAACCTTCCCAACGGTGGAGAACGAGGAGGAAATTTTCCGCCCTCACATGTCCCTCGCGAGGTCACCGCTGCGAGGGGTCGGCCAGGATAGTCCATGCATAGACCTGGACTCCGCCGCGATCCAGATCCCGGCGAGGAAGGAGGGCGGCGGACAAGCGCGCGGCCGCCATGGCCGTTTCGTGCGGCGTAACAAGGCGATAGAGGAGCCTATGAAGGTCGCGCAGGTCCTTCTCACACGGCTGGATGAGAGGATCCTCGCACGTGGGGATTCCGCACCGGATACTGACGACAGTATGCACACGGTGCGGTCCACCTTCTCGTCGCCAGCGACCTCCCCAAGTCGCCAGAAGAAGGACCTGCCGACGCAGAGGGCTGGCCCGGGGGGGAAGGGAAAGGCGCGCTCACGGACGCAGACTCCCTTCAAGCCTGGAGATGTAGCGGGGGGACGCAAATCACCGAGCTCCCCGACGCAACATAGCGACAAGGAGGAGGCACTGGGGCATAGGGACGAAGGCGCAGAGGCGTACCCGACCAACACCGAAAAGGAGCTAGTTCCTTCCGGCACGGCTAGCCCTGCAAAAAGCGGTCGCATGTGGCGGAACCCCCGTAAGAGGCCACGGTTCCACACCAGTCCCCAGTCGGGATCCAGCGGGGATGATGGAGACGAGTCCTGCCCGTCCGCCACAAGCGAAGGCTCGTCTCAGACATCAAAAGGACGAGGACGAGGTCGGCCCCCTTCTACCGGGAAGTATGTTGGCCTGGCCAAAGCGAAAGAGGCCTACAAACGGGCCATGCATGAAGAGATGCGCCTCGAGGCGGAGAGAGACGTGCAGGAGATGCAAATCAGAACCCGGCAAGGGTACTCGAAGTGCACTCCTTCGCCGCCTGCGCTGAATCCCGAGGAGGCCGCTGCCAACACAGAACTTGGGCAGCAGGTCGCAGACAGTGTGGCTGTCATTGAGAAAGTAGCGGCCACCTCTAAAAACCTGAAGGGTGGGTACATCCGGTGCCTTAAAGATGCCGCGTCCGCTATATCGGATGCGTTTGCCGTACTCAGCAAACGCACCGTTTCCGAGGAAACGGCGCGGCTTCAAGCAGACAACAGCCGGCTAAGGTCAGAAATGGCCGGCTTACGAAAAGAGATGGCCGAAATCAAGGCCCAACTGGAGGGGCTGCGGAAGCAGGGAAATCCTACACCCTCCCCAACCCGACGTAACGAGAAGGAGCGGCCCCCCGCGCTGCCCTCTACCAGCGAACGGACAGACGGTCGTGCCAATGCCACCCCTTCTATCCCTTTAACAGAGGAGATCTGTCGAGTGGTCATGGCCCAGGTCGGGACGTATTTGGACGCCCGCATGGCCGCAATCAGCGACAGACTCCTCCCGGAGAAGAGGGCGCGGCCTCCGCTGGCAAACCGAGACAAAACTGGGGGAGCAGAGCCGGAGTCTGGCGTGGCCCCCGCTTCCGCTTCCGCTTCCGTAGGTGGAGCGTCCTACGCGGGCGCTGTGAAGCGGTCAAAAAGACGAAAAGGCAAGGGAGTTTCTTCCGGGAGGGTCCCAGCCCCGGGAGAGTCGGGTCGGGAAGCAACAGCGCCTGCGCCTGCGCCTGCAGCGTTGGAAGAGCCCTGGACGACGGTAAAGGGCAAAAAAACAACAAGGAAGAAGCAGAGGGACGGCCCTACAAGCCAGGCAGCCCCAAAAAAGAAGGCCCGGAGGCTGCGCCTCCCCCGGTCAACGGCGGTAGTGTTTACGCTAGTGGAGCCCAAGGCGGACACTAGCGAAAGAGATAGCTACGCGTCCATCATCGGGGAGGCCAAAAAGCGGGTAGACCTCGATGCGCTGGGGATCTCGGGTGTTCGGGTCCGACGTACCGCGACGAATGCCCGTATATTCGAGATTCCCGGCGGCGAGAGTGGCGAAAAGGCCGACGCCCTTGCCCAAAAACTCAGGGAGGTGATGGATCCCGCCGTGGTCCGGATCTCCAGGCCCACTAGATGTGCGGAGATGCGCATCTCGGGCCTGGATGACTCGGTGACATCTCCGGAGGTGGTCGCGGCGGTTGCACGAGAGGGCGGTTGCGCGGCGGAAGACGTCAAGGCTGGCGAAGTGACGCTTGGCCCCTCGGGACTGGGCACTGTGTGGCTGCGATGCCCTATTGCGGCTGCAAAAAAGGTGGCTCAGGCCGGACGTCTCCGCGTGGGGTGGGTGTCGGCGCAGGTGACGTTGCTCGACGCCCGGCCCATACGATGCTTCCGATGCATGGAAGTGGGGCACGTGCGCGCCGCGTGCAAGTCTGAGGTAGACCGCAGCCTCCTTTGCTATCGGTGCAGCGGGTCGGGCCATATCGCCCGCGATTGCAACGCTGCCGCACATTGCGCGCTGTGCGCGGAGGCGGGCGCCCCCGCGGGCCACAGGGTGGGAAGCGTTTCATGCAACCCACCCAAAAGAAAGAGGACTGCTGCCGACAGGTCCGAAGCCACATCGCAGCCTAGTCACCCACCTGAACCCAGGGTCGAGGAGGATCGGATGGCCACTGACTAGTAATGGCCACCCAATACCTACAGGCGAACATAAACCACTCCGCCAGAGCTCAGGACCTTCTGCTCCAGAGCATGGCGGAGTGGTTGATACAAATCGCAGTCGTGGCCGAGCCGTACTCAGTCCCCTCCAGGGAAAACTGGGTGGGGGATAGAGACGGACTGGTGGCAGTGGTCACGCAGCCGCAAGCAGGATCCGCGCCCCACCGAGACGTCACCAAGGGGCGTGGTTTTGTGTCGACACACCTGGGGGACACAATGGTCGTTGGGACCTATTTTTCGCCAAACAGGAGCCTCACCGAGTTCGAGTCCTTTCTTGACGAGGTGGGTTCCCTGTTTGGCGAAAATCGCCCTGTGCAGCTGCTGGTCGCTGGAGACTTCAACGCTAAGTCCACGGCGTGGGGATCTCCAGCGACTGACGCGCGAGGGCAGGCGCTGGAGGAATGGGCGGTCGAAGTGGGGCTGCTGATCCTCAACAGGGGGTCAACGAACACGTGCGTGCGACAGCGGGGAGGCTCAATTGTGGACATAACATTGGCCAGCCCCGCCCTCGCACGACGTGTTTCAGGCTGGAAAGTGATGACGGACGTGGAGACGCTCTCGGACCATCGCTACATCCGTTTCGAGGTCTCCACGTTCCCCCTCACCCCAAGGAGCGAGAACCGACCCCCTGCAGGGGAAGGGCCGCGGTGGCGGCTGGGGCAACTGGACAGGGAGATGGCCCAAGAGGCAGTCCTGGTGGAGTCGTGGCAGGTCGGAGCTGGGCCCATAGGCGACATCGATGTCGAGACGGAGCAGCAGGTTGCCGCCACGCACCGGATTTGCGATGCCGCTATGCCCCGCGCGAGGCCAGCCCCGCCTCGTCGTCGCGTGTACTGGTGGCGCGAGGAGATCCGCGTCTCACGGAGCGAGTGCACGGCGGCGCGCCGCCAGTACACCAGGAGCAGGCGGAGAAGGATGCGCGACCCCGTCAGGGAGGAGGCGCTTTACGCTGCCTACCGAGAAAAATGCCACCAGCTCCAGGCGGACATTGCACGGGCGAAGGAGGCCGCGTGGAAGGAGTGGCTGGAGACGCTGGACTTACACCCATGGGGGCGCCCTTACAAAACTGTAAGGGCAAAACTCCGGCCATGGGCCCCCCCGCTGACCAGTAGTCTCGAGCCTCTCCTCCTAGAGCGGGTCCTCTCCGGCCTGTTCCCCGAAAGAGAGGCATGGCGTCCACCGGCGATGGGTGGAAACCCGGCGAGAGGCGAGGACGTAGTGCCTCCTGTGACAGAGGCAGAGCTTGGGGCCGCAATAGCCAGGCTCAAACTAAAAAACGGCGCCCCCGGACCCGATGGCGTGCCTGGGCGCATCGTGGTGCTCGCGCTTGCGGCAGAAGAGCTGGAGGAGAGGGTGAGGACCCTCTTTAGCGCATGCCTCGACCGAGGTCAGTTCCCGCGAAGCTGGAAGACGGGTAAGCTCGTCCTCCTCCAGAAGGACGGGCGCCCAGCAGAGTCGCCGTCGGCCTACCGCCCCATCGTCCTGCTTGACGAGATGGGCAAGCTTTTCGAACGGGTTATCGCTGCCCGTCTCGTCAAGCACCTCGAGGAGGTAGGACCCGACCTACACGACTGCCAGTACGGCTTCCGGCGGGAAAGGTCGACGATAGACGCGATTGCGCAACTGAGGGTCCTCGCCGAGGAGGCTGTCTCGCAGGGCGGAGTGATGTTGGCCGTGTCGCTTGACATAGCGAATGCCTTCAACACCCTGCCCTTTGAGACAGTCAAGGCAGCGCTGCAGTACCACGGAGTGCCCCAGTACCTGCAGAATATAGTAGGGGATTACTTCCGGGACCGGGCCATTACTTATCCGACCCAAAACGGATGGGGAAATCGGAGGGTCACATGCGGTGTTCCACAGGGGTCGGTCCTCGGACCACTCCTGTGGAACATCGGATACGACTGGGTGCTCCGCGGTACCAACCTGCGGGGCGTCGGCGTACTCTGCTACGCCGACGACACTCTCGTCACCGCAACCGGGAGCACCCATAGACAAGCCGTGCTCCTTGGCACAGCGGGGGTTGCCCAGGTGGTGAGCCGTATTAGGGCCTTGGGGCTCGAGGTGGCCTTAAACAAGTCGGAGGCCCTCTTCTTCCATGGGCCTCGAAACGCACCGCCTCCCGGCCTGGCGATCGTCATAGGGGGCACCTCCATCGCCATCGAGTCGACGCTGCGATACCTAGGTATTGTCCTCGATGGGCGATGGAGCTTCACAGAGCACTTCTCCCGCAAGGCGCCAAAGCTGGTGGCTGCAGCCGGAGCACTCGGGGGGCTGCTCCCGAATATCGGAGGGCCGGGCAGCACATGCCGCCGCCTGTACCAGGGGGTTGTACGCTCTATGGCGATGTACGGGGCTCCCATATGGGCGGAGGCCCTGAACGCTCGGAACGTGGCCCAGTTGCGCAGACCCCAACGGGTGATAGCGACCAGGGCCATCCGAGCGTACAGGACGGTCTCGTTTGAAGCGGCAACCCTGCTGGCAGGTAGCCCGCCGTGGGACCTCGAAGCCGAGGTCCTTGCGGCGGTATACTGGCAAGTAGCAGCAGTGCGAGCGGAGGGCAATCGTCCACTTCCGGAGGAGATCAAGCTCTGGAGGGACGAGGCCAGGGGTGATCTCCTCAGGAAGTGGGACGAAAGGCTGCAGGCCCCAAGCGCAAGCCGGGAGGTGGTGGGCGCCATACGTCCGGTCCTCAGGGACTGGCTGGGCCGCGATTTCGGCGAGATGACTTTCCACCTGACACAGATACTCACCGGGCACGGATGCTTCGGCAAATACCTGTGTCAGGTGGCCCGCCGCGAGGACACCACAGTGTGCAAACACTGCACGGGTGGAGAGGAGGACACGGCGCAGCACACCCGCGCCGTGTGCCCCGCATGGCAAGTACCGCGATCACAACTGATCGCGGCCATCGGGGCGGACCTCTCACTGCCAGTCATGGTTGGGGTCATGACACGCAGCAGGGACGCGTGGGAAGCGGTGGTTGCATTCTGCAACGCCGTCATGTCCCAAAAGGAGGCGGCGGAGAGGGAGCGAGAGGATGACCCCCTCGCACCACCCACTCGCCGAAGGAGAGTAGGGCGAAGGCGGGCCGCTTATGACCGCCAAATACCGCCCTAACCGGGACCTCGGGCAACTGATCGGGAGATTGGTTGCCCGACGAGAATGCGTCCCGAGGTGGAAAGGTGGCCTTGGGTGAGGTCCCCTGTAGGCGAGAGGGAGTGGGCTCAGAAGCCCGCAGAGCCGGGCCCAAAAAGGGCAAGACGCCGCAAATGGGTGCCGCGGTAAGCGCCAAGCGTCCCCGTAGCCCCACACCAGGCGGAGAGAGGTCAGACCGAGGGGTTTTAGTGGGTAGACTGGAGACCAGGAGTCCCACATACCCGTCCTTTATTACAACACCTCAAGGACGGGATGCGTAACGCATTTCCCCTCGTAAAAAAAAAAAAAAAAAAAAAAAAAAAAAAAAAAAAAAAAAAAAAAAAAAAAAAAAAAGGTTAGGTTAGGTTCCCCCCCGAGGGTGTCCACCTTGTCGTGGTGGGGGGGCTCAGTACCTGCGTTGTGCGCGCGGGGAAGCCAAGAGACACCAGGGAGGGGGCCTACGGGCCAAGACGGGCGGGGGAGAAAGGTGCTGGTTGGTGGCTTCGGCCTGCGTGGGTCCTGGGGGCTCTGACCTTGTGGTTGTTGGAGGATGTCGGAAGGACTCTCGACGTGTCGTAGCTGTGGGTGGCTGCCTGGCTAGTGAGCCTCCTGCTCCTCTGATACTGCCTACTTGCCAGGAAGGATTGTGCATTTCGATTTCTGAGAAATCGAAAACGCAAATCCATTCCCCAGGCGGGTCGGCTGTATTAGCGAGGCGGGAGGATCACATATCAGGTGTCATGCATGTCTGTGACACGTCAGGGGGGTTTCCGGCTTCTGACGGCGTCTGCGGGGGCCGAGTTTCTAGGATTCGCGGGGGACGGGACATCAGTCGGCACCTGGGGAGGGACCCACGGGGTAGGGGCTTTTGTCCTCCCGTGGCTGGGTAAGGGGTAGGGGCGTTTGTCCTCCCGTGGCGGGCCGAGGGGTAGGGGCGTTTGTCCTCCCTTGGCGTGGAGAGGGTGTCATGGGGTAGGGGCGTTTGTCCTCCCGTGGCAGGCCGAGGGGTAGGGGCGTTTGTCCTCCCTCAGCCGGGAGGCTGGGACCGAAGCGCCGTGTGTCGGTGGCGGTCCTAGCTTCCAGAGGGTCCCTCAGCGTGTCTCTGCAGCAGCAGAGTTCACGGCTGTATATGGGGACGAGGAGAGGTGGTCGTGGGGTAGGGGCGTTTGTCCTCCCACGGCCGGCTGAGGGGTAGGGGCTTTTGTCCTCCCTCAGCAAGGAGGGTGGGACCGAAGCACCGTGTGTCGGTGGCGGTCCCCGCTTCCTGGGGGCTTGGGGAAGTAGGTGAGGGTAAGGCACACTGCTATGCTACAGTGTGTCTTTCGGTGAGGGTTCGTCTTAGGGCGAAAGTGCCGGTGGTGTCGTGGTGACATGTTCGCGATCCCATGGCATCACCGCTACGGCACGGGTTGGCAGCATCCCAGAGTTTTAGTGGGTAGGCTAGTCCCTCGCGGACTAGAGAGCCCCACATAACCAATGCGTAATGTCTGACTCTACCCCCGAGGGTCTCATATTACGTAGTGGTATGCAATTCAATGCAATGAAAAAGAGAGGTTAGGTTAGGTTAGGTTAGGTTAGGTTAGGTTCCCCTTCGTCCCCCCCGACGTGCTGCCACCTTGCCGTGGTGGGGGGGCTTGCGTGCTCCTGTGATCCCCGAGGCTATACCGGACAGGGCTACCCATACCGGAAAGGCGAGGGGGGGAGGGGCCAGACAAAGAGCGGCACAGGAGGAGCGCGCCCAGTTGCGCAGGGAGGCTTCGGCCCCGGAGGGACTCTCCGCGCGTCCCTCTGAGCAGCAGAGGGCGCAGTGGATGAGGTCGGAGGAGGAGCCGTGGGACGTTTGTCCCCGGGAGGGTTCTCCGCGCGTCCCTCTGAGTAGCAGAGGGCGCAGTGGAGGAACCAAGGGAGGGCGGGCCTGGCGAGCACTAACCATGCCGTCGGGCAGGCGTTGGGGGGCTTATCCTGCCCGCGCCACCGCCGGAACCGTAACCCCGTTTCGAGTGTCGTGGTCACGTCTCGCGGCTTGGAACGGGAACGGAGGTCTTGCCTTCATTGGCCGGACCGCGAGGAGACAACCTCTATAAAAAATCCCCAATCCCCGACGCTGCGGTACATGGCGTCGGGAAACTCGACGGAGGGGGTCAACAGGACCGGGCTTCTTGCGCGCGTAGCCTGGACAGGGTTCGTCCGCCCTGACACTATAGTCTGCCCGAGTGGCCCCTCGTGTGCTGCGGATGTGAGCAGCCTCTGGACCGGCGAACCTTCCACCCGCCAGGCACTGCTCTTTGAGGTGGGGTAGATTGCGTCCTCCCATTTCATGAGGAAATGGAGGGCGCGTATAATCTCCCTAGTTCGGGATCAGTGTCGGGGGAGTGGGGGAATCGTTGTCCTGGAGGTTGCACAGATCCTGGGCACAGCGAGGGTTCTACTTGGGTGGGCTTGTGTTTGGGCGGGGGGGTCTTGCCCGGTCTGGGTGTGCCGGGGCCCGTGCCTGTTTTCACCCTCTGAGAGTGGCTGGAGGGTAGTCCAGCCGCTAGTGGCCAACCATGGGAGACTGCCCGCCCTCCCAGTGGTATTAGGGTTACCCAGGTACAGGGGGCACTGCCTGGGTGGACTGCTTTTCCCCCTTACTCGTGGGATCAAAATTATAAATTTGAAAAAGGTTAACGGACAAGGACCTGAACATGCACAACGATCGGATTTTGTTGACACGGCGGTGGAAGCGGGCGCCCTGATGGCGCGCGCCGAAGCCAACAACCCTGGCGCGAAAGACGTAAACCTGGACGTAACGGCTGAGGAGGAGATCTTCCGCCCTCGCATATCCCTGGCGCGGTCACCGACGAGAGGGGGTAGAGGCGATCAAGCCGTGGGCTTCTCGGCTCCACGAATTGACCAGAACTCCACTGAAACGGTCGGCATCCCAGCACGCGACCGCCAAGGCCGTTTCGTGCGGTCTGGGATGGCGGTGGGGCGTGGGGAGGCTCGCGAGGCAGGAGACGCGGGCACCTCCAAGGACCTAACCGCTCAACGACACCTTACGGTGTTGCTCGAGCGCGGAACCGTGGAGAAGTATCTCGAGGGCCAGAGAGAGGCGAGGAACGAGGAGGCTAACACCACCCGGGAAACTGAGAGGGTCAATAGGTCCAGATCGGCGTCCAGATCACCTGGACCCAAAGGATCAGGCGGTCGGCTTTGGGCTGGGAAGGGCCCAAAACGTGTCTGCCTTGAGGGAGCTGACTTCTTGTCAGCGGATAGCGGGGCAGAGGAGGAGGTGGAGCCAAAACGAGGCAGAGGCTGCCCTCCCACATCGGCGGAGTATGCAGGTCTAGCAGCGACGCAGAGGGCTCTCAATGAGGCCAAAAGGGAAGCCCTAAAATTAGAGGCGGAGTTAGCGATTGCTAACAGCTCCGCTTTGGCTCGGAAATTCAGAGAGACTCGTCTCTCCGAGTCTTCATCCGCCAGCGAAGATGCCAACAAATCTGTTACTGACCTAAACAAGTCGGTAGCAGACCAAGTGGCCATTATTAAAGACGTGGCCCTAAAGTCAGGTCACTTAAAGGGCACCTTTGTGCGCGCACTCAAGGAGGCAGCGGCAGCTATAACAGTGGCAGTTGAGAGCCTGAGCGCACGCACAACATCGGAGGAGACCCGGCTACTGCAGGCGACTAATAGCCGCCTGCAATCGGAAATGGTCGACATGTCAGCGTGCAATACACGGTTACAAGCGGAACTTGCCGACATCAGGATGGAGCTGACCTGCCTCAAGACCGAAATGAGAAGTGTGCCAAGGGCACCCTCACAGGTTCAGACGAGTTTGCTTCCTCATGCGGAGCATGTGGAGCCGTCTTCCGACCGGGAAACAATTATAGCGCTGATGAATGCCCGGTTCGAAGCGCTAGAGGTGGAAGGGCGGCTATTGCCCGCAAAAAACATGCGGCCCCAACTAGCCGCTGACAGGAAGAAACGAAGTAAAAAACAGGAGGATAATTTACCGGCAGCAGTACCACCTGCTAACGTGGCACCTTCCACAGCCACAGGTGCCCAGATAGGAGGCAAGACTGGTGGCAAGAAACAGCAGAAGAAAAAGAGAGGGACTGCTCAGGGCGACGTCACGACTGAACCACCGCCAACGATACCCGCGTCCAAGTCCATCACTGAGACTTGGACCCAAGTTGTTAGCCGGAGCAGCGTTAGAGCGCGCTCACGGACGCAGACTCCCTTTAAGCCTGGAGATGTAGCGGGGGGACGCAAATCACCGAGCTCCCCGACGCAACATAGCGACAAGGAGGAGGCACTGGGGCATAGGGACGAAGGCGCAGAGGCGTACCCGACCAACACCGAAAAGGAGCTAGTTCCTTCCGGCACGGCTAGCCCTGCAAAAAGCGGTCGCATGTGGCGGAACCCCCGTAAGAGGCCACGGTTCCACACCAGTCCCCAGTCGGGATCCAGCGGGGATGATGGAGACGAGTCCTGCCCGTCCGCCACAAGCGAAGGCTCGTCTCAGACATCAAAAGGACGAGGACGAGGTCGGCCCCCTTCTACCGGGAAGTATGTTGGCCTGGCCAAAGCGAAAGAGGCCTACAAACGGGCCATGCATGAAGAGATGCGCCTCGAGGCGGAGAGAGACGTGCAGGAGATGCAAATCAGAACCCGGCAAGGGTACTCGAAGTGCACTCCTTCGCCGCCTGCGCTGAATCCCGAGGAGGCCGCTGCCAACACAGAACTTGGGCAGCAGGTCGCAGACAGTGTGGCTGTCATTGAGAAAGTAGCGGCCACCTCTAAAAACCTGAAGGGTGGGTACATCCGGTGCCTTAAAGATGCCGCGTCCGCTATATCGGATGCGTTTGCCGTACTCAGCAAACGCACCGTTTCCGAGGAAACGGCGCGGCTTCAAGCAGACAACAGCCGGCTAAGGTCAGAAATGGCCGGCTTACGAAAAGAGATGGCCGAAATCAAGGCCCAACTGGAGGGGCTGCGGAAGCAGGGAAATCCTACACCCTCCCCAACCCGACGTAACGAGAAGGAGCGGCCCCCCGCGCTGCCCTCTACCAGCGAACGGACAGACGGTCGTGCCAATGCCACCCCTTCTATCCCTTTAACAGAGGAGATCTGTCGAGTGGTCATGGCCCAGGTCGGGACGTATTTGGACGCCCGCATGGCCGCAATCAGCGACAGACTCCTCCCGGAGAAGAGGGCGCGGCCTCCGCTGGCAAACCGAGACAAAACTGGGGGAGCAGAGCCGGAGTCTGGCGTGGCCCCCGCTTCCGCTTCCGTAGGTGGAGCGTCCTACGCGGGCGCTGTGAAGCGGTCAAAAAGACGAAAAGGCAAGGGAGTTTCTTCCGGGAGGGTCCCAGCCCCGGGAGAGTCGGGTCGGGAAGCAACAGCGCCTGCGCCTGCGCCTGCAGCGTTGGAAGAGCCCTGGACGACGGTAAAGGGCAAAAAAACAACAAGGAAGAAGCAGAGGGACGGCCCTACAAGCCAGGCAGCCCCAAAAAAGAAGGCCCGGAGGCTGCGCCTCCCCCGGTCAACGGCGGTAGTGTTTACGCTAGTGGAGCCCAAGGCGGACACTAGCGAAAGAGATAGCTACGCGTCCATCATCGGGGAGGCCAAAAAGCGGGTAGACCTCGATGCGCTGGGGATCTCGGGTGTTCGGGTCCGACGTACCGCGACGAATGCCCGTATATTCGAGATTCCCGGCGGCGAGAGTGGCGAAAAGGCCGACGCCCTTGCCCAAAAACTCAGGGAGGTGATGGATCCCGCCGTGGTCCGGATCTCCAGGCCCACTAGATGTGCGGAGATGCGCATCTCGGGCCTGGATGACTCGGTGACATCTCCGGAGGTGGTCGCGGCGGTTGCACGAGAGGGCGGTTGCGCGGCGGAAGACGTCAAGGCTGGCGAAGTGACGCTTGGCCCCTCGGGACTGGGCACTGTGTGGCTGCGATGCCCTATTGCGGCTGCAAAAAAGGTGGCTCAGGCCGGACGTCTCCGCGTGGGGTGGGTGTCGGCGCAGGTGACGTTGCTCGACGCCCGGCCCATACGATGCTTCCGATGCATGGAAGTGGGGCACGTGCGCGCCGCGTGCAAGTCTGAGGTAGACCGCAGCCTCCTTTGCTATCGGTGCAGCGGGTCGGGCCATATCGCCCGCGATTGCAACGCTGCCGCACATTGCGCGCTGTGCGCGGAGGCGGGCGCCCCCGCGGGCCACAGGGTGGGAAGCGTTTCATGTAACCCACCCAAAAGAAAGAGGACTGCTGCCGACAGGTCCGAAGCCACATCGCAGCCTAGTCACCCACCTGAACCCAGGGTCGAGGAGGATCGGATGGCCACTGACTAGTTATGGCCACCCAATACCTACAGGCGAACATAAACCACTCCGCCAGAGCTCAGGACCTTCTGCTCCAGAGCATGGCGGAGTGGTTGATACAAATCGCAGTCGTGGCCGAGCCGTACTCAGTCCCCTCCAGGGAAAACTGGGTGGGGGATAGAGACGGACTGGTGGCAGTGGTCACGCAGCCGCAAGCAGGATCCGCGCCCCACCGAGACGTCACCAAGGGGCGTGGTTTTGTGTCGACACACCTGGGGGACACAATGGTCGTTGGGACCTATTTTTCGCCAAACAGGAGCCTCACCGAGTTCGAGTCCTTTCTTGACGAGGTGGGTTCCCTGTTTGGCGAAAATCGCCCTGTGCAGCTGCTGGTCGCTGGAGACTTCAACGCTAAGTCCACGGCGTGGGGATCTCCAGCGACTGACGCGCGAGGGCAGGCGCTGGAGGAATGGGCGGTCGAAGTGGGGCTGCTGATCCTCAACAGGGGGTCAACGAACACGTGCGTGCGACAGCGGGGAGGCTCAATTGTGGACATAACATTGGCCAGCCCCGCCCTCGCACGACGTGTTTCAGGCTGGAAAGTGATGACGGACGTGGAGACGCTCTCGGACCATCGCTACATCCGTTTCGAGGTCTCCACGTTCCCCCTCACCCCAAGGAGCGAGAACCGACCCCCTGCAGGGGAAGGGCCGCGGTGGCGGCTGGGGCAACTGGACAGGGAGATGGCCCAAGAGGCAGTCCTGGTGGAGTCGTGGCAGGTCGGAGCTGGGCCCATAGGCGACATCGATGTCGAGACGGAGCAGCAGGTTGCCGCCACGCACCGGATTTGCGATGCCGCTATGCCCCGCGCGAGGCCAGCCCCGCCTCGTCGTCGCGTGTACTGGTGGCGCGAGGAGATCCGCGTCTCACGGAGCGAGTGCACGGCGGCGCGCCGCCAGTACACCAGGAGCAGGCGGAGAAGGATGCGCGACCCCGTCAGGGAGGAGGCGCTTTACGCTGCCTACCGAGAAAAATGCCACCAGCTCCAGGCGGACATTGCACGGGCGAAGGAGGCCGCGTGGAAGGAGTGGCTGGAGACGCTGGACTTACACCCATGGGGGCGCCCTTACAAAACTGTAAGGGCAAAACTCCGGCCATGGGCCCCCCCGCTGACCAGTAGTCTCGAGCCCCTCCTCCTAGAGCGGGTCCTCTCCGGCCTGTTCCCCGAGAGAGAGGCATGGCGTCCACCGGCGATGGGTGGAAACCCGGCGAGAAGCGAGGACGTAGTGCCTCCTGTGACAGAGGCAGAGCTTGGGGCCGCAATAGCCAGGCTCAAACTGAAAAACGGCGCTCCCGGACCCGATGGCGTGCCTGGGCGCATCGTGGTGCTCGCGCTTGCGGCAGAAGAGCTGGAGGAGAGGGTGAGGACCCTCTTTAGCGCATGTCTCGACCGAGGTCAGTTCCCGCGAAGCTGGAAGACGGGTAAGCTCGTCCTCCTTCAGAAGGACGGGCGCCCGGCAGAGTCGCCGTCGGCCTACCGCCCCATCGTCCTGCTTGACGAGATGGGCAAGCTTTTCGAACGGGTTATCGCTGCCCGTCTCGTCAAGCACCTCGAGGAGGTAGGACCCGACCTGCACGACTGCCAGTACGGCTTCCGGCGGGAAAGGTCGACGATAGACGCAATTGCGCAACTGAGGGTCCTCGCCGAGGAGGCTGTCTCGCAGGGCGGAGTGATGTTGGCCGTGTCGCTTGACATAGCGAATGCCTTCAACACCCTGCCCTTTGAGACAGTCAAGGCAGCGCTGCAGTACCACGGAGTGCCCCGGTACCTGCAGAACATAGTAGGGGACTACTTCCGGGACCGGGCCATCATCTATCCGGTCCAAAACGGATGGGGAAATCGGAGGGTCACATGCGGTGTTCCACAGGGGTCGGTCCTCGGACCACTCCTGTGGAACATCGGATACGACTGGGTGCTCCGCGGTACCAACCTGCGGGGCGTCGGCGTACTCTGCTACGCCGACGACACTCTCGTCACCGCAACCGGGAGCACCCATAGACAAGCCGTGCTCCTTGGCACAGCGGGGGCTGCCCACGTGGTGAGCCGTATTAGGGCCTTGGGGCTCGAGGTGGCCCTAAACAAGTCGGAGGCCCTCTTCTTCCATGGGCCTCGAAACGCGCCGCCTCCCGGCCTGGCGATCGTCATAGGGGGCACCTCCATCGCCATCGAGTCGACGCTGCGATACCTAGGTATTGTCCTCGATGGGCGATGGAGCTTCACAGAGCACTTCTCCCGCAAGGCGCCAAAGCTGGTGGCTGCAGCCGGAGCACTCGGGGGGCTGCTCCCGAATATCGGAGGGCCGGGCAGCACATGCCGCCGCCTGTACCAGGGGGTTGTACGCTCTATGGCGATGTACGGGGCTCCCATATGGGCGGAGGCCCTGAACGCTCGGAACGTGGCCCAGTTGCGCAGACCCCAACGGGTGATAGCGACCAGGGCCATCCGAGCGTACAGGACGGTCTCGTTTGAAGCGGCAACCCTGCTGGCAGGTAGCCCGCCGTGGGACCTCGAAGCCGAGGTCCTTGCGGCGGTATACTGGCAAGTAGCAGCAGTGCGAGCGGAGGGCAATCGTCCACTTCCGGAGGAGATCAAGCTCTGGAGGGACGAGGCCAGGGGTGATCTCCTCAGGAAGTGGGACGAAAGGCTGAAGAGGACACGGCGCAGCACACCCGCGCCGTGTGCCCCGCATGGCAAGTACCGCGATCACAACTGATCGCGGCCATCGGGGCGGACCTCTCGCTGCCAGTCATGGTCGGGGTAATGACACGCAGCAGGGACGCGTGGGAGGCGGTGGTTGCATTCTGCAACGCCGTCATGTCCCAAAAGGAGGCGGCGGAGAGGGAGCGAGAGGACGACCCCCTCGCACCACCCACTCGCCGAAGGAGAGTAGGGCGAAGGCGGGCCGCTTATGACCGCCAAATACCGCCCTAACCGGGACCTCGGGCAGCTGATCGGGAGATTGGTTGCCCGACGAGAAAGCGTCCCGAGGTGGAAAGGTGGCCTTGGGTGAGGTCCCCTGTAGGCGAGAGGGAGCGGGCTCAGAAGCCCGCAGAGCCGGGCCCAAAAAGGGCAAGACGCCGCACGTGGGTGCCGCGGTAAGCGCCAAGCGTCCCCGTAGCCCCACACCAGGCGGAGCGAGGTCAGACCGAGGGGTTTTAGTGGGTAGACTGGAGACCAGGAGTCCCACATACCCGTCCTTATTGCAACACCTCAAGGACGGGATGCGTAACGCATTTCCCCTCGTAAAAAAAAAAAAAAAAAAAAAAAAAAAAAAAAAAAAAAAAAAAAAAAAAAAAAAAAGGTTCCCCCAACAGAAGTGTCCCCGAGTTTGAAGCCTTCCTTGGCCACCTAAATGCCAAATCCATGGCTTGGGGCTGTCCCGCGACCGACACTCGTGGAGACCTTCTCGAGGAGTGGGCGACGATGACCGGCCTGTCGGTGTTGAACCGAGGGTCGGCCAGCACCTGCGTGCGCTGGCAGGGGGAGTCCATCGTGGACGTAACGTTCGCGACCTCTGCCCTTGCGCCGCGTGTCCAAGACTGGAGAGTCCTGGAGAAGGTGGAGACATTATCAGACCATATGTATATCCGGTTTGATGTCTCCACCTCCTCCGAAGTCACATTGGACACGGATCGTCGTCCGAATGGCCGTGCTGCGACCCCGTCCCCCAGATGGGCCTTAAGCAGCCTGGATCGGGAAGCGGTGGAGATAGCGTCCCTCGTCCAGGCCTGGACAACATCTTCCGGGCCTGTGGAGGTCGAGGAAGAGGCAGCCAGGTTCCAGGACGCCATGTCACAAGTTTGTGACGCAGGCATGTCCCGAGCCAAGCCTCGGCCTCCGAAGCGACAAGTGTACTGGTGGTCTCGTGATATCGAAGAACTTCGATCCCGCTGCGGCAGGGCGAGACGCCAGTACACACGGTCGCGCCGACGCAGGCAGACCCGAGACATTGACGAGGAGACGCAGCTGTACAGCGCCTATAGAGAGGCGGTCAAGGCGCTGCAGCTCTCCATCTGCGAGGCGAAGGCGAGCGCCAGAGCGGAGCTTCTCGAGACTCTAAACCGAGATCCATGGGGGAGGCCGTACAAGGCGGTCAGGGGTAAGCTACGCCCCTGGGCCCCCCCCTTGACGGAGAGTCTCGAGCCTCGACTGCTGGGGGCCGTTGTCTCCAATCTGTTCCCGAACAGACCGGAACACCGGCCTCCGGAAATGGCACCACCCCGTCAGCACGTCGGGTATGAGGGCGCGGAAGTCGAGGTGCCTCCGGTAACGGAGGCAGAGCTAGACGCGGCCGTGCTGAGGCTTAAAGCCAAAAACACGGCACCGGGGCCAGATGGGATCCCGGGACGCGTCCTGGCTCTGGCGCTGCAGGCCCTGGGGGAGAGATTCCGCGGGCTACTGGACGCCTGTCTTCAGTCCGGCCGATTTCCGACCATATGGAAAACCGGCCGGCTCGTCCTACTTAAAAAAGACGGGCGTCCCGCGGAATCTCCATCAGCCTACCGTCCAATCGTGCTGCTCGATGAGGCGGACAAGCTGTTCGAGCGTATCATCTGTTGTCGCCTCGTCGAGCACCTCCGGGAGGTGGGTCCCGACTTATCCGAACATCAGTTTGGATTCCGAGAGGGCAGGTCGACCGTGGATGCGGTCGCGCGCATTAAAGCCCTCTCGGATGAGGCGGTTGACCGCGGTGGGGTGCTCCTGGCGGTATCGCTAGATATCGCCAACGCATTCAACACTCTGCCGTGGTCATGCGTTAGGGAGGCGCTGAAACACCACAAGGTGCCTCCCTACCTATGCCAAATAGTCGGGGCCTACCTCTCGGAACGGTGTGTGGAGTACCCGGTCCAGGACGGTGGGCTGACAAGGTGGGAGATGTCGTGCGGTGTTCCACAGGGCTCGGTCTTAGGGCCGCTCCTGTGGAACATCGGGTACGACTGGGTGCTGCGGGGGGAGCTTCTCTCGGGATCGAGCGTGACCTGCTACGCAGACGACACGCTAGTCACGTCTCGGGGAACCTCGTACCGGGAGGCAGCACGCCTCGCTACCGTGACAGTAGCACTGGTGGTAAGGCGCATAACGATGCTGGGGCTGGAGGTGGCGCTACACAAGTCCGAAGCGATTTGCTTCCACGCCGCCCGGAAGGCGCCACCTGCAGGATCCAGCATCGTCGTCGGTGGCACTCGAATCGAGGTCAAGTCCGACATGAAGTATCTTGGACTTGTCCTCGATTCCCGCTGGAGCTTCCGCCAACACTTCACCCGCCTGACCCCCCGATTGATGGCAGCATCGGCCGCATTGAAGCGGCTGATGCCCAACGTCGGGGGGCCAGAGAGTGCGAGCCGCCGCCTGTATATGGGGGTGGTGCGATCGATGGCCCTGTACGGGGCCCCGATCTGGGCGGTAAACCTGGCGGCCCGCAATGTCGCCCTGCTGAGGAAGGCTCAGAGGGCGATGGCCGTCAGCGTTGTACGCGGGTACCGCACCACCTCATACGATGCGGCGTGCTTACTGGCGGGAACGCCTCCCTGGGACCTGGAGGCGGAGGCCCAAGCGTCTCTGTACCAGTGGCGAAGGGACCTCCGGCTTCAGGAGTACCATCCTGCGCCCGGGGAGGTAGAAGAGCAGAAGCTCCTCCTCCGACAGTCCATTGTCCTTCAATGGGAGGAGCGACTAGCTAGAGTCGAGGGGGGACATAGGACTGTCGAGGCGGTTCGGCCGGTCCTACGAGACTGGCTGGAGAGAGAGCGGGGTTCGCTGACCTTCCGGTTGGTGCAGGTGCTCACGGGGCATGGCTGCTTTGGGAGCTACCTGCACCGGTTCGCCAGACGGGAGGTGACGGCCGGGTGCCACCAGTGCAGCAGCGACGAGGACACGGCGCAGCATACCCTGGAGGAATGCCCAGCTTGGGCGGGGCAGCGCCGCGACCTCGTGGCAGTGGTGGGGGACGACCTCTCCTTGCCGGCCGTAGTCAAGGCTATGGTCGCCGACGAGAGGTCGTGGAAAGCGGTCCTCTCCTTCTGCGAGGATGTGATGTCGCAGAAGGAGAAGGCGGAGAGGGAGCGGGAGGCTGACCCAGCGTCGCACCCGATCCGCCGCAAGCGCGTTGGGGCCCGGAGAAGGGCGTACGCCCACCTCATTCCCCCCACCTAGCGAGGCCTGGGCAGTGGCGCGGGGGCGCCGCTGCCCGTAACATAGTCCTCGCCGAGAAGGCGCGCGTGGTGTGTCCACGCGCCTTCTGAGGAGGCAGGGGTAGAAGTCCCTCTCTACCCCTCCCAGAGAAGGGCCCGCTGCGTGTGCTAGCGGCGGGCGGCGCCGGCGTGGTCGCGGTTGCGTACTTAGGGGATCCCGTGGCCACGCCCCACTGGTGGCGCGCAGACACAACGTTGGTTTTTTAGTGGGTAGCGGCGGCTTTTTGCCGAGTCCTACATAACCCGCATCCCCTCCCCCGAGGGTGCGGGTATGCATAAAGCATTTTTCCAACGAAAAAAAAAAAAAAAAAAAAAAAAAAAAAAAAAAAAAAAAAGGTTAGGTTAGGTTAGGTTAGGTTAGGTTCCCCCCCGACGTGCTGCCACCTTGCCGTGGTGGGGGGGCTTGCGTGCTCCTGTGATCCCCGAGGCTATACCGGACAGGGCTACCCATACCGGAAAGGCGAGGGGGGAGGGGCCAGACAAAGAGCGGCACAGGAGGAGTGCGCCCAGTTGCGCAGGGAGGCTTCGGCCCCGGAGGGACTCTCCGCGCGTCCCTCTGAGTAGCAGAGGGCGCAGTGGACGAGCTGTGAGGAGGAGTGGTGGGACGGTTGTCCCCGGGAGGGTTCTCCGCGCGTCCCTCTGAGTAGCAGAGGGCGCAGTGGAGGAACCAAGGGAGGGCGGGCCCGGCGAGCACTAACCATGCCGTCGGGCAGGCGCCGGGGGGCTTATCCTGCCCGCGCCACCGCCGGACCCGTAACCCCGTTTCGAGTGTCGTGGTCACGTCTCGCGGCTTGGAACGGGAACGGAGGTCTTGCCTTCATTGGCCGGACCGCGAGGAGACAACCTCTATAAAAAATCCCCAATTCCCGACGCTGCGGTACATGGCGTCGGGAAACTCGACGGAGGGGGTCAACAGGACCGGGCTTTTGCGCGCGTAGCCTGGGCAGGGTTCGTCCACCCTGACACTTAGAGTCTGCCCGAGTGGCCCCTCGTGTGCTGCGGATGTGAGCAGCCTCTGGACCGGCGAACCTTCCACCCGCCAGGCACTGCTCTTTGAACTGGGGTAGATTGCGTCCTCCCATTTCATGAGCAAATGGAGGGCGCGTATAATCTCCCTAGTTCGGGATCAGTGTCGGGGGAGTGGGGGAATCGTTGTCCTGGAGGTTGCACAGATCCTGGGCACAGCGAGGGTTCCACTTGGGTGGGCTTGTGTTTGGGCGGGGGGTCTTGCCTGGTCTGGGTGTGCCAGGGCCCGTGCCTGTTGTCACCCTCTGAGAGTGGCTGGAGGGTAATCCAGCCGCTAGTGGCCAACCATGGGAGACTGCCCGACCTCCCAGTGGTATTAGGGTTACCCAGGTACAGGGGGCACTGCCTGGGTGGACTGCTCTTCCCCCACACTCGTGGGATCAAAATTAGAAAGTTTAAAAAGGATAACGGACAAGGACCTGATAACGCTCAAAGATTGGATTTAGTTGATACAGCGGTGGAAGCGGGCGCCCTGATGGCGCGCGCCGAAGCCTACAACCCTGGCGCGGACAGAAGGCTGGACGCAAGGGACGAGGAGGAGATTTTCCGCCCTCAGAGGTCCCTAGCACGGTCACCGAGGAGAGGGGATGGAGTCGATCTCGCTCAAAAACATCCCGCGGTCTTGCTAGAGCGTGGATGTGTCGAGAGATATCTCGAGGAGCGGAAGAAGGCTGCGTCGGTGTCGGACGCCAGTATAGAGACGGTGAGGAACAACGGATCCGAATCGCCTCCTGGGTCAGACCGTCGGCCTGGGTTCGAGACTGCAGTCTCCTCTGACTCAGACGCGCCTAACATAGAGGGCCGGAAGATAGCTGTGGATGAAGGTAAAGGGACGTCGGGTGTAAAAAGGTCTCGGAACGCGTTAAGCTCCGACGGCGACGATGAGGAGTCTGCCCCGAGTAAAGGTGCTAAAATGAGCTCCTCCCGTAGAGGCCGCCTCCACATAGCAAGAGGTGGCGCTGGAAAGGGGCACCAAACCGGCATAGCCGTGGCAAAAGCCCAGCTTGAGGCCCTAGAGGTGGAGGAAGGGGTGGCGGAGGGTGGCTCCCACTGCGGTGCTACCATCAAGACGCACAAAAAGAAGGGGTCTCCTCTCGGATCAAGAGACGGTAGTCCAGGTGACAGGTCCGTGGCAGGCTACGTAGACTACTATGAGGTAGTCCGAAAGGCGGCCACAACGGTGCTGGACGAGGCGAGGAAGTCCGGTCACCTCAGCGGAAAGGTGTGGGGTCGCATGAACCAGGCGTGTCGCGACATTATTGTAGCTGCGGACATTCTAGAGGACAGACGCGAGGAGGACGAAGTGCGCGCCCTGAAGGCGGATAACAAGCGCATGAGAGAACAACTTGAGCAGCTCCGAAAGGAAACAAAGGCGCTTAGGACGGCCTTTTCGGAGAGGAACATGCGCCCAGCACCGGACGCCCCTGCAGACCTGGCCACAGGGCTGGCTGCACTTAGGGAGGACCTAAAGCGGGATCTCACTCAGTCGCTGGGTGAGATGATAAACGTCCGAGTCGGGGAAGTAAGGAAGCTGCTCCCATCGGAGCCGATTCTCCGCCCCCCATTAGCGGCGGACAATACTCGTTCGGCCAGCCAGTTGGCGCCAGCTACGCAACAGGACACGACCAGAGCATCAGTTGACAAGGCTCCTAAGCCAATCCCCGCTCCTAGAGCGCGGAAGTCAGCTCCTCCGCCGAAAACACGCACAACTGCGCCCAGGCAAGCCTCTACTTCTGCGGGTTCGACGCGTCGGACCGGGAAGAGGACAACCGCAGAAGTTGCTGCACAGCCGGCTCCCGCTCAAACGTCGCAGATCACCGGAGAGTCGGCCAACGCCCAGCCAAGGGAGAACCAGCCTCCGTCCCCTGCTCCTAGCGCCTGGACTCAGGTGGTTAAAAAGGGCAAAAAGAAGGCTGCACCATCTTCTGCGCTGCCTCCGAAACCAAAACCCAAACCGAAGCAATTCACCGCCCCAAAATCTACGGCGGTCGTCATCACGCTCAAACCGGGGGTTGAGGCTGACTACAAGTCGGTCATGGGGACGGTCACGACAATTAAGCTTGCGGAATTGGGCCTTGGGCCTGTAAAAGTGAGAAGCACAGCTGCTGGCGCCCGCTTAATTGAAGTCCCTGGGGCAAACAGTGGACCTATGGCGGACAACCTAGCCGACAAGATTCGTAGCCTTGTCGGCGAAGTGGCCGACGTCCACCTACCCTTTAAGACGGCCGATATCCGGATTTCCGGATTTGATGAGACGGTGACAACAGAAGCCGTCCAGGCGGCAATAGCAGAAAAAGGGGGCTGCCCACCGGGACAGATCCGCGTGGGGAGGATCCGCATGGCGCCGTCAAATCACACTGGGTCTGTCATCGCGATCTGCCCCGTAACAGCGGCCAACACCGTCATCGCTGCCGGACGGTTATTGTTAGGGTGGACATCTGCTAGAGTGGAGGCCATGGACCCGCGGCCCATGAGGTGCTACAGGTGCTTGGGGACGGGACATACCAGAGCGCTCTGTCCCTCACCTGTAGACAGGAGTGGCCTCTGCTACCGGTGCGGTAAATCTGGCCACATGAGCAGGGAGTGTGAGGCAGACAACCCGTGGTGCGCGGTATGCCACCACGCCAAGTTACCAGCCGAGCATGTGATGGGGGGACCATCGTGCACCCCCCCACGCACAAGAGGAAGAATGGTTCCCGCCAAGACCCAGGTAGCTGCCAGAACTGAGGAAGTTCCCCGAGACGAAGCGCCCCAGGCGAACAATGAGGAGCAAAACACGGCCCATTGATGCCAGCACAGCATACACAACCCACCCACGAAGTGTTGCAGTGCAATTTGAACCACTCCGCCAGAGCACAAGACCTGCTGATGCAGCACATGGCGGAATGGGGCATTAATGCAGCAGCGGTGTCGGAACCGTATTTTGTGCCACCCCAGCCCAACTGGGTCGGGGACGCGGACGAGTCGGTTGCGGTGGTAACACCACCAGTGGGCAACCACCCCCCGCTCTCGAAAATTGAGTGCGGGCCGGGGTACGCTGCCGCCAAATGGGGAGACTTAGTACTGGTAGCGGTGTACTTCTCCCCCAATCGGCCGCTCAGAGAATTTGAGCAGTACCTCATCAGGCTCGGGGAGGTGGTCAGCAGAGCGGCACCTTCGCCAGTAATGGTCCTCGGGGACCTTAACGCCAAGGGCAGGGCGTGGGGTTCCCCATCAACGGATCCCAAGGGCGCGGCCCTCTGGGAATGGACGGTGCGAACTGGCCTTGTGGTCTTGAACCGGGGCACCGACCACACCTGCGTGCGCCAGCAAGGGGGGTCCATCGTAGACATCACCTTCGCGACCCCCGCCCTTGCAAGGCGAACGTCCGACTGGAGGGTCCTGGTGGACACGGAGACCCTCTCCGACCACAAGTATATCAGGATGAGGGTCTCCAAGTCGCTGACAGCCCCGGTGCCAGGTCCGAGGGAGCCAAGAAGCCGGGACCGATTTCCAAGATGGAGCCTCGCCACTCTGGATACGGACATGGCGGAGGAGGCGGCGATGGTGGAGGTGTGGCGGGCCCCCCCACCAGACCGGGCCACGGACGTGGAAGAGAGGGCAGTACAGTTTCGGGCGTCACTCACCTCGGTGTGTGACGCCGCCATGCGCAGGGCGGGGCGGCCGCCTGCGAAGACCCGGGTGTACTGGTGGACGGAGGAGGTTGCGGCCCTCCGCCTCACCAGTAACAAGGCCAGACGGGCATACACCCGATGCAGGCGGCGACGGAGCCATACTACGGAGGAGGAGGAGCTCCTGTACGAGGCCCTCAAACAGGCCAAGGCGGCCCTCTCCGCAGCAATCGCGAAGGCGAAGGACTCCGCGTACGAGGAGTTCCTAGCAACACTGGACAGGGACCCATGGGGACGGCCGTACAAAGCCGTCCGTAATAAGTTACGCCGCGGCCCCGGCATGGACTCCCTGGACCCGGAACTCCTCGGCAGAGTGGTGGAGGGCCTATTTCCACCGGCACCGGACTTCACTCCCCCCTGCATGGCCGTTCCCCCGGAGGAGCTAACAGAACCGGTCGTTGCGTCACCGATTACTGACGGTGAGATGGGGTGCGCGATTCACCGCCTGCAGGGCTGTAAAAAGGCCCCTGGCCCGGACGGCGTGCCCGGCCGCATCTTGCCGGTGGCACTGACGCACCTCGGGGACCGCCTCAAAGACCTCTATGACGACTGTCTGGAGGTGGGGCGGTTCCCGAGATGTTAACGCCTTTGGCTCCCTCCCGTACACGGTGATCGTGGAGGCTCTCCGTTACCACGGGGTGCCCCTCTATTTAATGCGGATCATAGAGCACTACCTCACGCAGAGAGTAGTGCTATACGAAGAGCGGGGCGAGCGGCGGTGTGAGCGGCCGATGGCATGCGGAGTCCCCCAAGGCTCTGTACTCGGGCCCCTCTTATGGAACATTGGGTTCGACTGGGCGATAAGAGGGGTCCTGCTCCCTAGGATGGCCGTCATTTGTTATGCGGATGACACAATGGTGGCCGTCCGGGGAGCGGAAGTGGAGGAGGCTCTGCGGAGGGCGGCAGTCGCGGCGGACCTGATGGTCACCCGCATAGAGCTGCTGGGGCTGCGGGTGGCCCTGTCCAAGACGGAAGCCATTATTTTCGGGGGCAGAGGCTGGCGGCCGCCCGCCGCGACCGTCATCCCCGTGGGTGGAGAAGCGGTCCAGGTGAAGGCCCACATCAAATATTTGGGCCTCCACCTGGACCGCAGGTGGAATTTCGAGGAGCACTTCCGCCAGCTTGCTCCCCGAATTGTCGCGGCAGCGTCAGCGCTTGGCAGGCTGTTGCCCAACGTGGGGGGGCCCAATGCGACATGCCGCCGCCTGTACGCGGGGGTAACCCGCAGCATGGCCCTATATGGTGCGCCGATCTGGGCCGATCGGCTCAATGCCGCCAATAGGGCCCAACTCAGAAGGCCGCAAAGAGTGGTGGCCATCCGTGTAGTAAGGGCCTACTGCACGGTGGCGTGGGCGGCGGCGTGTGCCTTGGCGGGCACCGCGCCCTGGGAGTTGGATGCTCAGGTGCTCGCGGAGGCGCACAGGGAGCGGGTAAGGCGCAGGGTCCTAAACGAGATCCCCACCCCCGAAGAGCTGAGGGAGGAGCGTAGCCAAGCGCAACGGCGAATGAGGGACCGGTGGAAAAACGACCTGGAGGACTCCCCCTATGGACTCCGCACCATAGGGGCACTCCTCCCGTCGTTTGACCACTGGCTGGAGAGGGCGCACGGGAGCGTTGGCTTCAGGATGGCGCAGGTAATGACCGGACACGGGTGCTTCGGTCATTACCTGCACAGAATCGGGCGGGAGGCCAGCTCGGCCTGCCACGAGTGCGGCGACCCAGACGATACCGCCCAGCACACCCTAGAGGTGTGCGATCGCTGGGTCGAGGAACGCCGTAATTTGGTCGGCGCCCTCGGAGTGGGTGATCTCTCGCTCCACAACGTCGTGGCGGCCATGCTGAGGAGCGAGAGATCCTGGGAGGCAATGGCCTCTTTCTGCGAGTCCGTCATCGCACAGAAGGAGGCCTCGGAACGGGAGCGCGAAGAGAGGGCAGATGCGCTCCCGATCCGGCGCAGACGTGTGGGGAGGAGGCGAGCCCAATTTGCTGCTCGCCAAATCCCCTAGTGGAGTTCGTGGGTGAGGGGCCCACAACTACAGACTCCACACGGCTGGGGGAGGGATCCTAGCGTCTTCCCTCCCTCCTTTGGCGCGGGAGCCCTTGGGCAGGCCGGGGGGTGTCGTGGTAGAATGCTCGCGACCCCATGGCACCCCCCCTAACGGCAGTGACGACATATCGTGGTAGGTTTTAGTCGGTGCGAGTCCGACATAACCCGTCCTCACCCCCTGAGAGGACGGGTATGCATAAGGCATTTCCCCCACGTAAAAAAAAAAAAAAAAAAAAAAAAAAAAAAAAAAAAAAAAAAAAAAAAAAAAAAAAAAAAAAAAAAAAAAAAAGACGGGCGTCCCGCGGAATCTCCATCAGCCTACCGTCCAATCGTGCTGCTCGATGAGGCGGACAAGCTGTTCGAGCGTATCATCTGTTGTCGCCTCGTCGAGCACCTCCTGGCGGTATCGCTAGATATCGCCAACGCATTCAACACTCTGCCGTGGTCATGCGTTAGGGAGGCGCTGAAACACCACAACGTGCCTCCCTACCTATGCCAAATAGTCGGGGCCTACCTCTCGGAACGGTGTGTGGAGTACCCGGTCCAGGACGGTGGGCTGACAAGGTGGGAGATGTCGTGCGGTGTTCCACAGGGCTCGGTCTTAGGGCCGCTCCTGTGGAACATCGGGTACGACTGGGTGCTGCGGGGGGAGCTTCTCTCGGGATCGAGCGTGACCTGCTACGCAGACGACACGCTAGTCACGTCCCGGGGGACCTCGTACCGGGAGGCAGCACGCCTCGCTACAGTGACAGTAGCACTGGTGGTAAGGCGCATAACGATGCTGGGGCTGGAGGTGGCGCTACACAAGTCCGAAGCGATTTGCTTCCACGCCGCCCGGAAGGCGCCACCTGCAGGATCCAGCATCGTCGTCGGTGGCACTCGAATCGAGGTCAAGTCCGACATGAAGTATCTTGGACTTGTCCTCGACTCCCGCTGGAGCTTCCGCCAACACTTCACCCGCCTGACCCCCCGATTGATGGCAGCATCGGGCGCATTGAAGCGGCTGATGCCCAACGTCGGGGGGCCAGAGAGTGCGAGCCGCCGCCTGTATATGGGGGTGGTGCGATCGATGGCCCTGTACGGGGCCCCGATCTGGGCGGTAAACCTGGCGGCCCGCAATGTCGCCCTGCTGAGGAAGGCTCAGAGGGCGATGGCCGTCAGCGTTGTACGCGGGTACCGCACCACCTCATACGATGCGGCGTGCTTACTGGCGGGAACGCCTCCCTGGGACCTGGAGGCGGAGGCCCAAGCGTCTCTGTACCAGTGGCGAAGGGACCTCCGGCTTCAGGAGTACCATCCTGCGCCCGGGGAGGTAGAAGAGCAGAAGCTCCTCCTCCGACAGTCCATTGTCCTTCAATGGGAGGAGCGACTAGCTAGAGTCGAGGGGGGACATAGGACTGTCGAGGCGGTTCGGCCGGTCCTACGAGACTGGCTGGAGAGAGAGCGGGGTTCGCTGACCTTCCGGTTGGTGCAGGTGCTCACGGGGCATGGCTGCTTTGGGAGCTACCTGCACCGGTTCGCCAGACGGGAGGTGACGGCCGGGTGCCACCAGTGCAGCAGCGACGAGGACACGGCGCAGCACACCTTGGAGGAATGCCCAGCTTGGGCGGGGCAGCGCCGCGACCTCGTGGCAGTGGTGGGGGACGACCTCTCCTTGCCGGCCGTAGTCAAGGCTATGGTTGCCGACGAGAGGTCGTGGAAAGCGGTCCTCTCCTTCTGCGAGGATGTGATGTCGCAGAAGGAGAATGCGGAGAGGGAGCGGGAGGCTGACCCAGCATCGCACCCGATCCGCCGCAAGCGCGCGGGGGCCCGGAGAAGGGCGTACGCCCACCTCATCCCCCCCACCTAGCGAGGCCTGGGCAGTGGCGCGGGGGCGTCGCTGCCCGTAACATAAGCCTCGCGTAGAAGGCGCGCGTGGTGTGTCCACGCGCCTTCTGAGGAGGCAGGGGTAGAAGTTCCTCTCTACCCCTCCCAGAGAAGGGCCCGCTGCGTGTGCTAGCGGCGGGCGGCGCCGGCGTGGTCGCGGTTGCGTACTTAGGAGATCCCGTGGCCACGCCCCACTGGTGGCGCGCAGACACAACGTTGGTTTTTTAGTGGGTAGCGGCGGCTTTTTTTTGCCGAGTCCCACATAACCCGCATATCCTCCCCCGAGGGTGCGGGTATGCATAAAGCATTTTTCCAACGAAAAAAAAAAAAAAAAAAAAAAAAAAAAAAAAAAAAAAAAAAAAAAAAAAAAAAGTTAGGTTAGGTTAGGTTCCCCCCCGACGTGCTGCCACCTTGCCGTGGTGGGGGGGCTTGCGTGCTCCTGTGATCCCCGAGGCTATACCGGACAGGGCTACCCATACCGGAAAGGCGAGGGGGGAGGGGCCAGACAAAGAGCGGCACAGGAGGAGTGCGCCCAGTTGCGCAGGGAGGCTTCGGCCCCGGAGGGACTCTCCGCGCGTCCCTCTGAGTAGCAGAGGGCGCAGTGGACGAGCTGTGAGGAGGAGTGGTGGGACGGTTGTCCCCGGGAGGGTTCTCCGCGCGTCCCTCTGAGTAGCAGAGGGCGCAGTGGAGGAACCAAGGGAGGGCGGGCCCGGCGAGCACTAACCATGCCGTCGGGCAGGCGCCGGGGGGCTTATCCTGCCCGCGCCACCGCCGGACCCGTAACCCCGTTTCGAGTGTCGTGGTCACGTCTCGCGGCTTGGAACGGGAACGGAGGTCTTGCCTTCATTGGCCGGACCGCGAGGAGACAACCTCTATAAAAAATCCCCAATTCCCAACGCTGCGGTACATGGCGTCGGGAAACTCGACGGAGGGGGTCAACAGGACCGGGCTTTTGCGCGCGTAGCCTGGGCAGGGTTCGTCCACCCTGACACTTAGAGTCTGCCCGAGTGGCCCCTCGTGTGCTGCGGATGTGAGCAGCCTCTGGACCGGCGAACCTTCCACCCGCCAGGCACTGCTCTTTGAACTGGGGTAGATTGCGTCCTCCCATTTCATGAGCAAATGGAGGGCGCGTATAATCTCCCTAGTTCGGGATCAGTGTCGGGGGAGTGGGGGAATCGTTGTCCTGGAGGTTGCACAGATCCTGGGCACAGCGAGGGTTCCACTTGGGTGGGCTTGTGTTTGGGCGGGGGGTCTTGCCTGGTCTGGGTGTGCCAGGGCCCGTGCCTGTTGTCACCCTCTGAGAGTGGCTGGAGGGTAATCCAGCCGCTAGTGGCCAACCATGGGAGACTGCCCGACCTCCCAGTGGTATTAGGGTTACCCAGGTACAGGGGGCACTGCCTGGGTGGACTGCTCTTCCCCCACACTCGTGGGATCAAAATTAGAAAGTTTAAAAAGGATAACGGACAAGGACCTGATAACGCTCAAAGATTGGATTTAGTTGATACAGCGGTGGAAGCGGGCGCCCTGATGGCGCGCGCCGAAGCCTACAACCCTGGCGCGGACAGAAGGCTGGACGCAAGGGACGAGGAGGAGATTTTCCGCCCTCAGAGGTCCCTAGCACGGTCACCGAGGAGAGGGGATGGAGTCGATCTCGCTCAAAAACATCCCGCTGTCTTGCTAGAGCGTGGATGTGTCGAGAGATATCTCGAGGAGCGGAAGAAGGCTGCGTCGGTGTCGGACGCCAGTATAGAGACGGTGAGGAACAACGGATCCGAATCGCCTCCTGGGTCAGACCGTCGGCCCGGGTTCGAGACTGCAGTCTCCTCTGACTCAGACGCGCCTAACATAGAGGGCCGGAAGATAGCTGTGGATGAAGGTAAAGGGACGTCGGGTGTAAAAAGGTCTCGGAACGCGTTAAGCTCCGACGGCGACGATGAGGAGTCTGCCCCGAGTAAAGGTGCTAAAATGAGCTCCTCCCGTAGAGGCCGCCTCCACATAGCAAGAGGTGGCGCTGGAAAGGGGCACCAAACCGGCATAGCCGTGGCAAAAGCCCAGCTTGAGGCCCTAGAGGTGGAGGAAGGGGTGGCGGAGGGTGGCTCCCACTGCGGTGCTACCATCAAGACGCACAAAAAGAAGGGGTCTCCTCTCGGATCAAGAGACGGTAGTCCAAGTGACAGGTCCGTGGCAGGAATCAGAATCAGAATCAGAATCAGATTTTTATTGATAAAAAATTCATTTTACACGTCATGGAAAGATATTATGCATATAATTATAATATTATTAAAATGACAAAATGTAGAACATGTTACTTAAAAAAAAAATATTCGTTTATACAGTGTCATGTTATTATACTAGGTACTATTGGCAGGCACACGCCCGTATCAAAAACAACTCATTGAGTGCATTGTTACACTTTTGTGATTATACATTTTTACATAATGTGTTGGTTATTGGTAAAACAGGAAATTAGTTTGATAAACACTATGTGTTGGTCAATTTTATTTTCTCAAGGAATTCATCGATGTTGTAACAGGCCATTTCTAATAAAATTATTTTTAGCTTTTTATGAAATGTTGTATTACTCGACGAGTTTTTAATTTCTTGTGGCAGAGCGTTGTACAGTTTTGGCCCCATTATATCGAGTGATTTTCGAACCTTGGCTAATCTCCTCAGCGGGATGAGTAACAGGTGCTGGCCGCGCGTGTTCCTGCCGTGCTGCTGCGCACGAGTCGTGTAAAGGTCAAGGTTGTGCCTCACAAATGTGCAAGCCTCTAGAATATACACACTAGGTAAGGTTAGGATTTGGTATTCTTTAAATAGATCTTGTGCAGGGTGATCGTATGGTTTGTTAGCAATGATGCGTATAGCTCGTTTTTGAATCTTAAATACCCTTTCGCGATCAGCTGCAGTAGCCCAAAGATCAACACCGTACGTTAATATAGAATGAAAATATCCAAAGTAGGCTAATTTCATATTTTCATAGGTTAAAGTTGGAGCGAGCCTTGATAGTGCAAAACATGCGGAACTCAATTTGTTGCAAGTCACGTCTATATGAGGGGACCATGTGAGACCAGAATCAATTTTGAATCCCAGATAGTTTACCTGATCAACTTGCGGTACTTGTATGTTATTTGACATTATATTTAGTTCCTCGTTCTTTGTTTTTCGTAACTGAAAATGTATCAAGTTAGTTTTTTCTAAGTTTAGTTGCATACCATTCGCTAAAAACCATGTAGATATTCTTTCGATGGCTCGACATAGGTTCCGTTTTAAGTTCAATACGTTATCAGCATTGACTATTATACAGGTGTCATCGGCATAAGTTACATATTCAGGATCCGAACAAGCAGCGGTTATATCATTTACAAGTATAAGAAATAAATAATTTCCCATTGTTGATCCCTGGGGCACCGCGCAACCGGACAGCGATTGGACGTTAGACTTTGAATTATGTACATATGTGCATTGCTTTCGGTTATTTAGAAACGATGCTATTGTATTCAGAAAATTGCCTGCAATACCATAACGTGACATCTTTTTTAGTAGAAGCGAGAAGCAGGCTACGTAGACTACTATGAGGTAGTCCGAAAGGCGGCGACAACGGTGCTGGACGAGGCGAGGAAGTCCGGTCACCTCAGCGGAAAGGTGTGGGGTCGCATGAACCAGGCGTGTCGCGACATTATTGTAGCTGCGGACATTCTAGAGGACAGACGCGAGGAGGACGAAGTGCGCGCCCTGAAGGCGGATAACAAGCGCATGAGAGAACAACTTGAGCAGCTCCGAAAGGAAACAAAGGCGCTTAGGACGGCCTTTTCGGAGAGGAACATGCGCCCAGCACCGGACGCCCCTGCAGACCTGGCCACAGGGCTGGCTGCACTTAGGGAGGACCTAAAGCGGGATCTCACACAGTCGCTGGGTGAGATGATAAACGTCCGAGTCGGGGAAGTAAGGAAGCTGCTCCCATCGGAGCCGATTCTCCGCCCCCCATTAGCGGCGGACAATACTCGTTCGGCCAGCCAGTTGGCGCCAGCTACGCAACAGGACACGACCAGAGCATCAGTTGACAAGGCTCCTAAGCCTATCCCCGCTCCTAGAGCGCGGAAGTCAGCTCCTCCGCCGAAAACACGCACAACTGCGCCCAGGCAAGCCTCTACTTCTGCGGGTTCGACGCGTCGGACCGGGAAGAGGACAACCGCAGAAGTTGCTGCACAGCCGGCTCCCGCTCAAAAGTCGCAGATCACCGGAGAGTCGGCCAACGCCCAGCCAAGGGAGAACCAGCCTCCGTCCCCTGCTCCTAGCGCCTGGACTCAGGTGGTTAAAAAGGGCAAAAAGAAGGCTGCACCATCTTCTGCGCTGCCTCCGAAACCAAAACCCAAACCGAAGCAATTCACCGCCCCAAAATCTACGGCGGTCGTCATCACGCTCAAACCGGGGGTTGAGGCTGACTACAAGTCGGTCATGGGGACGGTCACGACAATTAAGCTTGCGGAATTGGGCCTTGGGCCTGTAAAAGTGAGAAGCACAGCTGCTGGCGCCCGCTTAATTGAAGTCCCTGGGGCAAACAGTGGACCTATGGCGGACAACCTAGCCGACAAGATTCGTAGCCTTGTCGGCGAAGTGGCCGACGTCCACCTACCCTTTAAGACGGCCGATATCCGGATTTCCGGATTTGATGAGACGGTGACAACAGAAGCCGTCCAGGCGGCAATAGCAGAAAAAGGGGGCTGCCCACCGGGACAGATCCGCGTGGGGAGGATCCGCATGGCGCCGTCAAATCACACTGGGTCTGTCATCGCGATCTGCCCCGTAACAGCGGCCAACACCGTCATCGCTGCCGGACGGTTATTGTTAGGGTGGACATCTGCTAGAGTGGAGGCCATGGACCCGCGGCCCATGAGGTGCTACAGGTGCTTGGGGACGGGACATACCAGAGCGCTCTGTCCCTCACCTGTAGACAGGAGTGGCCTCTGCTACCGGTGCGGTAAATCTGGCCACATGAGCAGGGAGTGTGAGGCAGACAACCCGTGGTGCGCGGTATGCCACCACGCCAAGTTACCAGCCGAGCATGTGATGGGGGGACCATCGTGCACCCCCCCACGCACAAGAGGAAGAATGGTTCCCGCCAAGACCCAGGTAGCTGCCAGAACTGAGGAAGTTCCCCGAGACGAAGCGCCCCAGGCGAACAATGAGGAGCAAAACACGGCCCATTGATGCCAGCACAGCATACACAACCCACCCACGAAGTGTTGCAGTGCAATTTGAACCACTCCGCCAGAGCACAAGACCTGCTGATGCAGCACATGGCGGAATGGGGCATTAATGCAGCAGCGGTGTCGGAACCGTATTTTGTGCCACCCCAGCCCAACTGGGTCGGGGACGCGGACGAGTCGGTTGCGGTGGTAACACCACCAGTGGGCAACCACCCCCCGCTCTCGAAAATTGAGTGCGGGCCGGGGTACGCTGCCGCCAAATGGGGAGACTTAGTACTGGTAGCGGTGTACTTCTCCCCCAATCGGCCGCTCAGAGAATTTGAGCAGTACCTCATCAGGCTCGGGGAGGTGGTCAGCAGAGCGGCACCTTCGCCAGTAATGGTCCTCGGGGACCTTAACGCCAAGGGCAGGGCGTGGGGTTCCCCATCAACGGATCCCAAGGGCGCGGCCCTCTGGGAATGGACGGTGCGAACTGGCCTTGTGGTCTTGAACCGGGGCACCGACCACACCTGCGTGCGCCAGCAAGGGGGGTCCATCGTAGACATCACCTTCGCGACCCCCGCCCTTGCAAGGCGAACGTCCGACTGGAGGGTCCTGGTGGACACGGAGACCCTCTCCGACCACAAGTATATCAGGATGAGGGTCTCCAAGTCGCTGACAGCCCCGGTGCCAGGTCCGAGGGAGCCAAGAAGCCGGGACCGATTTCCAAGATGGAGCCTCGCCACTCTGGATACGGACATGGCGGAGGAGGCGGCGATGGTGGAGGTGTGGCGGGCCCCCCCACCAGACCGGGCCACGGACGTGGAAGAGAGGGCAGTACAGTTTCGGGCGTCACTCACCTCGGTGTGTGACGCCGCCATGCGCAGGGCGGGGCGGCCGCCTGCGAAGACCCGGGTGTACTGGTGGACGGAGGAGGTTGCGGCCCTCCGCCTCACCAGTAACAAGGCCAGACGGGCATACACCCGATGCAGGCGGCGACGGAGCCATACTACGGAGGAGGAGGAGCTCCTGTACGAGGCCCTCAAACAGGCCAAGGCGGCCCTCTCCGCAGCAATAGCGAAGGCGAAGGACTCCGCGTACGAGGAGTTCCTAGCAACACTGGACAGGGACCCATGGGGACGGCCGTACAAAGCCGTCCGTAATAAGTTACGCCGCGGCCCCGGCATGGACTCCCTGGACCCGGAACTCCTCGGCAGAGTGGTGGAGGGCCTATTTCCACCGGCACCGGACTTCACTCCCCCCTGCATGGCCGTTCCCCCGGAGGAGCTAACAGAACCGGTCGTTGCGTCACCGATTACTGACGGTGAGATGGGGTGCGCGATTCACCGCCTGCAGGGCTGTAAAAAGGCCCCTGGCCCGGACGGCGTGCCCGGCCGCATCTTGCCGATGGCACTGACGCACCTCGGGGACCGCCTCAAAGACCTCTATGACGACTGTCTGGAGGTGGGGCGGTTCCCGAGATGTTGGAAAGAAGGCAGGCTCTGCCTCCTCCGCAAGGAGAATCGGCCGGCGGACTCCCCTTCGGGATGGAGGCCGATAGTCCTGCTGGATGAGACCGGGAAGATGTTCGAGCGCATTATCGCTTCCCGGATCATCCAGCATCTAGAAGGACCGGGGCCGAATCTGTCGGACCGCCAGTTTGGTTTCCGAAGGGGACTGTCAACGATAGACGCCCTGGGTGCCCTACGGGCCTTCCATCAATATGCTGCAGGGCGTGGGGAGGGAGTTGTGGCGGTGTCCCTTGACATAGCCAACGCCTTTGGCTCCCTCCCGTACACGGTGATCGTGGAGGCTCTCCGATACCACGGGGTGCCCCTCTATTTAATGCGGATCATAGAGCACTACCTCACGCAGAGAGTAGTGCTATACGAAGAGCGGGGCGAGCGGCGGTGTGAGCGGCCGATGGCATGCGGAGTCCCCCAAGGCTCTGTACTCGGGCCCCTCTTATGGAACATTGGGTTCGACTGGGCGATAAGAGGGGTCCTGCTCCCTAGGATGGCCGTCATTTGTTATGCGGATGACACAATGGTGGCCGTCCGGGGAGCGGAAGTGGAGGAGGCTCTGCGGAGGGCGGCAGTCGCGGCGGACCTGATGGTCACCCGCATAGAGCTGCTGGGGCTGCGGGTGGCCCTGTCCAAGACGGAAGCCATTATTTTCGGGGGCAGAGGCTGGCGGCCGCCCGCCGCGACCGTCATCCCCGTGGGTGGAGAAGCGGTCCAGGTGAAGGCCCACATCAAATATTTGGGCCTCCACCTGGACCGCAGGTGGAATTTCGAGGAGCACTTCCGCCAGCTTGCTCCCCGAATTGTCGCGGCAGCGTCAGCGCTTGGCAGGCTGTTGCCCAACGTGGGGGGGCCCAATGCGACATGCCGCCGCCTGTACGCGGGGGTAACCCGCAGCATGGCCCTATATGGTGCGCCGATCTGGGCCGATCGGCTCAATGCCGCCAATAGGGCCCAACTCAGAAGGCCGCAAAGAGTGGTGGCCATCCGTGTAGTAAGGGCCTACTGCACGGTGGCGTGGGCGGCGGCGTGTGCCTTGGCGGGCACCGCGCCCTGGGAGTTGGATGCTCAGGTGCTCGCGGAGGCGCACAGGGAGCGGGTAAGGCGCAGGGTCCTAAACGAGATCCCCACCCCCGAAGAGCTGAGGGAGGAGCGTAGCCAAGCGCAACGTCGAATGAGGGACCGGTGGAAAAACGACCTGGAGGACTCCCCCTATGGACTCCGCACCATAGGGGCACTCCTCCCGTCGTTTGACCACTGGCTGGAGAGGGCGCACGGGAGCGTTGGCTTCAGGATGGCGCAGGTAATGACCGGACACGGGTGCTTCGGTCATTACCTGCACAGAATCGGGCGGGAGGCCAGCTCGGCCTGCCACGAGTGCGGCGACCCAGACGATACCGCCCAGCACACCCTAGAGGTGTGCGATCGCTGGGTCGAGGAACGCCGTAATTTGGTCGGCGCCCTCGGAGTGGGTGATCTCTCGCTCCACAACGTCGTGGCGGCCATGCTGAGGAGCGAGAGATCCTGGGAGGCAATGGCCTCTTTCTGCGAGTCCGTCATCGCACAGAAGGAGGCCTTGGAACGGGAGCGCGAAGAGAGGGCAGATGCGCTCCCGATCCGGCGCAGACGTGTGGGGAGGAGGCGAGCCCAATTTGCTGCTCGCCAAATCCCCTAGTGGAGTTCGTGGGTGAGGGGCCCACAACTACAGACTCCACACGGCTGGGGGAGGGATCCTAGCGTCTTCCCTCCCTCCTTTGGCGCGGGAGCCCTTGGGCAGGCCGGGGGGTGTCGTGGTAGAATGCTCGCGACCCCATGGCACCCCCCCTAACGGCAGTGACGACATATCGTGGTAGGTTTTAGTCGGTGCGAGTCCGACATAACCCGTCCTCACCCCCTGAGAGGACGGGTATGCATAAGGCATTTCCCCCACGTAAAAAAAAAAAAAAAAAAAAAAAAAAAAGGTTAGGTTAGGTTAGGTTAGGTTAGGTTAGGTTAGGTTGGGAGAGTGGTGCGGAGGGCCGATCCGGCCCCGGTTATGGTGCTGGGGGACCTCAACGCCAAATGTTTGCAGTGGGGGTCCCCGACCACGGACCCGAGAGGAGAAGCCCTCTGGGACTGGTCCGTGCAGCTGGGGCTTGAGGTCCTAAACCGGGGCAACGCCAATACCTGTGTGCGCCGGCAGGGTGGATCCATAGTGGACGTGTCATTCGCGACCCCTGCCGTAGCGAATCGCATTTCTGGTTGGCGGGTCCTGGGGGATGTGGAGACCCTCTCCGACCATTTGTATATTAGGATGAGGGTCTCCAAACAACTGCCGGCCCAACTGGCTGCGCGTGGATGCCGAGGAGGACGCTTTCCCCGATGGTGCCTTGGCAGCTTCGACAAAGACCGAGCGGAGGAGGCGGCAATGGTGGAGGTTTGGCGCGCCCCCCCACCGGACCGATCTGAATGTGTGGAGGAGAGGGCTACCCGGTTCCGCAAGTCGCTCACTACGGTGTGCGACGCCGCAATGCAGCGAGCGGGACGGCAGCCTACTCGAAAACGGGTACACTGGTGGACGGAGGAGATTGCGGCCCTCCGTCTCACCAGTAACAGAGCCCGCCGAGACTACACCCGTTGTAGGCGGCGCCGCCACACACCGGAGGAGGAGGAGCTCCTACACAGGACCCTCAAGGCAGCCAAGGAGGCCCTGTCCTTGGCCATCGCCAAGGCGAAGGATGCTGCGCACGAGGTGTTCCTGTCCACACTCGACAGGGACCCATGGGGGCGGCCGTACAAGCAAGTACGAAATAAGATGCGCCACGCCCCCGCAATGGACACCCTGGAGCCAGAGCTCCTCCAACGAGTGGTGGAGGGGCTTTTTCCGCCTGCGCTGGACTTTGTTCCTCCACGGATGAGGGGCCCGGAGGAGGAACCTGCGGAACCAGACCCAGCGCCCCCAGTAACGGACGGTGAAATATTGAAGGCGGTCCACCGGCTGAAGGAGTGCAAGAAGGCCCCGGGCCCGGACGGAGTCCACGGGCGGGCTATACCTGTGGCGATGAAGCACCTTGGGAATCGTCTGAGGGACCTTTTTGACGACTGCTTGGAGACCGGGCGATTCCCTAGGTGCTGGAAGGAGGGGAGGCTCTGCCTCCTCCGGAAGGAGACTCGACCGGCGGACTCCCCTTCCGGATGGAGGCCAATTGTCCTGCTGGATGAGACCGGGAAGATGCTAGAGCGGATCATCGCTTCCCGGATCATCCGGCACCTTGAGGACACAGGCCCGAACATCTCGGACCACCAATTCGGGTTCAGGGCCGGGCGGTCCACACTGGACGCGTTAGGGGACCTGCGAGCCTTCACCGAGGACGCGGCGGGACGTGGCGAGGGAACTGTGGCGGTGTCCTTGGACATCGCCAATGCGTTTGGCACCCTCCCGTACTCGGTGATAGGGGAGGCACTCAAATACCATAAAGTGCCCCCCTACCTCAGGAAGATCGTGGAGCACTACCTGTCTGACCGGGTAGTGCTCTATACAGAGCGAGGAGGGCAGATGAGAGAGAGACAGATGGCCTGCGGTGTTCCCCAAGGTTCCGTGCTTGGACCCTTGCTGTGGAACATCGGGTTCGACTGGGCCATCCGAGGCGCATTGCTCCCCCGGATGACAGTCATCTGCTACGCAGATGACACGTTGGTGGTCGTCCGGGGCACCGAACTGAGGGAGGTGCTGCGGAGGGCGGCGGTTGCGGCGGACCTAATGGTCACCCGCATTCAACTGCTGGGCCTAAAAGTGTCTCTCCCGAAGACCGAGGCCATCATTTTCGGGGGGAGAGGCTGGAGGCCACCGCCCGGCGCTACCATCCCGGTGAGCGGCGAAGCGATCCAGGTGAGGCCGCACATAAAATACCTGGGCCTCGTCCTGGACCGACGATGGAACTTCGGGGAGCACTTCAAGCAGCTGGCTCCCCGAATAGTGGCTGCAGCATCTGCCCTGGGTCGACTGCTGCCCAATGTTGGAGGACCGTCCGACGCGTGCCGCCGCCTGTATGCGGGCGTAGCCCGCAGTATGGCTCTTTACGGGGCCCCAATATGGGCGGACCGACTGGGGGCGACAAACAAGGCCCTACTACGAAGGCCACAAAGAATTGTGGCCATACGAATTGTTAGGGCCTACGTGACGGTGGCGTGGGCAGCAGCGTGTGCCTTAGCTGGTACCCCGCCATGGGAGATAGACGCCCAAAGACTGGCCGAGGCACATAGGGAGCGGGTGAGGAATAGAGCCCTCAATGAGTTCCCCGCTCCCGAGGAGGCGACGGCAGCCCACCGCATGGCGGAAAGGCGGATGAGGGACCGCTGGAGAAGTGACCTGGAGGGCTCCCCCTATGGAGTCCGCACCATAGGGGCACTCCTCCCGTCCTTCTCCAGCTGGCTCGAGAGGAGGCACGGCCGGGTGGGATATAGGCTGGCGCAGGTAATGACCGGACATGGCTGCTTTGGTCATTACCTGCACAAAATAGGGAGGGAGCCCAGCCCGGCCTGCCACGAGTGTGGCGAGCCCGACGACACGGCCGAACACACCTTCGCGGTGTGCTGTCGATGGGCTGAGGAGCGCAGGGCCATGATGGCCGTCATAGGAGTGGTGGACCTCTCGCTGCATGGCGTCGTGGCAGCCATGCTTGACAGCGAAGGAAAATGGGAGGCTGTGGCCTCTTTCTGCGAAGTAATTATGTCGCAGAAAGAGGCCTCGGAACGGGAGCGTGAGGAGAGAGCAGATGCGCACCCGCTCCGGCGCAGACGGTTGGGGAGAAGGCGCAGACAGTACGCCGCTCGCCTCCTCCCCCAGTAGGATCAGCGGGTTAGGGGCCCACAAGCTGTCTGGGGGGAGAGTCTGACGCACTCTCCCCTCCCTTGGCGAGGGTTCCCCGGCAAGTTGCCGGGGCGGCCGGGGGGTGTCGTGGTAGAATGCTCGCGACCCCATGGCACCCCCCTAACGGCAGTGACGACATATCGTGGTAGGTTTTAGTCGGTGCGAGTCCGACATAACCCGTCCTCACCCCCTGAGAGGACGGGTATGCATAAGGCATTTCCCCCACGTAAAAAAAAAAAAAAAAAAAAAAAAAAAAAAAAAAAAAAAAAAAGGTTAGGTTAGGTTCCACGGACCTTGGACTCCTTTTTCTTTTGCCCCTTTTTTCGTTTCGCACTCGGTGAGATGGTAGTAGCCGTGGTGCGACCAGGGGGGGAGCTTCCAGTGACCGAGGGTCTTGACTGGACGGTCCTCCCTTCCTTTGCCGGCGCAGGTGCCTGGGTCGTCTGCTGTGGGAGCAGTCTTTCCTCCCAGGCGCTCATCCTTGCTTCCATCATGGCACTTACCTGGTCCACGATACTGCGCTCCATCGTCCTTGCCTCTTCAGGTGCATCTTCGGGGCGCCGCCCGAGACTGGCACGCAGCTCGCCCATCTCCTTACGGAGATCGGCCATTTCGGCCTTTAGGCGTGCGTTCTCGGCAGCTAACCTCCTCGTCTCATCAGAGACAGTACGGTCCCCCAGCTCGGAGACCACATCCCGGATCGCGGCCACAGCCTCCTTCAGGGCACGTTGGAATGTGCCCTTCAAGTTTCGCGACTTCGTAGCCACGTCCGTGATGAGCCCCAGACTATCGCGCACCTGTTCCTTTAGGGCCAGGGCTGTGCGGGTGCCCTCATCGTCAGATCCACATGGCGTTCTCAGGAGTTCCGGCCTAAGGGCCAGGCGCCTCTTTGCCAGTCTGTGCGACGTCATCCTCAGCTCTTCTTCGGCCTGAAGCTCGAGCTCCTCCTGCTTCAGCTCCTGTAGCTCGGCTTTGGCCTTGGAGAGCCCTACGTGGTGTGCCTTGGATAGAGGGCGGCCTCTTCCTCGCTTGGAAGGTGCCGAGGTAGATTTCCCTCGCTCCGTGGCATCGGAAGTCTCGTCGCTCCCTGGTGCTTCCGTCTCACTCCCCCCGCTACGCTGCCTTTTCCGCCTATCAGCCGTTTGAGTGGCCTGAGCAGGCATGGAAACGTCGGATTCGGCAGTTTCCGCGTCGGTTGGCTCCGGAGAGAAAAATTCCCCGCCTCCAGGCAGGTCACCCGCGTCTATTCTCCTGGGGGAGAAGAACTCCTCCCTGCCGAGAGAAGGGACCCTTTCTGTCAACCTCTCCAATACCACGACGGCTTTACGCCTCTCACTAAGCACCTTCGTTGTGTCGAGTGGGGAGTGCGACGAGTCCGAGGCCGTTCCAGTGGGCACGTCTCCAACGTGGCGCACAAAGCGCCCCTGGGCATCACGTAGGGGCCGGAACCCATTATTTGGGGGCGTAGTAGACGCATCTGCCCCTGCCGGACAGCCATCCTCCTCGTTGCCCCCTCCGTTCAACCTCAAAACCAAGTCATTGTGTACATCGGTGTCCATTATGCATTCGCCAAAGTCGTCGATTTCGAATCGCGAGTGGTTTGCCCCCCCAGAATACGGAAGGCGGCATGTCTCCACAGCACGGGCACTTACCCGTCCTGTGGTGACATGGAGGATTGAAACCTCCTGGGGTAGTTTCACAATTTCGTTTCCACTCATGTTTGCTATGTTTAAGGAGGTTTGCCCCTCCCTGACATTAGGGACTGGACTCCCTCCAGCCACGCATCCCCTCAGCACGCCAGACACGCCTTGGGATTGGGGTGATTTTTATAGTGGTTTTCTTCCACGTGATTTCCCTCTCAGTGAGGGAAACCCCCGGCCCACTCAGTGTGGGTTGCGGGTTGCCCGACGGTGGCCGAAACCAACGTCCGTCTGCAGACCGCGAGACGGACCCGCCGCGCCTCGTGGCCGGAGCCACACCCTCCTTCACAGGCCAACCCAAATGGGCTCCATCACCATCCCAGCGGGGACATTGCGGCTCACACTGTGCCCTCTGCTACTCAGAGGGACACGCGGAGCCGCCCGCCGTGTGCCACGATAGTCTGGCCCTTCTCCCCGGGCCTGATCGTTTTGGGAGGCCCTATACGGCATAGCCCCGGGAATCACAAGGGCCACTAACTACCCGGCCACTCCTCAGGGTGTCAATCAAGGAACTGCGTTGCGCGCGGACCAACGCAGTGACCCGATTGACACCACATAACACCTCGACGGAACGAGGCTTAACACGGCTCCTCCTCTCGACTCATCCACTGCGCCCTCTGCTACTCAGAGGGACGCGCGGAGAGTCCCTCACGGGCCGAAGCCCCCCTTTCCCCCCCTGGGCCGAGGCCCCCCCGTTTCCCCCCCAGTGTTTGGTTCGCGGGACTACGTCCTACCCCGGCTCGACGTCAGCAGCCGGGGCGTTCCCCTATCCACCACCTGGGGACGCGCCACGTCGGGGTTCACCTCCCCGCCCACTCGGACAACCGAGCAGGTCCGTGGAAAGGAGTCCAAGAAGCCTCCTAAGACTCGCCCTGGCCCCGCTTCCCAATCCCAGCAGCCTCAGCCCCCAGGGCCTGCGACTGGGAATGATTGGTCGACTGTGGTCAAGTGGGGCAAGAAGAAGAAGATCCTGGTTCCGTCCACCGGCACAGAGGCGACTGGCAAGCCCCCACAGCCAGCGATACCGCAGGGAGCAAAAGGGGGGAAGGGCCAGAAGAAAATGGCAGCGCTGCGCGCCCCACGGTCAGCAGCCGTCGTCCTGACCCTCCAGGAGGGAGCGGAGGAGAGAGGCATCACCTACGGAACGGTGATTACCGAGGCCAAAGCCAAAATCTCCCTGGACGTACTCGGTATCACCGGTCTAAGGTTCCGCAGAGCGGTGACAGGGGCAGCGATCCTGGAAATCCCGGGCCCGGGCACCTCTAGCGGCGAGAAAGCGGACTCCCTTGCTGCTAAGCTGAAGGAGACGCTAAAGGAGGCCGATGTCCGTATCTCCAGGCCGGTAAAGTGCGCGGAGATGCGTATTTCTGGCCTGGATGACTCGGTCGCAGAAGGCGAACTCGCCACTGCTGTGGCTCAGTGTGGAAGCTGTGCCCTAGAGGCGGTGAAAGTTGGCCGGATCTCCCGCACGCCAACAGGCCTGGGTACGGCGTGGGTTCGCTGCCCCGTAGCAGCCGCCAAGAAAGTGGCTGAGGGGCGGCTACTGGTTGGCTGGGCTTCGGCGCAGGTAAAACTGTTGGAGGCCCGCCCTTTGAGGTGCTACCGATGCCTGATGCCTGGCCATGTCAGGAAGGGGTGCACGTCGGAAATCGACCGCAGTGACCAATGCTACCGCTGCGGTCAAACCGGCCACAAGGCCAGAGACTGCATAGCCACGCCTCACTGCTCTCTGTGCGCAGCAGCGGGCAAACCTGCCGACCATAGCGCCGGCAGCGGCAACTGCACGACGGGGGCCAAAGCCCTGAAACGTGTGCCTCGGAAGATGTCCGGCAGACCAGACACCCCTAGAGCGTCATCGCCTCCGGCTACACAAGAGGGCCCGACTGACACTGCGCCAAGATGACGCCTGTTAGTCGGGTCCTCCAGGCGAACATTAACCACTGCGCCGGGGCTCAAGATCTCCTCCTGCAGTCCATGGCGCAGTGGTCGATAGATGCTGCCGTGGTCGCCGAGCCATACTATGTCCCTCCTAGGGATAACTGGGCTGCGGATCTGGACGGCTTGGTGGCCATCATTTTAAAAGTAGGGGCAGAAGGCACATTGCCCCCCTCCATCGTGTCGAGGGGTCAAGGCTACGTGGCGGTCCTCTGGGGAGAAATAACCTTGATCGGGGTATATTTCTCCCCCAACAGAAGTGTCCCCGAGTTTGAAGCCTTCCTTGGCCAGCTAGGGGCCCTCATTGGGCAGACCCTACCGCGCCCGGTGGTTGTCGCGGGCGACCTAAATGCCAAATCCATGGCTTGGGGTTGTCCCGCGACCGACACTCGTGGAGACCTTCTCGAGGAGTGGGCGACGATGACCGGCCTGTCGGTATTGAACCGAGGGTCGGCCAGTACCTGCGTGCGCTGGCAGGGGGAGTCCATCGTGGACGTAACGTTCGCGACCTCTGCCCTTGCGCCGCGTGTCCAAGACTGGAGAGTCCTGGAGAAGGTGGAGACATTATCAGACCATATGTATATCCGGTTTGATGTCTCCACCTCCTCCGAAGTCACATTGGACACGGATCGTCGTCCGAATGGCCGTGCTGCGACCCCGTCCCCCAGATGGGCCTTAAGCAGCCTGGATCGAGAAGCAGTGGAGATAGCGTCCCTCGTCCAGGCCTGGACAACATCTTCCGGGCCTGTGGAGGTCGAGGAAGAGGCAGTCAGGTTCCGGGACGCCATGTCACAAGTTTGTGACGCAGGCATGTCCCGAGCCAAGCCTCGGCCTCCGAAGCGACAAGTGTACTGGTGGTCTCGTGATATCGAAGAACTTCGATCCCGCTGCGGCAGGGCGAGACGCCAGTACACACGGTCGCGCCGACGCAGGCAGACCCGAGACATTGACGAGGAGACGCAGCTGTACAGCGCCTATAGAGAGGCGGTCAAGGCGCTGCAGCTCTCCATCTGCGAGGCGAAGGCGAGCGCCAGAGCGGAGCTTCTCGAGACTCTAAACCGAGATCCATGGGGGAGGCCGTACAAGGCGGTCAGGGGTAAGCTACGCCCCTGGGCCCCCCCCTTGACGGAGAGTCTCGAGCCTCGACTGCTGGGGGCCGTTGTCTCCAATCTGTTCCCGAACAGACCGGAACACCGGCCTCCGGAAATGGCACCACCCCGTCAGCACGTCGGGTATGAGGGCGCGGAAGTCGAGGTGCCTCCGGTAACGGAGGCAGAGCTAGACGCGGCCGTGCTGAGGCTTAAAGCCAAAAACACGGCACCGGGGCCAGATGGGATCCCGGGACGCGTCCTGGCTCTGGCGCTGCAGGCCCTGGGGGAGAGATTTCGCGGGCTACTGGACGCCTGTCTTCAGTCCGGCCGATTTCCGACCATATGGAAAACCGGCCGGCTCGTCTTACTTAAAAAAGACGGGCGTCCCGCGGAATCTCCATCAGCCTACCGTCCAATCGTGTTGCTCGATGAGGCGGACAAGCTGTTCGAGCGTATCATCTGTTGTCGCCTCGTCGAGCACCTCCGGGAGGTGGGTCCCGACTTATCCGAACATCAGTTTGGATTCCGAGAGGGCAGGTCGACCGTGGATGCGGTCGCGCGCATTAAAGCCCTCTCGGATGAGGCGGTCGACCACGGTGGGGTGCTCCTGGCGGTATCGCTAGATATCGCCAACGCATTCAACACTCTGCCGTGGTCATGCGTTAGGGAGGCGCTGAAACACCACAAGGTGCCTCCCTACCTATGCCAGATAGTCGGGGCCTACCTCTCGGAACGGTGTGTGGAGTACCCGGTCCAGGGCGGTGGGCTGACAAGGTGGGAGATGTCGTGCGGTGTTCCACAGGGCTCGGTCTTAGGGCCGCTCCTGTGGAACATCGGGTACGACTGGGTGCTGCGGGGGGAGCTTCTCTCGGGATCGAGCGTGACCTGCTACGCAGACGACACGCTAGTCACGTCTCGGGGAACCTCGTACCGGGAGGCAGCACGCCTCGCTACCGTGACAGTAGCACTGGTGGTAAGGCGCATAACGATGCTGGGGCTGGAGGTGGCGCTACACAAGTCCGAAGCGATTTGCTTCCACGCCGCCCGGAAGGCGCCACCTGCAGGATCCAGCATCGTCGTCGGTGGCACTCGAATCGAGGTCAAGTCCGACATGAAGTATCTTGGACTTGTCCTCGATTCCCGCTGGAGCTTCCGCCAACACTTCACCCGCCTGACCCCCCGATTGATGGCAGCATCGGCCGCATTGAAGCGGCTGATGCCCAACGTCGGGGGGCCAGAGAGTGCGAGCCGCCGCCTGTATATGGGGGTGGTGCGATCGATGGCCCTGTACGGGGCCCCGATCTGGGCGGTAAACCTGGCGGCCCGCAATGTCGCCCTGCTGAGGAAGGCTCAGAGGGCGATGGCCGTCAGCGTTGTACGCGGGTACCGCACCACCTCATACGATGCGGCGTGCTTACTGGCGGGAACGCCTCCCTGGGACCTGGAGGCGGAGGCCCAAGCGTCTCTGTACCAGTGGCGAAGGGACCTCCGGCTTCAGGAGTACCATCCTGCGCCCGGGGAGGTAGAAGAGCAGAAGCTCCTCCTCCGACAGTCCATTGTCCTTCAATGGGAGGAGCGACTAGCTAGAGTCGAGGGGGGACATAGGACTGTCGAGGCGGTTCGGCCGGTCCTACGAGACTGGCTGGAGAGAGAGCGGGGTTCGCTGACCTTCCGGTTGGTGCAGGTGCTCACGGGGCATGGCTGCTTTGGGAGCTACCTGCACCGGTTCGCCAGACGGGAGGTGACGGCCGGGTGCCACCAGTGCAGCAGCGACGAGGACACGGCGCAGCACACCTTGGAGGAATGCCCAGCTTGGGCGGGGCAGCGCCGCGACCTCGTGGCAGTGGTGGGGGACGACCTCTCCTTGCCGGCCGTAGTCAAGGCTATGGTCGCCGACGAGAGGTCGTGGAAAGCGGTCCTCTCCTTCTGCGAGGATGTGATGTCGCAGAAGGAGAATGCGGAGAGGGAGCGGGAGGCTGACCCAGCATCGCACCCGATCCGCCGCAAGCGCGCGGGGGCCCGGAGAAGGGCGTACGCCCACCTCATCCCCCCCACCTAGCGAGGCCTGGGCAGTGGCGCGGGGGCGTCGCTGCCCGTAACATAAGCCTCGCCGAGAAGGCGCGCGTGGTGTGTCCACGCGCCTTCTGAGGAGGCAGGGGTAGAAGTTCCTCTCTACCCCTCCCAGAGAAGGGCCCGCTGCGTGTGCTAGCGGCGGGCGGCGCCGGCGTGGTCGCGGTTGCGTACTTAGGAGATCCCGTGGCCACGCCCCACTGGTGGCGCGCAGACACAACGTTGGTTTTTTAGTGGGTAGCGGCGGCTTTTTTGCCGAGTCCCACATAACCCGCATCTCCTCCCCCGAGGGTGCGGGTATGCATAAAGCATTTTTCCAACGAAAAAAAAAAAAAAAAAAAAAAAAAAAAAAAAGGTTCCACGGACCTGCTCGGTTGTCCGAGTGGGCGGGGAGGTGAACCCCGACATGGCGCGTCCCCAGGTGGTGGATAGGGGAACGCCCCGGCTGCTGACGTCGAGCCGGGGTAGGACATAGTCCCGCGAACCAAACACCGGGGGGGAAACGGGGGGGCTTCGGCCCAGGGGGGGGGGTAGGGGGGCTTCGGCCCGGGAGGGACTCTCCGCGCGTCCCTCTGAGTAGCAGAGGGCGCAGTGGACGAGCTGTGAGGAGGAGTGGTGGGACGGTTGTCCCCGGGAGGGTTCTCCGCGCGTCCCTCTGAGTAGCAGAGGGCGCAGTGGAGGAACCAAGGGAGGGCGGGCCCGGCGAGCACTAACCATGCCGTCGGGCAGGCGCCGGGGGGCTTATCCTGCCCGCGCCACCGCCGGACCCGTAACCCCGTTTCGAGTGTCGTGGTCACGTCTCGCGGCTTGGAACGGGAACGGAGGTCTTGCCTTCATTGGCCGGACCGCGAGGAGACAACCTCTATAAAAAATCCCCAATTCCCGACGCTGCGGTACATGGCGTCGGGAAACTCGACGGAGGGGGTCAACAGGACCGGGCTTTTGCGCGCGTAGCCTGGGCAGGGTTCGTCCACCCTGACACTTAGAGTCTGCCCGAGTGGCCCCTCGTGTGCTGCGGATGTGAGCAGCCTCTGGACCGGCGAACCTTCCACCCGCCAGGCACTGCTCTTTGAACTGGGGTAGATTGCGTCCTCCCATTTCATGAGCAAATGGAGGGCGCGTATAATCTCCCTAGTTCGGGATCAGTGTCGGGGGAGTGGGGGAATCGTTGTCCTGGAGGTTGCACAGATCCTGGGCACAGCGAGGGTTCCACTTGGGTGGGCTTGTGTTTGGGCGGGGGGTCTTGCCTGGTCTGGGTGTGCCAGGGCCCGTGCCTGTTGTCACCCTCTGAGAGTGGCTGGAGGGTAATCCAGCCGCTAGTGGCCAACCATGGGAGACTGCCCGACCTCCCAGTGGTATTAGGGTTACCCAGGTACAGGGGGCACTGCCTGGGTGGACTGCTCTTCCCCCACACTCGTGGGATCAAAATTAGAAAGTTTAAAAAGGATAACGGACAAGGACCTGATAACGCTCAAAGATTGGATTTAGTTGATACAGCGGTGGAAGCGGGCGCCCTGATGGCGCGCGCCGAAGCCTACAACCCTGGCGCGGACAGAAGGCTGGACGCAAGGGACGAGGAGGAGATTTTCCGCCCTCAGAGGTCCCTAGCACGGTCACCGAGGAGAGGGGATGGAGTCGATCTCGCTCAAAAACATCCCGCTGTCTTGCTAGAGCGTGGATGTGTCGAGAGATATCTCGAGGAGCGGAAGAAGGCTGCGTCGGTGTCGGACGCCAGTATAGAGACGGTGAGGAACAGCAGATCAAGATCGCCACCAGAATTGGGCGGTCGGGTCGGGGCCGGGGGGGCAGTCTGCCCTGACCCGGATTCACGAGAGAAAGCTGGAAACGGAAACGAGGGGACGTCGGGCGGCAAAAGGCCGCGCTACGTCTTAAGCTCTGACGGCGACGACGAGGAGTCAGCCCCGAGTAAAGGGGCCAAAATAAGCTCTTCCCGCAGAGGTCGCCCACTCATAACAAGGGGTGGCGCTAGAAAGGGGCACCAAACCGGTATAGCCGCGGCAAAAGCTCAGCTTAAAGCCCTAGAAGTGGAAGAAGCGGCGGCAGAAGATACCTCCCGCCGCGGTGCGGCCGCCGAGACACACAAAAAGAAGAAGAAGAGGTCTCACCTCGGATCAGGAGAAAGTAGTCCAAGGTCCGTGACAGGATACGTGGACTACTTTGAGGTGGTCCGGAAGGCAGCCACAACGGTGCTGGACGAGGCAAAAAAGTCCGGTCACCTCAGCGGAAAAGTGTGGGGCCGCATGAATCAGGCGTGTCGTGACATTATAGTCGCGGCGGACATCCTGGAGGACAGACCTGAGGAGGACGAAGTGCGCGCCCTAAAGGCCGATAACAAGCGCATGAGGGAACAACTGGAACAGCTCCGAAAGGAAACCAAGGCGCTTAGGACGGCCTTCTCTGAGAGAAACGCGCACCCAGCACTGGACTCTCCAGCAGACCTGGCCACATCGCTAGCTGACCTAAAAGAAGACCTGAAGCGGGATCTCACCCTATCCTTGGGTGAGATGATAAACGTCCGGGTTGGGGAGGTGAGGAAGCTGCTTCCGCAGGAGCCGACCCTCCGCCCACCGTTAGCGGCAGACAGTCGTCTTTCGGCCAGTCAATTAGTGCCAGCTACGAAGCAAGGCTCAACCAGAGCGCCGGCTGTCAAGGATCCCAGGCCCACTCCCGCTCCCAGGGCGCGGAATCTGGCTCCTGCGCCGAAGACACGCACAGCTGTGGCCAGGCAAGTCCCTTCTTCTTCTGCGGGTTCGACGCGTCGAACCGGGAAGAGGTCGACCACACAAGTCGCAGAACAGGTGGCTCCTGCACAAAAGCCACAGATCACGGGGGAGCCGGCCAGCGCACAGCCGGATGGAAACCAGCCTGCGTCCCCTGCTCCGAACACCTGGAGTCAGGTGGTTAAAAAGAGCAAAAAGAAGGCTACCCCACTTCCTGCGCCGCTCCCAAAGGCGAAGCGACTTACCGCCCCAAAATCAACGGCGATTGTGATTACGCTCAAACCAGGGGCAGAGACTGACTACAAGTCGGTCATGGGGGCGGTCACAACCATCAAGTTGGCGGAACTGGGCCTGGGGCCCGTTAAAGTGAGGAGCACAGCTGCTGGAGCCCGCTTGATTGAGGTCCCTGGGGCAGACAGCGGCCCTATGGCGGATACCCTAGCCGGCAAGATGCGGAGCCTTGTCGGCGAAGTGGCCAACATTCACCGACCGTTTAAAACTGCCGATATCCGAATCTCCGGATTTGATGAGACAGTAACACCGGAAGCCGTCCAGGCGGCTATAGCAGAAAAAGGATGCTGCCCACCGGAACAGGTCCGCATGGGAAGGATCCGCATGGCGCCGACGAACTACACTGGGTCCGTTATCGCGGTCTGCCCAGTAACAGCAGCCAATACCGTCATCGCTGCTGGACGGTTATTGCTAGGGTGGACCTCCGCTAGAGTGGAGGCCCTCGACCCACGGCCCATGAGGTGCTACAGGTGCATGGGTACGGGGCATACCAGAGCGCTTTGCCCCTCACCTGTAGACAGGAGTGGTCTCTGTTACCGGTGCGGTAAACCTGGCCACACAAGCAGGGAGTGCGAGGCAGACAAGCCGTGGTGCGCGGTATGCCACCACGCCAAACGCTCAGCCGGACATGTAATGGGGGGACCGTCTTGCACCCCACCACACACAAAGGGAAGGCCTGCTCCCTCAGGAGCACCGACAACTGCCAGGCCCGAAGAAGCCTCGAAGGAAAAAGAGAGGTCCACGGCTACCCCTAGTTTATCGAGGCAACCAAATGAGACGGACGGACAAGCAATGGGAACCGATGCCAGCACAGCCATCACGGTACAATGAGGTATTGCAGTGCAATGTTAACCACTGCGCCCGTGCACAAGACCTAGCAATGCAGCACACGGTGGAATGGGGCGTCGGTGCCACGGTCGTGTCGGAGCCCTATTTCGTCCCTCCTCTACCAAACTGGGTAGGGGATACAAATGGGCTGGCTGCCATAATGGTACCATCAATGGGGGACCAACCTCCACTCTCTAAGATCGAGAGCGGCCCGGGCTTCGCAGCGGCCAAATGGGGAGATATCGTATTAATTGCGGCCTACTTCTCCCCGAATAGGCCGCTGTTCGCCTTCGAGCAATTCCTGGAGAGGCTTGGGAGAGTGGTGCGGAGGGCCGATCCGGCCCCGGTTATGGTGCTGGGGGACCTCAACGCCAAATGTTTGCAGTGGGGGTCCCCGACCACGGACCCGAGAGGAGAAGCCCTCTGGGACTGGTCCGTGCAGCTGGGGCTTGAGGTCCTAAACCGGGGCAACGCCAATACCTGTGTGCGCCGGCAGGGTGGATCCATAGTGGACGTGTCATTCGCGACCCCTGCCGTAGCGAATCGCATTTCTGGTTGGCGGGTCCTGGGGGATGTGGAGACCCTCTCCGACCATTTGTATATTAGGATGAGGGTCTCCAAACAACTGCCGGCCCAACTGGCTGCGCGTGGATGCCGAGGAGGACGCTTTCCCCGATGGTGCCTTGGCAGCTTCGACAAAGACCGAGCGGAGGAGGCGGCAATGGTGGAGGTTTGGCGCGCCCCCCCACCGGACCGATCTGAATGTGTGGAGGAGAGGGCTACCCGGTTCCGCAAGTCGCTCACTACGGTGTGCGACGCCGCAATGCAGCGAGCGGGACGGCAGCCTACTCGAAAACGGGTACACTGGTGGACGGAGGAGATTGCGGCCCTCCGTCTCACCAGTAACAGAGCCCGCCGAGACTACACCCGTTGTAGGCGGCGCCGCCACACACCGGAGGAGGAGGAGCTCCTACACAGGACCCTCAAGGCAGCCAAGGAGGCCCTGTCCTTGGCCATCGCCAAGGCGAAGGATGCTGCGCACGAGGTGTTCCTGTCCACACTCGACAGGGACCCATGGGGGCGGCCGTACAAGCAAGTACGAAATAAGATGCGCCACGCCCCCGCAATGGACACCCTGGAGCCAGAGCTCCTCCAACGAGTGGTGGAGGGGCTTTTTCCGCCTGCGCTGGACTTTGTTCCTCCACGGATGAGGGGCCCGGAGGAGGAACCTGCGGAACCAGACCCAGCGCCCCCAGTAACGGACGGTGAAATATTGAAGGCGGTCCACCGGCTGAAGGAGTGCAAGAAGGCCCCGGGCCCGGACGGAGTCCACGGGCGGGCTATACCTGTGGCAATGAAGCACCTTGGGAATCGTCTGAGGGACCTTTTTGACGACTGCTTGGAGACCGGGCGATTCCCTAGGTGCTGGAAGGAGGGGAGGCTCTGCCTCCTCCGGAAGGAGACTCGACCGGCGGACTCCCCTTCCGGATGGAGGCCAATTGTCCTGCTGGATGAGACCGGGAAGATGCTAGAGCGGATCATCGCTTCCCGGATCATCCGGCACCTTGAGGACACAGGCCCGAACATCTCGGACCACCAATTCGGGTTCAGGGCCGGGCGGTCCACACTGGACGCGTTAGGGGACCTGCGAGCCTTCACCGAGGACGCGGCGGGACGTGGCGAGGGAACTGTGGCGGTGTCCTTGGACATCGCCAATGCGTTTGGCACCCTCCCGTACTCGGTGATAGGGGAGGCACTCAAATACCATAAAGTGCCCCCCTACCTCAGGAAGATCGTGGAGCACTACCTGTCTGACCGGGTAGTGCTCTATACAGAGCGAGGAGGGCAGATGAGAGAGAGACAGATGGCCTGCGGTGTTCCCCAAGGTTCCGTGCTTGGACCCTTGCTGTGGAACATCGGGTTCGACTGGGCCATCCGAGGCGCATTGCTCCCCCGGATGACAGTCATCTGCTACGCAGATGACACGTTGGTGGTCGTCCGGGGCACCGAACTAAAGGAGTTGCTGCGGAGGGCGGCGGTTGCGGCGGACCTAATGGTCACCCGCATTCAACTGCTGGGCCTAAAAGTGTCTCTCCCGAAGACCGAGGCCATCATTTTCGGGGGGAGAGGCTGGAGGCCACCGCCCGGCGCTACCATCCCGGTGAGCGGCGAAGCGATCCAGGTGAGGCCGCACATAAAATACCTGGGCCTCGTCCTGGACCGACGATGGAACTTCGGGGAGCACTTCAAGCAGCTGGCTCCCCGAATAGTGGCTGCAGCATCTGCCCTGGGTCGACTGCTGCCCAATGTTGGAGGACCGTCCGACGCGTGCCGCCGCCTGTATGCGGGCGTAGCCCGCAGTATGGCTCTTTACGGGGCCCCAATATGGGCGGACCGACTGGGGGCGACAAACAAGGCCCTACTACGAAGGCCACAAAGAATTGTGGCCATACGAATTGTTAGGGCCTACGTGACGGTGGCGTGGGCAGCAGCGTGTGCCTTAGCTGGTACCCCGCCATGGGAGATAGACGCCCAAAGACTGGCCGAGGCACATAGGGAGCGGGTGAGGAATAGAGCCCTCAATGAGTTCCCCGCTCCCGAGGAGGCGACGGCAGCCCGCCGCATGGCGGAAAGGCGGATGAGGGACCGCTGGAGAAGTGACCTGGAGGGCTCCCCCTATGGAGTCCGCACCATAGGGGCACTCCTCCCGTCCTTCTCCAGCTGGCTCGAGAGGAGGCACGGCCGGGTGGGATATAGGCTGGCGCAGGTAATGACCGGACATGGCTGCTTTGGTCATTACCTGCACAAAATAGGGAGGGAGCCCAGCCCGGCCTGCCACGAGTGTGGCGAGCCCGACGACACGGCCGAACACACCTTCGCGGTGTGCTGTCGATGGGCTGAGGAGCGCAGGGCCATGATGGCCGTCATAGGAGTGGTGGACCTCTCGCTGCATGGCGTCGTGGCAGCCATGCTTGACAGCGAAGGAAAATGGGAGGCTGTGGCCTCTTTCTGCGAAGTAATTATGTCGCAGAAAGAGGCCTCGGAACGGGAGCGTGAGGAGAGAGCAGATGCGCACCCGCTCCGGCGCAGACGGTTGGGGAGAAGGCGCAGACAGTACGCCGCTCGCCTCCTCCCCCAGTAGGATCAGCGGGTTAGGGGCCCACAAGCTGTCTGGGGGGAGAGTCTGACGCACTCTCCCCTCCCTTGGCGAGGGTTCCCCGGCAAGTTGCCGGGGCGGCCGGGGGGTGTCGTGGTAGAATGCTCGCGACCCCATGGCACCCCCCTAACGGCAGTGACGACATATCGTGGTAGGTTTTAGTCGGTGCGAGTCCGACATAACCCGTCCTCACCCCCTGAGAGGACGGGTATGCATAAGGCATTTCCCCCACGTAAAAAAAAAAAAAAAAAAAGGTTAGGTTAGGTTAGGTGGTAGGAGTTGGTGTCCCGCCTCGGGATGACTGGGTCGGAAACCTCGATGGGACGGTTGCACTTGTGTCGAGAGTGGGCGCAGGCTCCCCTGCGTTCGAAGACGTGCTGAAGGGGCAAGGTATCGTGTCGGCGAGATGTGGGAGTGTCACATTCGTTGGCATATACTTCTCCCCGAACCGAGGTCTTGCGGACTTTGAGCGCTACCTAACAGAGGTGGGTGCTCGTGTCGCAATACTTCCTGGCCCGCTTATTGTCGCAGGTGACTTCAACGCAAAATCCACTGCGTGGGGTTCACCTGTGACAGATGTGCGTGGCGAGGTGCTGGAAGAGTGGGCGGTAACGACTGGGCTCATTCTAGCCAACGTGGGAGCAGTCCAAACGTGCGTGCGGCAACAAGGCGGCTCCATTGTGGACCTGACCTTCACAAATGCCTCCCTGGCGGGCTGCGTAAATGGCTGGAAGGTAATGGTGGACGTGGAGACGCTGTCAGATCACCGATATATCCGGTATGACGTCTCCACGTTGCCATCGGCCTCCGGCTCAAGTACAGGTCCTCCTGCCGTCAGTGGTGGTGGCTCGAGATGGGCTCTAAGCAAACTCGACCGTGACCGGCTTACAGAAGCGGCAATAGTTCAGGCATGGCTGCCCGTGCCGGAAGGTGAGGTTGTGGTGGAGGCGGAAGCATCCTGGTTCCGGGAAGCTATGACGCAGATATGCGACGCGGCGATGCCCCGGGCCAAGCCTCCATCACGGAAAACCCGAGTGTACTGGTGGACAGCTGAGCTTGCACTCCTGCGCAAAGGCTGCTCAGATGCACGGCGCCGGTACCAGAGACAGAGGAGACGTCGGCGGTCAGACGAGGAGGCGGAGAGGACCCTGTATGGCCAGTACAAGGCAGCGAAGGAGTCTCTTAAGACTGCTATGGGACGGGCCATGGATGCCGCGAAAGAGGAATTCCTGGAATCGCTAAACGCGGATCCGTGGGGCAGGCCCTATAAGCTGGTGAGAAGCAAGCTGCGCCCATGGGCCCCTCCCCTCACGCAGACCTTAGAACCGGCGTTCCTCGAGGAAGTGGTGACGGCACTGTTTCCTGCCAGAGGCAACGTTAGTCCTCCCGAAATGGCGCCGCGGAATATTGAAGCGACCGAAGAGGTGCCGCCGGTTTCTGCGGGAGAACTGGGGGCAGCAGTTCTTCGCATGCGGGCCAAAAACACGGCCCCGGGCCCAGACGGTCTACCTGGCCGCGTATGGGCTCTCGTAATGGCAGAGCTGGAGCCGCGTCTTACTCGCCTCTTCTCGGCGTGCCTGGAGCAGGGGTGTTTTCCTGTGGGGTGGAAAACAGGAAAACTCGTCCTGCTGAAGAAGGAGGGTCGCCCGGCAGAGTCGCCATCGACCTATCGGCCAATAGTTTTGCTTGACGAGGTCGGGAAGCTATTCGAGCGCATTATAGCTTCCCGCCTCATCAACCATATGCGGACAGTGGGGCCGGACCTGGCCGAAAACCAATTTGGGTTCAGGAGCGGCCATTCCACGGTGGACGCCATCCTGTGCGTCAAATCCCTGGCGCAAGAATCTGTTTCCCAAGGTGAGGTTGTATTGGCAGTGTCGCTAGACATTCGCAACGCTTTTAACACCATGCCTTGGGAAACAATTAACGAGGCTATGCGCTTCCATGGCGTACCTTCCCATTTAGCCCGTATCATCCGGGCCTATCTGAGCGACCGGTTTGTGGAGTGGCCTGGGCAGCGCACGTGGGGCCGGAAACGGATGGAGTGCGGCGTTCCTCAGGGGTCGGTTCTAGGGCCACTTCTCTGGAATGTCGGATATGACTGGGTCTTGCGGGGGGAAAACCCTCGTGGAGTTGACGTATTTTGCTACGCTGACGACACGTTGGTGATGGCCAAGGGACCCAGCTATCGCGACGCGGCCATTCTGGCCACGGCAGGTGTTGCCCAGGTCGTAGGCCGCATCAGACGGTTAGGGTTGGAGGTGGCTCTCCAAAAATCAGAAGCCATCTGTTTTTACGGGCATCGGAAAGCACCTCCAACGGGTGCCCAAATAACGGTCGGTGGGGTCCCAATTGCTGTCAAGCCTACTCTGCAATATCTTGGAATTGTGCTTGACAGCAAGTGGAATTTCCAAGCTCATTTTGAGCGTCTGGCCCCAAAATTGTTGAGCGTTGCGGCGGCCCTCGGCCGTCTACTTAAAAATCTGGGAGGGCCCAATGCCCCGTGCCGCCGCTTATACACGGGAGTAGTGCGCTCTATAGCCCTCTATGGAGCACCCGTCTGGGCTGGTGCCATCGGCAGGAAGTGTGCAGCCCACCTACGAAGGTCACAGAGAGCGATGGCGCTGAGAATGGTGCGTGGATACCGCACTGTATCCACCGACGCTGCGTGCGTCATGGCCGGATCCCTACCCTGGGACCTGGAGGCTAAAGTCCTGGCGGAACTCTTCTTCTGGCGAGCAGCGGCATGGGAGCGGGATCACTGGCCGGCTCCTTCCGAGATTGAGGCTCGACGCACTGACCTCACCAATGACGCGATGGGAGTCTGGGCGCTCCGTCTAGAACGGCCAACAGCTGGCTCCCGCACCATTGAAGCCATCCGCCCGGTCCTCAAAGAGTGGGTGGGAAGGCGACACGGGGTCCTGACCTTCCGTTTGACACAGATCCTGTCGGGACACGGTTGTTTCGGCCAGTATCTGTGGAAGATCGTGGGTCGGGAACCAACCCCTGAATGCCACGAATGCGGCGGCGACCGAGATACGGCTCAGCACACTTTAGAAGTGTGTCCGGCATGGAGCGCGCAGCGGACAGCGCTCGTGTCTGTGATAGGGGCGGATCTGTCCTTGCCGGCAGTGGTTGCTGCCATGGTGAGGCAAGATACAGCGTGGCAGGCGATGCTCTCTTTCTGCGAGGAAGTGATGACGCAGAAAGAGAGCAACGAGCGCGAAAGGGAGATTGCGGCGGAAGAGCACTCCATTCGCCGGCGAAGAGTGGGGAGAAGGCGCGCCGCGCATGAGCGTAACCTTCCACCCTAAATAGGGTAGCGGGCGGCAGAGATGGAGGGTTTCTGTCGCACCTAGCTTAGTCCCTCGAGCGGGAAGCGCGTGGAAGCATAGCGAAACGCGTTTCAGCGAAGTTAGCCGGGGGAGAAGTGTGATCTCTCCCCCGTTTATTCTAGTCATTCCAGCTGCTGGTGGGTCCGCGGAGAATACGCAAGTGGTCCCGTGTTCCCGCCTAAAGCCAGCGAGGCGGCCAACGTCAGTTTTTAGCAGGTATTACGGGCAATATACACCCGCCGAGTCCTGCATAACCCGGTCTCCCTCTACAAGACCGGGTATGCGTAAAAGCATTTTCTGACGATAAAAAAAAAAAAAAAAAAAAAGGTGGTAGGAGTTGGTGATCCTGAACCAGGGTTCGGAGAGCACGTGCGTGCGGCGGCAGGGCGAATCGATCGTGGACGTTACGTTCGCGTCCCACGCCCTGGCCCGCCGTGTTCTAGACTGGAGGGTGGAAACTAGTGAGGAGACCCTTTCGGATCACCGATATATCCGGTTTAGCATATCTGCGGCCCCCACTCCTCCCTTGGAGGGAAGCCGGCCTGAGGATGGCCCGCGTTGGGTGTTGAGTAAACTTGACCGACAACTTGCCAAGGAAGCGGCTATCGTCGAATCCTGGGGGACTAATGCGGATATGGAGGACCAGGTTGACCAGCAGGCCGAGCAGCTTGCCATTGCACTGACGCGCATCTGTGATGCGGCTATGCCTAGGGCAAAACCAGCCTCCCCAAGGCGGCAAGTGTACTGGTGGCGCCCGGAAATCCGCCAATTGCGGAACGCTTGCGTGGCTGCGCGCCGCCAGTATGCAAGGTACAGGAGGAGAAGGGTGCGCGAACAGCAGCAGGAGGACGCTCTGTACGATTCATACAGGGTCGCTTGTAAAACGCTGCAAGCAGCCATAGCACAGGCCAAGGAGGCGTCTTGGAAGGAGTGGTTGGAGACTCTGGACAGAGATCCGTGGGGGAGGCCGTATCGTGTCATAAGGCAAAAGTTGCGGCCTTGGGCTCCTCCATTAACCAGTAGTCTTCAGCCAGATCTTCTGGATCAAGTCGTAGGTGCGCTTTTCCCGGAGCGAGGGGAGTTTGTGCCGCCGTTAATGGCTACCATTGTCGCACCGCAGGACTTTGAGGAGGAGGTGCCGCCGGTATCGGAGGCGGAACTCGAGGTCGCTGTATTAAGAATGAGTTCTAGGAAGACGGCGCCTGGTCTTGACGGGGTGCCGGGCCGTGCCTTGGCAATTGCGTTGGGTGAGATTGGCGACAGGGTCAGGGCCATTTTCACCGCTTGCCTGGAGCAGGGGCGATTTCCGCAAAGGTGGAAAACGGGTAGGTTGGTGCTCCTTCGAAAGGAGGGGCGCCCGCCCGATCAGCCGTCGGCCTATCGCCCCATTGTGCTCCTTGGTGAGATCAGCAAGCTCTTTGAGCGTGTGCTTGCTGCGCGTCTCACCAGGTGTATGGAGCCGGGTTTGAGTGAGTGGCAGTTCGGGTTTCGGCAAGGTCGCTCGACTCTTGACGCGATCGCCCGCGTCAGGCGTCTCGCTGAGGAGGAAATTTCGCAGGGCGGGGTATTGATGGCAGTGTCTCTGGATATCTCCAACGCCTTCAATACCCTGCCCTGGGAAACTATCAAGTCGGCACTGCGGTACCACAATGTGCCAAGGTACCTACAGCAAACGATTGCTGACTACTTTGCAGGGAGGGAGGTCGCCTATCCGACTAAGGATGGCTGGGGAAGGAGGGCCATGTCGTGCGGTGTTCCACAGGGTTCGGTATTAGGGCCGCTCCTGTGGAACATCGGTTACGACTGGGTGCTGCGCGGGGCCACTTTGCGGGGGGTCAGCGTAACCTGTTACGCTGACGATACTCTTGTGTCGGCCCGTGGTAGCACATACCGGGAGGCAGCCTATCTCGCTACGGCTGGCGTGGCACATGTGGTCCAGAGGATCCGTGCGTTGGGCCTGGAGGTGGCCCTTCACAAATCTGAGGCCCTAGTCTTTCACGGGCCTCGAAATGCGCCACCACCGGGAGCAACGTTGACGGTAGGAGGAGCTACCATTGCCGTCGGGTCGACAATGAAGTACCTGGGACTTGTCCTCGACGGCAGATGGAAGTTCCAGGAGCACTTCCGGCGCTTGGCCCCTAAGTTGGTGGCTGCTGCCGGAGCGCTCGGGCGGATCCTGCCCAATATAGGAGGACCAGGCGGAGTTTGTCGCCGCCTTTACGCGGGGGTGGTGCGCTCAATGGCGCTCTATGGAGCGCCGATATGGGCAGATGCCCTGAGCCCACACAACGTTGCTCTTTTGCAGCGTCCACAGCGCGCGATGGTGCTCAGGGCAGCAAGGGCATACCGTACGGTGTCCTTCGTGGGGGCCTGCCTGATTGCTGGCAGTCCGCCGTGGGACCTTGAAGCCGAGGTCCATGCTTCAGTGTATCGGCGGATGCTGGCAGCCAGGGAGGGCCAGAACTGGCCTCACCCGCAGGAGGTCCGGCAGTGGCGTGAGGAGGCCCGTGGTGTCCTCTTTGGAAGGTGGGAAGAAAGGCTAGGTCTCCCGGGGCCTAGTCAAGATCTTGTAGCCGCTGTTCGGCCTATTCTTAAAGAGTGGGTCGAACGCAAGCACGGCGCACCCACCTTCCGCCTCACGCAGCTCTTGACCGGGCATGGCTGCTTCGGCAGGTACCTGTGTGAGGTGTTGGGCAGGGAGGCAACCACGAGGTGTCACCATTGTGACGGAGGGACCGTGGACACGGCGCAGCATACGCGCGTTGAGTGCCCTGCCTGGGCGGAGCCACGCGCAGCTCTGTCCGCGGTCATTGGTGCGGATCTCTCCCTGCCAGTGGTGGTGGAGATGATGGCTGGTAGTGAGGAGGCCTGGACGGCAGTGGCGGCCTTTAGTGAGTTCGTCATGACCCAAAAAGAGGCGGCAGAGAGAGAGCGAGAGATTGACGCCAATGCTCTGCCGCAGCGAAGGAGGAGACCAGGCCGGCGTCGGATGGCCTTTGCGGGCCGTATGATGCCGCCTCAGTGAGGGTCTGCGGGAATAGGGTCGGGAGCCCGTTGCCCGCATGAAAAGTTGAGCTGCGGTGTGCTGGGTTGGATTTTCCTTCCCGGTGCCCATGGCCTCCATGTGTCGGACCCGGGGGGGGTTCGTCACTCTACTGGTTGGGGCCGAGGAGAGGAGGACGTGCCCTAACATCTGGTGCGTCGAGCGAGGAGGAGAAATCTGAGAAGGGGCCGCCGTTGTGTGGCTGCCGCTGGCGGGGTCGCGGTTGTGTGCGGAAGCGTTCCCGTAACCCCGTCTCTTGCGTTTTGGCGGTATTTCGTGGTAGGTTTTAGTCGGTGCGAGTCCGACATAACCCGTCCTCGCCCCCTGAGAGGACGGGTATGCATAAGGCATTTCCCCCACGTTAAAAAAAAAAAAAAAAAAAAAAAAAAAGGTTAGGTGGTAGGCGCCATACGTCCGGTCCTCAGGGACTGGCTGGGCCGCGATTTCGGCGAGACGACTTTCCACCTGACACAGATACTCACCGGGCACGGATGCTTCGGCAAATACCTGTGTCAGGTGGCCCGCCGCGAGGACACCACAGTGTGCAAACACTGCACGGGTGGAGAGGAGGACACGGCGCAGCACACCCGCGCCGTGTGCCCCGCATGGCAAGCACCGCGATCACAACTGATCGCGGCCATCGGGGCGGACCTCTCGCTGCCAGTCATTGTCAGGGAAATGACACGCAGCAGGGACGCGTGGGAAGCGGTGGTTGCATTCTGCAACGCCGTCATGTCCCAAAAGGAGGCGGCGGAGAGGGAGCGAGAGGATGACCCCCTCGCACCACCCACTCGCCGAAGGAGAGTAGGGCGAAGGCGGGCCGCTTATGACCGCCAAATACCGCCCTAACCGGGACCTCGGGCAACTGATCGGGAGATTGGTTGCCCGACGAGAATGCGTCCCGAGGTGGAAAGGTGGCCTTGGGTGAGGTCCCCTGTAGGCGAGAGGGAGTGGGCTCAGAAGCCCGCAGAGCCGGGCCCAAAAAGGGCAAGACGCCGCAAGTGGGTGCCGCGGTAAGCGCCAAGCGTCCCCGTAGCCCCACACCAGGCGGAGAGAGGTCAGACCGAGGGGTTTTAGTGGGTAGACTGGAGACCAGGAGTCCCACATACCCGTCCTTATTACAACACCTCAAGGACGGGATGCGTAACGCATTTCCCCTCGTAAAAAAAAAAAAAAAAAAAGGTTAGGTTAGGTTAGGTCTACAGCGCCTGCGCCTGCGCCTGCAGCGTTGGGAGAGCCCTGGAGGACAGTGAAGGGCAAAACAAGAAGGAAGCAGAGGGACGGCCCTACAATCCAGGCAGCCCCAAAAAAGAAGGCCCAGAGGCTGCGCCTCCCCCGGTCAACGGCAGTAGTTTTCACGCTAGTGGAGCCCAAGGCGGACACTAGCGAAAGAGACAACTACGCGGCCATCATCGGGGAGGCCAAAAAACGGGTAGATCTCGATGCGCTGGGGATCTCGGGTGTTCGGGTCCGACGTACCGCGACTAATGGCCGCATTTTCGAGATTCCCGGCGGTGAGAGTGGCGAAAAGGCCGACGCCCTTGCCCAAAAACTAAGGGAGGTGATGGATCCCGCCGTGGTCCGGATCTCCAGGCCCACTAAATGTGCGGAGATGCGCATCTCGGGCCTGGATGACTCGGTGACATCTCCGGAGGTGGTCGCGGCGGTTGCACGAGAGGGCGGTTGCGCGGCGGAGGACGTCAAGGCTGGCAAAGTGACGCTCGGCTCCTCGGGACTGGGCACTGTGTGGCTGCGATGTCCTATCGCGGCTGCAAAAAAGGTGGCTCAGGCCGGACGTCTCCGCGTGGGGTGGGTGTCGGCGCAGGTGCAGTTGCTCGACGCCCGGCCCATACGATGCTTCCGATGCCTGGAAGTGGGGCACGTGCGCGCCGCGTGCAAGTCCAAGGTAGACCGCAGCCTCCTTTGTTATCGTTGCAGCGAGTCGGGCCATATCGCCCGCGATTGTAACGCTGCCGCACACTGCGCGCTGTGCGCGGAGGCGGGTGCCCCCGCGGGCCACAGGGTGGGAAGCGTTTCATGCAACCCACCCAAAAGAAAGAGGACTGCTGCCGACAGGTCCGAAGCCACATCGCAGCCTAGTCACCCACCTGAACCCAGGGTCGAGGAGGATCGGATGGCCACTGACTAGTAATGGCCACCCAATACCTACAGGCGAATATAAACCACTCCGCCAGAGCTCAGGACCTTCTGCTCCAGAGCATGGCGGAGTGGTTGATACAAATCGCAGTCGTGGCCGAGCCGTACTCGGTCCCCTCCAGGGAAAACTGGGTGGGGGATAGAGACGGACTGGTGGCAGTGGTCACGCAGCCGCAAGCGGGATCCGCGCCCCACCGAGACGTCACCAAGGGGCGTGGTTTTGTGTCGACACACCTGGGGGACACAATGGTCGTTGGGACCTATTTTTCGCCAAACAGGAGCCTCACCGAGTTCGAGTCCTTTCTTGACGAGGTGGGTTCCCTGTTTGGCGAAAATTTCCCTGTGCAGCTGCTGGTCGCTGGAGATTTCAATGCTAAGTCCACGGCGTGGGGATCTCCAGCGACTGACGCGCGAGGGCAGGCACTGGAGGAATGGGCGGTCGAAGTGGGGCTGCAGATCCTCAACAGGGGGTCAACGAACACGTGCGTGCGACAGCGGGGAGGCTCAATTGTGGACATAACATTGGCCAGCCCCGCCCTCGCACGACGTGTCTCAGGCTGGAAAGTGAGGACGGACGTGGAGACGCTCTCGGACCATCGATACATCCGTTTCGAGGTCTCCACGTTCCCCCTCACCCCAAGGAGCGTGAACCGACCCCCTGCAGGGGAAGGTCCACGGTGGCGGCTGGGGCAACTGGACAGGGAGATGGCCCAAGAGGCAGTCCTAGTGGAGTCGTGGCAGGTCGGAGCTGGGCCCATAGGCGACATTGATGTCGAGACGGAGCAGCAGGTTGCCGCCACGCACCGGATTTGCGATGCCGCTATGCCCCGCGCGAGGCCAACCCCGCCTCGTCGTCGCGTGTACTGGTGGCGCGATGAGATCCGCATCTCACGGAGCGAGTGCACGGCGGCGCGCCGCCAGTACACCAGGAGCAGGCGAAGAAGGGTGCGCGACCCAGCCAGGGAGGAGGCGCTATACGCTGCCTACCGGGAAAAATGCCACCAGCTCCAGGCGGACATCGCACGGGCGAAGGAGGCCGCGTGGAAAGAGTGGCTGGAGACGCTGGACTTGCACCCATGGGGGCGCCCTTACAAAACTGTAAGGGCAAAACTCCGGCCATGGGCCCCCCCGCTGACCAGTAGTCTCGAGCCTCTCCTCCTAGAGCGGGTCCTCTCCGGCCTGTTCCCCGAAAGAGAGGCATGGCGTCCACCGGCGATGGGTGGAAACCCGGCGAGAGGCGAGGACGTAGTGCCTCCTGTGACAGAGGCAGAGCTTGGGGCCGCAATAGCCAGGCTCAAACTAAAAAACGGCGCCCCCGGTCCCGATGGCGTGCCTGGGCGCATCGTGGTGCTCGCGCTTGCGGCAGAAGAGCTGGAGGAGAGGGTGAGGACCCTCTTTAGCGCATGTCTCGACCGAGGTCAGTTCCCGCGAAGCTGGAAGACGGGTAAGCTCGTCCTCCTTCAGAAGGACGGGCGCCCGGCAGAGTCGCCGTCGGCCTACCGCCCCATCGTCCTGCTTGACGAGATGGGCAAGCTTTTCGAACGGGTTATCGCTGCCCGTCTCGTCAAGCACCTCGAGGAGGTAGGACCCGACCTACACGACTGCCAGTATGGCTTCCGGCGGGAAAGGTCGACGATAGACGCGATTGCGCAACTGAGGGTCCTCGCCGAGGAGGCTGTCTCGCAGGGTGGAGTGATGTTGGCCGTCTCGCTTGACATAGCGAATGCCTTCAACACCCTGCCCTTCGAGACTGTCAAGGCAGCGCTGCAGTACCACGGAGTGCCCCGGTACCTGCAGACAATAGTGGAAGACTACTTCCGGGACCGGGCCATCATCTACCCGGCCCAAAACGGATGGGGAAATCGGAGGGTCACATGCGGTGTTCCACAGGGGTCGGTCCTTGGACCACTCCTGTGGAACATCGGATACGACTGGGTGCTCCGCGGTACCAACCTGCGGGGCGTCGGCGTACTCTGCTACGCCGACGACACTCTCGTCACCGCAACCGGGAGCACCCATAGACAAGCCGTGCTCCTTGGCACAGCGGGGGTTGCCCACGTGGTGAGCCGTATTAGGGCCCTGGGGCTCGAGGTGGCCCTAAACAAGTCGGAGGCCCTCTTCTTCCATGGGCCTCGAAACGCGCCGCCTCCCGGTCTGGCGATTGTCATAGGGGGCACCTCCATCGCCATCGAGTCGACGATGCGATACCTAGGTATTGTCCTCGATGGGCGATGGAGTTTCACAGAGCACTTCGCCCGCAAGGCGCCAAAGCTGGTGGCCGCAGCCGGAGCACTCGGGAGGCTGCTCCCGAATATCGGAGGGCCGGGCAGCACATGCCGCCGCCTGTACCAGGGGGTTGTGCGCTCTATGGCGATGTACGGGGCTCCCATATGGGCGGAGGCCCTGAACGCTCGGAACGTGGCCCAGTTGCGCAGACCCCAACGGGTAATAGCGACCAGGGCCATCCGAGCGTACAGGACGGTCTCGTTCGAAGCGGCAACCCTACTGGCCGGTAGCCCGCCGTGGGACCTCGAAGCCGAGGTCCTTGCGGCGGTATACTGGCACGTAGCAGCAGTGCGAGCGGAGGGCAATCGTCCATTTCCGGAGGAGATCAAGCTCTGGAGGGACGAGGCCAGGGGTGATCTCCTCAGCAAGTGGGACGAAAGGCTGCAGGCCCCAAGCGCGAGCCGGGAGGTGGTAGGCGCCATACGTCCGGTCCTCAGGGACTGGCTGGGCCGCGATTTCGGCGAGACGACTTTCCACCTGACACAGATACTCACCGGGCACGGATGCTTCGGCAAATACCTGTGTCAGGTGGCCCGCCGCGAGGACACCACAGTGTGCAAACACTGCACGGGTGGAGAGGAGGACACGGCGCAGCACACCCGCGCCGTGTGCCCCGCATGGCAAGCACCGCGATCACAACTGATCGCGGCCATCGGGGCGGACCTCTCGCTGCCAGTCATTGTCAGGGAAATGACACGCAGCAGGGACGCGTGGGAAGCGGTGGTTGCATTCTGCAACGCCGTCATGTCCCAAAAGGAGGCGGCGGAGAGGGAGCGAGAGGATGACCCCCTCGCACCACCCACTCGCCGAAGGAGAGTAGGGCGAAGGCGGGCCGCTTATGACCGCCAAATACCGCCCTAACCGGGACCTCGGGCAACTGATCGGGAGATTGGTTGCCCGACGAGAATGCGTCCCGAGGTGGAAAGGTGGCCTTGGGTGAGGTCCCCTGTAGGCGAGAGGGAGTGGGCTCAGAAGCCCGCAGAGCCGGGCCCAAAAAGGGCAAGACGCCGCAAGTGGGTGCCGCGGTAAGCGCCAAGCGTCCCCGTAGCCCCACACCAGGCGGAGAGAGGTCAGACCGAGGGGTTTTAGTGGGTAGACTGGAGACCAGGAGTCCCACATACCCGTCCTTATTGCAACACCGCAAGGACGGGATGCGTAACGCATTTCCCCTCGTAAAAAAAAAAAAAAAAAAAAAAAAAAAAAAAAAAAAAAAAAAAAAAAAAAAAAAAAAAAAAAGGTTAGGTTAGGTCTTATTAGGGCCTTGGGGCTCGAGGTGGCCCTAAACAAGTCGGAGGCCCTCTTCTTCCATGGGCCTCGAAACGCGCCGCCTCCCGGCCTGGCGATCGTCATAGGGGGCACCTCCATCGCCATCGAGTCGACGCTGCGATACCTAGGTATTGTCCTCGATGGGCGATGGAGCTTCACAGAGCACTTCTCCCGCAAGGCGCCAAAGCTGGTGGCTGCAGCCGGAGCACTCGGGGGGCTGCTCCCGAATATCGGAGGGCCGGGCAGCACATGCCGCCGCCTGTACCAGGGGGTTGTACGCTCTATGGCGATGTACGGGGCTCCCATATGGGCGGAGGCCCTGAACGCTCGGAACGTGGCCCAGTTGCGCAGACCCCAACGGGTGATAGCGACCAGGGCCATCCGAGCGTACAGGACGGTCTCGTTTGAAGCGGCAACCCTGCTGGCAGGTAGCCCGCCGTGGGACCTCGAAGCCGAGGTCCTTGCGGCGGTATACTGGCAAGTAGCAGCAGTGCGAGCGGAGGGCAATCGTCCACTTCCGGAGGAGATCAAGCTCTGGAGGGACGAGGCCAGGGGTGATCTCCTCAGGAAGTGGGACGAAAGGCTGCAGGCCCCAAGCGCAAGCCGGGAGGTGGTGGGCGCCATACGTCCGGTCCTCAGGGACTGGCTGGGCCGCGATTTCGGCGAGACGACTTTCCACCTGACACAGATACTCACCGGGCACGGATGCTTCGGCAAATACCTGTGTCAGGTGGCCCGCCGCGAGGACACCACAGTGTGCAAACACTGCACGGGTGGAGAGGAGGACACGGCGCAGCACACCCGCGCCGTGTGCCCCGCATGGCAAGTACCGCGATCACAACTGATCGCGGCCATCGGGGCGGACCTCTCACTGCCAGTCATGGTTGGGGTCATGACACGCAGCAGGGACGCGTGGGAAGCGGTGGTTGCATTCTGCAACGCCGTCATGTCCCAAAAGGAGGCGGCGGAGAGGGAGCGAGAGGATGACCCCCTCGCACCACCCACTCGCCGAAGGAGAGTAGGGCGAAGGCGGGCCGCTTATGACCGCCAAATACCGCCCTAACCGGGACCTCGGGCAACTGATCGGGAGATTGGTTGCCCGACGAGAATGCGTCCCGAGGTGGAAAGGTGGCCTTGGGTGAGGTCCCCTGTAGGCGAGAGGGAGTGGGCTCAGAAGCCCGCAGAGCCGGGCCCAAAAAGGGCAAGACGCCGCAAGTGGGTGCCGCGGTAAGCGCCAAGCGTCCCCGTAGCCCCACACCAGGCGGAGAGAGGTCAGACCGAGGGGTTTTAGTGGGTAGACTGGAGACCAGGAGTCCCACATACCCGTCCTTATTACAACACCTCAAGGACGGGATGCGTAACGCATTTCCCCTCGTAAAAAAAAAAAAAAAAAAAAAAAAAAAAAAAGGTTAGGTTAGGTCTCCCCGCATGGCAAGGACCGCGATCACAACTGATCGCGGCCATCGGGGCGGACCTCTCGCTGCCAGTCATTGTCAGGGAAATGACACGCAGCAGGGACGCGTGGGAGGCGGTGGTTGCATTCTGCAACGCCGTCATGTCCCAAAAGGAGGCGGCGGAGAGGGAGCGAGAGGATGACCCCCTCGCACCACCCACTCGCCGAAGGAGAGTAGGGCGAAGGCGGGCCGCTTATGACCGCCAAATACCGCCCTAACCGGGACCTCGGGCAACTGATCGGGAGATTGGTTGCCCGACGAGAATGCGTCCCGAGGTGGAAAGGTGGCCTTGGGTGAGGTCCCCTGTAGGCGAGAGGGAGTGGGCTCAGAAGCCCGCAGAGCCGGGCCCAAAAAGGGCAAGACGCCGCAAGTGGGTGCCGCGGTAAGCGCCAAGCGTCCCCGTAGCCCCACACCAGGCGGAGAGAGGTCAGACCGAGGGGTTTTAGTGGGTAGACTGGAGACCAGGAGTCCCACATACCCGTCCTTATTACAACACCTCAAGGACGGGATGCGTAACGCATTTCCCCTCGTAAAAAAAAAAAAAAAAAAAAAAAAAAAAAAAAAAAAAAAAGGTTAGGTTAGGTTAGGTTAGGTTAGGTTAGGTTCTCCTTCGACGTGCTGTCACCTTGCCGTGGTGAAGGGGCTTGCGTGCCCCAATGACCCTCAGGGCTATGCCGGACAGGGCCTCCCAAACCGGACAGGCCTGAGGAGAGGGGCCAGACAAAGAACAGCACCCGACGTGCGGCTCCGCGTGTCCCTCTGAAACCAGCAGAGGGCACAGTGCGAGACGCCATGTCCCCCCCTGGGACGGAGTTGGCGGGCAGCCTCACAAAAAGGCTACCCTGGGGTGGCTCGCACCACCCGCGCGATGTGTGGCCACGGCCACTGTCGGGCAACCCGTAACCTGCACTGAGCAGACCGGGGACCTTCCTCACTGAGAGGGGGTCACGTGGAGTTAACCACTATAAAAAATCCCCAATCCCAAGGTGTGACTGGCGTGCTGATGGGATGCGTGGCTGGGGGGAGCCCAGTCACAAACGTCAGAAAGGGGGGGCATACCTCCTTAAAAAAATAGCAAATCATGAGTGGCTATATTCTGAATAGACTACCCCAGGAGGTTTCAATCCTCCGTGTCACCGCGGAACGGGCAAGTGCCCGCGCTGCGGTGACATGCTGCCCGTCGTATTCTGGGGGGGCACACCACTCAAGGACGGAAACCAACGACCATGGCCAATGCTTACTGGACAATGATGCATGCGGATTAGTTTTAAGGTTGCGCGGAGGAGGGGATAAGGAAGGTGAGAGAGCGGATGCCACGAAGCCTTCTCCTAACCCCCCAACTATGGCGTTCCGCCCAGTCCGGGATAACCGGGGGCGCTTTATACGTCACGCCGTCCCCGAGGAGGGCAAAGGAGAGGAGGAGGTGCCCGCGACACCACAGGAATTCGTGCGGTCACCCACACCAATCCCCACGAGGGTGTTCTGTGGGAAAAAGCCTCTCGTCGTGCTTGAGAGGCTCTCACCAGGTAGGGAAGAGTTCTTTTCCCCTGGGAAAGTCGACAAGCGTGACCTTCCCAGCGAAAAGTTCTTTTGTTCGCCGCTGCAGACGGACGCTGACACGGAGACAGCCGAGTCGGATGGCTCGCTGCATTTTTCCGCCGGGGAAGGACGCAAGCGGCTGCTCAGCGAAAAAAATGCTTCGGAAGGATCCAGTGAGGATGTTTCCGACCCCGGAGAGAGACCCAGGTTCGGGCCTAATAAAAGAGGGCGTGGCCATCCCACATCAGCCCGGTACGTGGGGCTGGGGCTAGCCCAGGCCAAGGCCGAGTTCCTTAAACATAAGCGGGAGGAACTCGAGCTACAGGCTGAGGAGGAGGTGGCGGAGGCAACCCGCAAGGCGGTGAGCAGGCACCTTGCTCGCCTGTCAGAGTCTCCCTGGACACCAAGTGGCGATGAAGACGAGGACGCCCGCACTGCGCTAGCTTTGATCCAGCAGGTGCTGGACAGTTTGGGCGTCATCAACAAAGTCGCCACCAAATCGAGCAATTTAAAAGGGACATTCCAACGTGCTCTAAAGGAAGCCACAGTCGGGATCCGTGAAGCTGTTGCGGAGTTAGGCAGGCGCACAGTTTCAGACGAGACCAAGAGACTGGCCGCGGAAAACGCCCGCCTAAAGGCAGACATGGCCGAACTTCGCAAGGAGATGGACGAGCTTCGAGCCAGTCTCATGGAGCCGAGAGCTGGCACATCTAGCCAGGGGCAGAGCACCCTTGGGGGCAGCCCAACGCCGCTGACCCCGGGACCGAACGATCCTGCGTCCCGGGATATAGAGAGTATTGTTCGTGCTGTCACGAGCCAAATGGGCCAAATAATTAATGCCCGATTTGACGGGTTGGAGAAGGAAGGACGGCTTCTGCCAGCTCAACGTCTCCGCCCGCCATTGGCTGGTGACAAGAGGAAGGCTACGGCTTCTAATATGACACAGATGCCGTCAATTCTAGGGGCACCAGCTGCTCCGAAGAAGGGGCCTCCCAACTACACCGAGGAGCCGCCAAAGCGCGGCGGCAAGGGTAAGGGAAAGGGCAAAAAGAGTGTTGCCCCACAAATACCAAAAGCCCTCGTTCCCGAGAACGCAGGGTCCCCTCTGCCTCAGGTAGCAGCGCAGCCGAATAATGACTGGCAGGTAGTGGGTCACAAAAAAGGAAGGAAAAAATTCAAGCGGGTCAACTCCCAGCCACAACAGAGCCAGCAGAGGCAAAAGCCTCAGCGGCCCAAGAAGGCGAAGAAGTTAGCACCCCCACGTTCCTCAGCGGTGATTCTGACGTTGATGCCAGAGGCGGAGGAGCTGGGAGTGACGTACGCGAATGTGCTCTCCGAGGCAAAGAAGGTGGACCTGGCCGGTATCGGCATCACCAAGATGAAAATTAAACGCGCTGTCACTGGTGGTCAAGTACTGGAGGTTCCAGGAACCGATAGCGACGACAAAGCTGATCAGCTGGCGAAGGCCCTTGCGCAGAAGCTAGGCGAGCAGGCTGTCCGCATCTCAAGGCCAACCAAATGTGCGGAACTCCGAATATCGGAGCTGGATGACTCTGTGTCACCGGAGTCAGTGGCAGCCGCGATCAGTGTTATCGGCGGGTGCCCCGCGGAGAAAGTTAAGACTGGCGAGATCCGTCGAGGCATCCGCACCCTCGGCACACTCTGGGTGCGCTGCCCTGTTACGGCTGCCAAGAGAGTGATCCAGAGTGGGCGATTGGACCTTGGCTGGGGCCTCTCGGCCAAAGTCAGACTATTGGAGGAGAGGCCAATGAGATGTTTCAGATGTCTCCAAATGGGGCACACCATTGCGCAGTGCACTGCGACGGAGGACCACAGTGACCTTTGTTTTAAATGTGGTCAACCGGGACATAAGAGGGCAGCTTGCTCAGGGACACCCCGCTGTGTCCTATGTTCTGCTGCGGGTAAGCGTGCGGACCATAAAATCGGGTCCAAGGCCTGCACGAATTCCCGCTCTCAGAAGGCGAAGCGCGCTGGCGATGGCTCCCGAGTCCCCTCCCAGGTTGCTGCCCCCTCCACTAGTGCAGTGCAGGAGGCCGAGATGGAGTTCGAGGCCACGGAAAATCCAAATGGCCCTCAAGGTTCTGCAGACTAACCTTAACCACTGTGCCAGGGCTCAGGATCTGTTATTCCAGTCTCTGGCACAGTGGGGTATTCACGTGGCAGTTGTCGCGGAGCCGTACTCGGTCCCGCCTCGGGATGACTGGGTCGGGAACCTCGATGGGACGGTTGCTCTTGTGTCGAGGGTGGGCTCGCCTGCTTTCGAAGGCGTGCTGAAGGGGCAAGGTTTCGTGTCAGCGAGATGTGGGAGCGTCACATTTGTCGGCATATACTTCTCCCCGAACCGAGGCCTTGCGGACTTCGAGCGCTATCTAACAGAGGTAGGTGCTCGGGTCGCAATACTTCCTGGCCCGCTTATTGTCGCAGGGGACTTCAACGCCAAATCCACTGCGTGGGGTTCACCTGTGACAGATGTGCGTGGCGAGGTGCTGGAAGAGTGGGCGGTGGCGACAGGACTCATCCTAGCCAACGTGGGAGCAGTCCAAACCTGCGTGCGGCAACAAGGCGGTTCCATTGTGGACTTGACCTTCACAAATGCCTCCCTGGCGGGCTGCGTAAATGGCTGGAAGGTAATGGTGGACGTGGAGACGCTGTCAGATCACCGATATATCCGGTATGACGTCTCCACGTTGCCACCAGCCTCCGGCCCAAGTACAGGTCCTCCTGCCGGCCGCGGTGGTGGCCCGAGATGGGCTCTAAGTAAACTCGACCGGGACCGGCTTACAGAAGCGACGATAGTTCAGGCTTGGCTGCCCATGCCGGAAGGTGAGGTCGTGGTGGAGGCGGAAGCATCCTGGTTCCGGGAAGCCATGACGCAGATATGCGACGCGGCGATGCCCCGGGCCAAGCCTCCATCACGAAAGACTCAAGTATACTGGTGGACAGCTGAGCTTGCACTCCTGCGCAAAGGCTGCTCAGATGCGCGGCGTCGGTACCAGAGGCAGAGGAGACGTCGGCGGTCAGACGAGGAGGCGGAGAGGACCCTGTATGGTCAGTACAAGGCAGCGAAGGAGTCCCTCAAGACTGCTATGGGCCGGGCCAAGGATGCTGCGAAAGAGGAATTCCTCGAGTCGCTAAATGCGGATCCGTGGGGCAGGCCCTATAAGCTTGTGAGAAGTAAGCTGCGAACATGGGCCCCTCCCCTCACGCAGACTTTAGACCCGGATTTCCTCGAGGAAGTGGTGACGGCACTGTTTCCTGCCAGAGGTATTTTCAGTCCTCCAGAAATGGCGCCGCGGAACATTGAGGAGACCGAAGAGGTGCCGCCAGTTTCTGCGGGAGAACTGGGGGCAGCAGTACTTCGCATGCGGGCCAAGAATACGGCCCCGGGCCCAGACGGTCTACCCGGCCGCGTATGGGCTCTTGTAATGGCAGAGCTGGAGCCGCGTCTTACTCGCCTCTTTTCGGCGTGCCTGGAGCAGGGGTGTTTTCCTGTGGGGTGGAAAACAGGAAAACTCGTCCTGCTGAAGAAGGAGGGTCGCCCGGCAGAGTCGCCATCGACCTATCGGCCAATCGTTTTGCTTGATGAGATCGGGAAGCTATTTGAGCGCATTATAGCTTCCCGCCTCACCAACCATATGCGGACAGTGGGACCGGACCTGGCCGATAACCAATTTGGATTCAGGAGCGGCCATTCCACGGTGGACGCCATCCTGTGCGTCAAAGCCCTGGCGCAAGAATCTGTTTCCCAAGGTGAGGTTGTATTGGCAGTGTCGTTAGACATTCGCAACGCCTTTAACACCATGCCTTGGGAAACAATTAACGAGGCTCTGCGTTTCCATGGCGTACCTCCTCATTTAGCCCGTATCATCAGGGCCTACCTGAGCGACCGGTTTGTGGAGTGGCCTGGGCAGCGCACGTGGGGCCGGAGACGGATGGAGTGCGGAGTGCCTCAGGGGTCGGTTCTAGGGCCACTTCTATGGAATGTTGGTTATGACTGGGTCTTGCGGGGGGAAAACCCTCGTGGAGTCGACGTATTCTGCTACGCTGACGACACGTTGGTGATGGCCAAGGGACCCAGTTATCGCGACGCAGCCGTTCTGGCTACGGCAGGTGTTGCCCAAGTCGTAAGCCGCATAAGACGGTTAGGGCTGGAGGTTGCTCTCCAAAAGTCAGAAGCCATCTGTTTTTACGGGCATCGAAAAGCACCTCCAACGGGTGCCCAAATAACTGTCGGTGGGGTCCCAATTGCTGTCAAGCCTACTCTGCAATATCTTGGAATTGTGCTTGACAGCAAGTGGAATTTCCAAGCTCATTTTGAGCGTCTGGCCCCAAAATTGTTGAGCGTTGCGGCGGCCCTCGGCCGTCTACTTAAAAACCTGGGAGGGCCCAATGCCCCGTGCCGCCGCTTATACACGGGAGTAGTGCGCTCTATAGCCCTCTATGGAGCACCCGTCTGGGCTGGTGCCATCGGCAGAAAGTGTGCAGCCCACCTACGAAGGTCTCAGAGAGCGATGGCGCTGAGAATGGTGCGTGGATACCGCACTGTATCCACCGACGCTGCGTGCGTCATGGCCGGATCCCTACCCTGGGACCTGGAGGCTAAAGTTCTGGCGGAACTCTTCTTCTGGCGAGCAGCGGCATGGGAGCGGGATCACTGGCCGGCTCCCTCTGAGATTGAGGCTCGACGCGCTGATCTCATCAAAGACGCGATGGGAGTCTGGGAGCTACGTCTGGAACGACCAACAGCTGGCTCCCGCACAATAGAAGCCATCCGCCCGGTCCTTAAAGAGTGGGTGGAAAGGCAACACGGGGTCCTGACCTTCCGTTTGACACAGATGCTGTCGGGGCACGGCTGCTTCGGCCAGTATCTGTGGAAGATCGCGGGTCGGGAACCAACCCCTGAATGCCATGAATGTGGAGCAGACCAGGACACGGCTCAGCACACTTTGGAAGTGTGTCCAGCATGGAGCGCGCAGCGGACAGCGCTCATGTCTGGGATAGGGGCGGATCTGTCCTTGCCGGCAGTGGTTGCTGCCATGGTGAGGCAAGACACGGCGTGGCAGGCGATGCTCTCTTTCTGCGAGGAAGTGATGGCGCAGAAAGAGAGCAACGAGCGCGAAAGGGAGATTGCGGCGGAAGTGCACTCCATTCGCCAGCGAAGAGTAGGGAGGAGGCGCGCTGCGCATGAGCGCAACCTTCCACCCTAAATAGGGTAGCGGGCGGCAGAGATGGAGGGTTTCTGTCGCACATAGCTTAGGTTAGGTTAGGTTAGGTTAGGTTACACCTGCGTGCGCCAGCAAGGGGGGTCCATCGTAGACATCACCTTCGCGACCCCCGCCCTTGCAAGGCGAACGTCCGACTGGAGGGTCCTGGTGGACACGGAGACCCTCTCCGACCACAAGTATATCAGGATGAGGGTCTCCAAGTCGCTGACAGCCCCGGTGCCAGGTCCGAGGGAGCCAAGAAGCCGGGACCGATTTCCAAGATGGAGCCTCGCCACTCTGGATACGGACATGGCGGAGGAGGCGGCGATGGTGGAGGTGTGGCGGGCCCCCCCACCAGACCGGGCCACGGACGTGGAAGAGAGGGCAGTACAGTTTCGGGCGTCACTCACCTCGGTGTGTGACGTCGCCATGCGCAGGGCGGGGCGGCCGCCTGCGAAGACCCGGGTGTACTGGTGGACGGAGGAGGTTGCGGCCCTCCGCCTCACCAGTAACAAGGCCAGACGGGCATACACCCGATGCAGGCGGCGACGGAGCCATACTACGGAGGAGGAGGAGCTCCTGTACGAGGCCCTCAAACAGGCCAAGGCGGCCCTCTCCGCAGCAATCGCGAAGGCGAAGGACTCCGCGTACGAGGAGTTCCTAGCAACACTGGACAGGGACCCATGGGGACGGCCGTACAAAGCCGTCCGTAATAAGTTACGCCGCGGCCCCGGCATGGACTCCCTGGACCCGGAACTCCTCGGCAGAGTGGTGGAGGGCCTATTTCCACCGGCACCGGACTTCACTCCCCCCTGCATGGCCGTTCCCCCGGAGGAGCTAACAGAACCGGTCGTTGCGTCACCGATTACGGACGGTGAGATGGGGTGCGCGATTCACCGCCTGCAGGGCTGTAAAAAGGCCCCTGGCCCGGACGGCGTGCCCGGCCGCATCTTGCCGGTGGCACTGACGCACCTCGGGGACCGCCTCAAAGACCTCTATGACGACTGTCTGGAGGTGGGGCGGTTCCCGAGATGTTGGAAAGAAGGCAGGCTCTGCCTCCTCCGCAAGGAGAATCGGCCGGCGGACTCCCCTTCGGGATGGAGGCCGATAGTCCTGCTGGATGAGACCGGGAAGATGTTCGAGCGCATTATCGCTTCCCGGATCATCCAGCATCTAGAAGGACCGGGGCCGAATCTGTCGGACCGCCAGTTTGGTTTCCGAAGGGGACTGTCAACGATAGACGCCCTGGGTGCCCTACGGGCCTTCCATCAATATGCTGCAGGGCGTGGGGAGGGAGTTGTGGCGGTGTCCCTCGACATAGCCAACGCCTTTGGCTCCCTCCCGTACACGGTGATCGTGGAGGCTCTCCGTTACCACGGGGTGCCCCTCTATTTAATGCGGATCATAGAGCACTACCTCACGCAGAGAGTAGTGCTATACGAAGAGCGGGGCGAGCGGCGGTGTGAGCGGCCGATGGCATGCGGAGTCCCCCAAGGCTCTGTACTCGGGCCCCTCTTATGGAACATTGGGTTCGACTGGGCGATAAGAGGGGTCCTGCTCCCTAGGATGACCGTCATTTGTTATGCGGATGACACAATGGTGGCCGTCCGGGGAGCGGAAGTGGAGGAGGCTCTGCGGAGGGCGGCAGTCGCGGCGGACCTGATGGTCACCCGCATAGAGCTGCTGGGGCTGCGGGTGGCCCTGTCCAAGACGGAAGCCATTATTTTCGGGGGCAGAGGCTGGCGGCCGCCCGCCGCGACCGTCATCCCCGTGGGTGGAGAAGCGGTCCAGGTGAAGGCCCACATCAAATATTTGGGCCTCCACCTGGACCGCAGGTGGAATTTCGAGGAGCACTTCCGCCAGCTTGCTCCCCGAATTGTCGCGGCAGCGTCAGCGCTTGGCAGGCTGTTGCCCAACGCGGGGGGGCCCAATGCGACATGCCGCCGCCTGTACGCGGGGGTAACCCGCAGCATGGCCCTATATGGTGCGCCGATCTGGGCCGATCGGCTCAATGCCGCCAATAGGGCCCAACTCAGAAGGCCGCAAAGAGTGGTGGCCATCCGTGTAGTAAGGGCCTACTGCACGGTGGCGTGGGCGGCGGCGTGTGCCTTGGCGGGCACCGCGCCCTGGGAGTTGGATGCTCAGGTGCTCGCGGAGGCGCACAGGGAGCGGGTAAGGCGCAGGGTCCTAAACGAGATCCCCACCCCCGAAGAGCTGAGGGAGGAGCGTAGCCAAGCGCAACGGCGAATGAGGGACCGGTGGAAAAACGACCTGGAGGACTCCCCCTATGGACTCCGCACCATAGGGGCACTCCTCCCGTCGTTTGACCACTGGCTGGAGAGGGCGCACGGGAGCGTTGGCTTCAGGATGGCGCAGGTAATGACCGGACACGGGTGCTTCGGTCATTACCTGCACAGAATCGGGCGGGAGGCCAGCTCGGCCTGCCACGAGTGCGGCGACCCAGACGATACCGCCCAGCACACCCTAGAGGTGTGCGATCGCTGGGTCGAGGAACGCCGTAATTTGGTCGGCGCCCTCGGAGTGGGTGATCTCTCGCTCCACAACGTCGTGGCGGCCATGCTGAGGAGCGAGAGATCCTGGGAGGCAATGGCCTCTTTCTGCGAGTCCGTCATCGCACAGAAGGAGGCCTCGGAACGGGAGCGCGAAGAGAGGGCAGATGCGCTCCCGATCCGGCGCAGACGTGTGGGGAGGAGGCGAGCCCAATTTGCTGCTCGCCAAATCCCCTAGTGGAGTTCGTGGGTGAGGGGCCCACAACTACAGACTCCACACGGCTGGGGGAGGGATCCTAGCGTCTTCCCTCCCTCCTTTGGCGCGGGAGCCCTTGGGCAGGCCGGGGGGTGTCGTGGTAGAATGCTCGCGACCCCATGGCACCCCCCCTAACGGCAGTGACGACATATCGTGGTAGGTTTTAGTCGGTGCGAGTCCGACATAACCCGTCCTCACCCCCTGAGAGGACGGGTATGCATAAGGCATTTCCCCCACGTAAAAAAAAAAAAAAAAAAAAAAAAGGTTAGGTTAGGTTAGGTTGGCCGCTGTTGTGGGAGGGGACCTCTCGCTACCGACCGTCGTAGCAAAAATGCTCGATAACGAGAGGTCCTGGAAGGCGATGGCCTCCTTTTGCAAGTCAGTCATGACGCAAAAAGAGGCCGCGGAGCGGGAGCGGGAAGACGACCCACAAGCTCCCCCAATCCGAAGACGCAGGGTGGGCCGGGCACGTCGGCGATACGCCCATCTGAATGCCCCACCCTAAAAGACTGGTGAGCCAGGTCAGGGGACCTGGGCCTCTCACATCAGCTCGCGGGATACAACCGGGATAAGAGCCGTGCTGGCTAGTCGCGGGAGCCGCAGTAGAATGCGCAAGCGATCCTGCTGGTTCCCCTCGAAAGCGACAAGGAGGGTGACACTGGGTTTTAGTGGGTATCTCGGCTGCACTAGCCGGGGAGTCCCACATACCCGCCCTGTGTCCCAGGGGCGGGATGCGCAACAGCATTTCCCAGTATTAAAAAAAAAAAAAAAAAAAAAAAATAAAAAAAAATAAAAAAAAAAAAAAAAAAAAAAAAAAGGTTAGGTTAGGTTAGGTTAGGTTAGGTTAGGTTCCCCCCCGACGTGCTGCCACCTTGCCGTGGTGGGGGGGCTTGCGTGCTCCTGTGATCCCCGAGGCTATACCGGACAGGGCTACCCATACCGGAAAGGCGAGGGGGGAGGGGCCAGACAAAGAGCGGCACAGGAGGAGTGCGCCCAGTTGCGCAGGGAGGCTTCGGCCCCGGAGGGACTCTCCGCGCGTCCCTCTGAGTAGCAGAGGGCGCAGTGGACGAGCTGTGAGGAGGAGTGGTGGGACGGTTGTCCCCGGGAGGGTTCTCCGCGCGTCCCTCTGAGTAGCAGAGGGCGCAGTGGAGGAACCAAGGGAGGGCGGGCCCAGCGAGCACTAACCATGCCGTCGGGCAGGCGCCGGGGGGCTTATCCTGCCCGCGCCACCGCCGGACCCGTAACCCCGTTTCGAGTGTCGTGGTCACGTCTCGCGGCTTGGAACGGGAACGGAGGTCTTGCCTTCATTGGCCGGACCGCGAGGAGACAACCTCTATAAAAAATCCCCAATTCCCGACGCTGCGGTACATGGCGTCGGGAAACTCGACGGAGGGGGTAAACAGGACCGGGCTTTTGCGCGCGTAGCCTGGGCAGGGTTCGTCCACCCTGACACTTAGAGTCTGCCCGAGTGGCCCCTCGTGTGCTGCGGATGTGAGCAGCCTCTGGACCGGCGAACCTTCCACCCGCCAGGCACTGCTCTTTGAACTGGGGTAGATTGCGTCCTCCCATTTCATGAGCAAATGGAGGGCGCGTATAATCTCCCTAGTTCGGGATCAGTGTCGGGGGAGTGGGGGAATCGTTGTCCTGGAGGTTGCACAGATCCTGGGCACAGCGAGGGTTCCACTTGGGTGGGCTTGTGTTTGGGCGGGGGGTCTTGCCTGGTCTGGGTGTGCCAGGGCCCGTGCCTGTTGTCACCCTCTGAGAGTGGCTGGAGGGTAATCCAGCCGCTAGTGGCCAACCATGGGAGACTGCCCGACCTCCCAGTGGTATTAGGGTTACCCAGGTACAGGGGGCACTGCCTGGGTGGACTGCTCTTCCCCCACACTCGTGGGATCAAAATTAGAAAGTTTAAAAAGGATAACGGACAAGGACCTGATAACGCTCAAAGATTGGATTTAGTTGATACAGCGGTGGAAGCGGGCGCCCTGATGGCGCGCGCCGAAGCCTACAACCCTGGCGCGGACAGAAAGCTGGACGCAAGGGACGAGGAGGAGATTTTCCGCCCTCAGAGGTCCCTAGCACGGTCACCGAGGAGAGGGGATGGAGTCGATCTCGCTCAAAAACATCCCGCTGTCTTGCTAGAGCGTGGATGTGTCGAGAGATATCTCGAGGAGCGGAAGAAGGCTGCGTCGGTGTCGGACGCCAGTATAGAGACGGTGAGGAACAACGGATCCGAATCGCCTCCTGGGTCAGACCGTCGGCCCGGGTTCGAGACTGCACTCTCCTCTGACTCAGAGGCGTCTAACATAGAGGGCCGGAAGATAGCTGTGGATGAAGGTAAAGGGACGTCGGGTGTAAAAAGGTCTCGGAACGCGTTAAGCTCCGACGGCGACGATGAGGAGTCTGCCCCGAGTAAAGGTGCTAAAATGAGCTCCTCCCGTAGAGGCCGCCTCCACATAGCAAGAGGTGGCGCTGGAAAGGGGCACCAAACCGGCATAGCCGTGGCAAAAGCCCAGCTTGAGGCCCTAGAGGTGGAGGAAGGGGTGGCGGAGGGTGGCTCCCACTGCGGTGCTACCATCAAGACGCACAAAAAGAAGGGGTCTCCTCTCGGATCAAGAGACGGTAGTCCAAGTGACAGGTCCGTGGCAGGCTACGTAGACTACTATGAGGTAGTCCGAAAGGCGGCCACAACGGTGCTGGACGAGGCGAGGAAGTCCGGTCACCTCAGCGGAAAGGTGTGGGGTCGCATGAACCAGGCGTGTCGCGACATTATTGTAGCTGCGGACATTCTAGAGGACAGACGCGAGGAGGACGAAGTGCGCGCCCTGAAGGCGGATAACAAGCGCATGAGAGAACAACTTGAGCAGCTCCGAAAGGAAACAAAGGCGCTTAGGACGGCCTTTTCGGAGAGGAACATGCGCCCAGCACCGGACGCCCCTGCAGACCTGGCCACAGGGCTGGCTGCACTTAGGGAGGACCTAAAGCGGGATCTCACTCAGTCGCTGGGTGAGATGATAAACGTCCGAGTCGGGGAAGTAAGGAAGCTGCTCCCTTCGGAGCCGATTCTCCGCCCCCCATTAGCGGCGGACAATACTCGTTCGGCCAGACAGTTGGCGCCAGCTACGCAACAGGACACGACCAGAGCATCAGTTGACAAGGCTCCTAAGCCTATCCCCGCTCCTAGAGCGCGGAAGTCAGCTCCTCCGCCGAAAACACGCACAACTGCGCCCAGGCAAGCCTCTACTTCTGCGGGTTCGACGCGTCGGACCGGGAAGAGGACAACCGCAGAAGTTGCTGCACAGCCGGCTCCCGCTCAAACGTCGCAGATCACCGGAGAGTCGGCCAACGCCCAGCCAAGGGAGAACCAGCCTCCGTCCCCTGCTCCTAGCGCCTGGACTCAGGTGGTTAAAAAGGGCAAAAAGAAGGCTGCACCATCTTCTGCGCTGCCTCCGAAACCAAAACCCAAACCGAAGCAATTCACCGCCCCAAAATCTACGGCGGTCGTCATCACGCTCAAACCGGGGGTTGAGGCTGACTACAAGTCGGTCATGGGGACGGTCACGACAATTAAGCTTGCGGAATTGGGCCTTGGGCCTGTAAAAGTGAGGAGCACAGCTGCTGGCGCCCGCTTAATTGAAGTCCCTGGGGCAAACAGTGGACCTATGGCGGACAACCTAGCCGACAAGATTCGTAGCCTTGTCGGCGAAGTGGCCGACGTCCACCTACCCTTTAAGACGGCCGATATCCGGATTTCCGGATTTGATGAGACGGTGACAACAGAAGCCGTCCAGGCGGCAATAGCAGAAAAAGGGGGCTGCCCACCGGGACAGATCCGCGTGGGGAGGATCCGCATGGCGCCGTCAAATCACACTGGGTCTGTCATCGCGATCTGCCCCGTAACAGCGGCCAACACCGTCATCGCTGCCGGACGGTTATTGTTAGGGTGGACATCTGCTAGAGTGGAGGCCATGGACCCGCGGCCCATGAGGTGCTACAGGTGCTTGGGGACGGGACATACCAGAGCGCTCTGTCCCTCACCTGTAGACAGGAGTGGCCTCTGCTACCGGTGCGGTAAATCTGGCCACATGAGCAGGGAGTGTGAGGCAGACAGCCCGTGGTGCGCGGTATGCCACCACGCCAAGTTACCAGCCGAGCATGTGATGGGGGGACCATCGTGCACCCCCCCACGCACAAGAGGAAGAATGGTTCCTGCCAAGACCCAGGTAGCTGCCAGAACTGAGGAAGTTCCCCGAGACGAAGCGCCCCAGGCGAACAATGAGGAGCAAAACACGGCCCATTGATGCCAGCACAGCATACACAACCCACCCACGAAGTGTTGCAGTGCAATTTGAACCACTCCGCCAGAGCACAAGACCTGCTGATGCAGCACATGGCGGAATGGGGCATTAATGCAGCAGCGGTGTCGGAACCGTATTTTGTGCCACCCCAGCCCAACTGGGTCGGGGACGCGGACGAGTCGGTTGCGGTGGTAACACCACCAGTGGGCAACCACCCCCCGCTCTCGAAAATTGAGTGCGGGCCGGGGTACGCTGCCGCCAAATGGGGAGACTTAGTACTGGTAGCGGTGTACTTCTCCCCCAATCGGCCGCTCAGAGAATTTGAGCAGTACCTCATCAGGCTCGGGGAGGTGGTCAGCAGAGCGGCACCTTCGCCAGTAATGGTCCTCGGGGACCTTAACGCCAAGGGCAGGGCGTGGGGTTCCCCATCAACGGATCCCAAGGGCGCGGCCCTCTGGGAATGGACGGTGCGAACTGGCCTTGTGGTCTTGAACCGGGGCACCGACCACACCTGCGTGCGCCAGCAAGGGGGGTCCATCGTAGACATCACCTTCGCGACCCCCGCCCTTGCAAGGCGAACGTCCGACTGGAGGGTCCTGGTGGACACGGAGACCCTCTCCGACCACAAGTATATCAGGATGAGGGTCTTCAAGTCGCTGACAGCCCCGGTGCCAGGTCCGAGGGAGCCAAGAAGCCGGGACCGATTCCCAAGATGGAGCCTCGCCACTCTGGATACGGACATGGCGGAGGAGGCGGCGATGGTGGAGGTGTGGCGGGCCCCCCCACCAGACCGGGCCACGGACGTGGAAGAGAGGGCAGTACAGTTTCGGGCGTCACTCACCTCGGTGTGTGACGCCGCCATGCGCAGGGCGGGGCGGCCGCCTGCGAAGACCCGGGTGTACTGGTGGACGGAGGAGGTTGCGGCCCTCCGCCTCACCAGTAACAAGGCCAGACGGGCATACACCCGATGCAGGCGGCGACGGAGCCATACTACGGAGGAGGAGGAGCTCCTGTACGAGGCCCTCAAACAGGCCAAGGCGGCCCTCTCCGCAGCAATCGCGAAGGCGAAGGACTCCGCGTACGAGGAGTTCCTAGCAACACTGGACAGGGACCCATGGGGACGGCCGTACAAAGCCGTCCGTAATAAGTTACGCCGCGGCCCCGGCATGGACTCCCTGGACCCGGAACTCCTCGGCAGAGTGGTGGAGGGCCTATTTCCACCGGCACCGGACTTCACTCCCCCCTGCATGGCCGTTCCCCCGGAGGAGCTAACAGAACCGGTCGTTGCGTCACCGATTACTGACGGTGAGATGGGGTGCGCGATTCACCGCCTGCAGGGCTGTAAAAAGGCCCCTGGCCCGGACGGCGTGCCCGGCCGCATCTTGCCGGTGGCACTGACGCACCTCGGGGACCGCCTCAAAGACCTCTATGACGACTGTCTGGAGGTGGGGCGGTTCCCGAGATGTTGGAAAGAAGGCAGGCTCTGCCTCCTCCGCAAGGAGAATCGGCCGGCGGACTCCCCTTCGGGATGGAGGCCGATAGTCCTGCTGGATGAGACCGGGAAGATGTTCGAGCGCATTATCGCTTCCCGGATCATCCAGCATCTAGAAGGACCGGGGCCGAATCTGTCGGACCGCCAGTTTGGTTTCCGAAGGGGACTGTCAACGATAGACGCCCTGGGTGCCCTACGGGCCTTCCATCAATATGCTGCAGGGCGTGGGGAGGGAGTTGTGGCGGTGTCCCTCGACATAGCCAACGCCTTTGGCTCCCTCCCGTACACGGTGATCGTGGAGGCTCTCCGTTACCACGGGGTGCCCCTCTATTTAATGCGGATCATAGAGCACTACCTCACGCAGAGAGTAGTGCTATACGAAGAGCGGGGCGAGCGGCGGTGTGAGCGGCCGATGGCATGCGGAGTCCCCCAAGGCTCTGTACTCGGGCCCCTCTTATGGAACATTGGGTTCGACTGGGCGATAAGAGGGGTCCTGCTCCCTAGGATGGCCGTCATTTGTTATGCGGATGACACAATGGTGGCCGTCCGGGGAGCGGAAGTGGAGGAGGCTCTGCGGAGGGCGGCAGTCGCGGCGGACCTGATGGTCACCCGCATAGAGCTGCTGGGGCTGCGGGTGGCCCTGTCCAAGACGGAAGCCATTATTTTCGGGGGCAGAGGCTGGCGGCCGCCCGCCGCGACCGTCATCCCCGTGGGTGGAGAAGCGGTCCAGGTGAAGGCCCACATCAAATATTTGGGCCTCCACCTGGACCGCAGGTGGAATTTCGAGGAGCACTTCCGCCAGCTTGCTCCCCGAATTGTCGCGGCAGCGTCAGCGCTTGGCAGGCTGTTGCCCAACGTGGGGGGGGCCAATGCGACATGCCGCCGCCTGTACGCGGGGGTAACCCGCAGCATGGCCCTATATGGTGCGCCGATCTGGGCCGATCGGCTCAATGCCGCCAATAGGGCCCAACTCAGAAGGCCGCAAAGAGTGGTGGCCATCCGTGTAGTAAGGGCCTACTGCACGGTGGCGTGGGCGGCTGCGTGTGCCTTGGCGGGCACCGCGCCCTGGGAGTTGGATGCTCAGGTGCTCGCGGAGGCGCACAGGGAGCGGGTAAGGCGCAGGGTCCTAAACGAGATCCCCACCCCCGAAGAGCTGAGGGAGGAGCGTAGCCAAGCGCAACGGCGAATGAGGGACCGGTGGAAAAACGACCTGGAGGACTCCCCCTATGGACTCCGCACCATAGGGGCACTCCTCCCGTCGTTTGACCACTGGCTGGAGAGGGCGCACGGGAGCGTTGGCTTCAGGATGGCGCAGGTAATGACCGGACACGGGTGCTTCGGTCATTACCTGCACAGAATCGGGCGGGAGGCCAGCTCGGCCTGCCACGAGTGCGGCGACCCAGACGATACCGCCCAGCACACCCTAGAGGTGTGCGATCGCTGGGTCGAGGAACGCCGTAATTTGGTCGGCGCCCTCGGAGTGGGTGATCTCTCGCTCCACAACGTCGTGGCGGCCATGCTGAGGAGCGAGAGATCCTGGGAGGCAATGGCCTCTTTCTGCGAGTCCGTCATCGCACAGAAGGAGGCCTCGGAACGGGAGCGCGAAGAGAGGGCAGATGCGCTCCCGATCCGGCGCAGACGTGTGGGGAGGAGGCGAGCCCAATTTGCTGCTCGCCAAATCCCCTAGTGGAGTTCGTGGGTGAGGGGCCCACAACTACAGACTCCACACGGCTGGGGGAGGGATCCTAGCGTCTTCCCTCCCTCCTTTGGCGCGGGAGCCCTTGGGCAGGCCGGGGGGTGTCGTGGTAGAATGCTCGCGACCCCATGGCACCCCCCCTAACGGCAGTGACGACATATCGTGGTAGGTTTTAGTCGGTGCGAGTCCGACATAACCCGTCCTCACCCCCTGAGAGGACGGGTATGCATAAGGCATTTCCCCCACGTAAAAAAAAAAAAAAAAAAAAAAAAAAAAAAAAGGTTAGGTTAGGTTAGGTTAGGTTAGGTTAGGTTAGGTTAGGTTAGGTTAGGTTAGGTTAGGTTAGGTTAGGTTAGGTTAGGTTAGGTTAGGTTAGGTTAGGTTAGGTTAGGTTAGGTTAGGTTAGGTTAGGTTAGGTTAGGTTAGGTTAGGTTAGGTTAGGTTAGGTTAGGTTAGGTTAGGTTAGGTTAGGTTAGGTTAGGTTAGGTTAGGTTAGGTTAGGTTAGGTTAGGTTAGGTTAGGTTAGGTTAGGTTAGGTTAGGTTAGGTTAGGTTAGGTTAGGTTAGGTTAGGTTAGGTTAGGTTAGGTTAGGTTAGGTTAGGTTAGGTTAGGTTAGGTTAGGTTAGGTTAGGTTAGGTTAGGTTAGGTTAGGTTAGGTTAGGTTAGGTTAGGTTAGGTTAGGTTAGGTTAGGTTAGGTTAGGTTAGGTTAGGTTAGGTTAGGTTAGGTTAGGTTAGGTTAGGTTAGGTTAGGTTAGGTTAGGTTAGGTTAGGTTAGGTTAGGTTAGGTTAGGTTAGGTTAGGTTAGGTTAGGTTAGGTTAGGTTAGGTTAGGTTAGGTTAGGTTAGGTTAGGTTAGGTTAGGTTAGGTTAGGTTAGGTTAGGTTAGGTTAGGTTAGGTTAGGTTAGGTTAGGTTAGGTTAGGTTAGGTTAGGTTAGGTTAGGTTAGGTTAGGTTAGGTTAGGTTAGGTTAGGTTAGGTTAGGTTAGGTTAGGTTAGGTTAGGTTAGGTTAGGTTAGGTTAGGTTAGGTTAGGTTAGGTTAGGTTAGGTTAGGTTAGGTTAGGTTAGGTTAGGTTAGGTTAGGTTAGGTTAGGTTAGGTTAGGTTAGGTTAGGTTAGGTTAGGTTAGGTTAGGTTAGGTTAGGTTAGGTTAGGTTAGGTTAGGTTAGGTTAGGTTAGGTTAGGTTAGGTTAGGTTAGGTTAGGTTAGGTTAGGTTAGGTTAGGTTAGGTTAGGTTAGGTTAGGTTAGGTTAGGTTAGGTTAGGTTAGGTTAGGTTAGGTTAGGTTAGGTTAGGTTAGGTTAGGTTAGGTTAGGTTAGGTTAGGTTAGGTTAGGTTAGGTTAGGTTAGGTTAGGTTAGGTTAGGTTAGGTTAGGTTAGGTTAGGTTAGGTTAGGTTAGGTTAGGTTAGGTTAGGTTAGGTTAGGTTAGGTTAGGTTAGGTTAGGTTAGGTTAGGTTAGGTTAGGTTAGGTTAGGTTAGGTTAGGTTAGGTTAGGTTAGGTTAGGTTAGGTTAGGTTAGGTTAGGTTAGGTTAGGTTAGGTTAGGTTAGGTTAGGTTAGGTTAGGTTAGGTTAGGTTAGGTTAGGTTAGGTTAGGTTAGGTTAGGTTAGGTTAGGTTAGGTTAGGTTAGGTTAGGTTAGGTTAGGTTAGGTTAGGTTAGGTTAGGTTAGGTTAGGTTAGGTTAGGTTAGGTTAGGTTAGGTTAGGTTAGGTTAGGTTAGGTTAGGTTAGGTTAGGTTAGGTTAGGTTAGGTTAGGTTAGGTTAGGTTAGGTTAGGTTAGGTTAGGTTAGGTTAGGTTAGGTTAGGTTAGGTTAGGTTAGGTTAGGTTAGGTTAGGTTAGGTTAGGTTAGGTTAGGTTAGGTTAGGTTAGGTTAGGTTAGGTTAGGTTAGGTTAGGTTAGGTTAGGTTAGGTTAGGTTAGGTTAGGTTAGGTTAGGTTAGGTTAGGTTAGGTTAGGTTAGGTTAGGTTAGGTTAGGTTAGGTTAGGTTAGGTTAGGTTAGGTTAGGTTAGGTTAGGTTAGGTTAGGTTAGGTTAGGTTAGGTTAGGTTAGGTTAGGTTAGGTTAGGTTAGGTTAGGTTAGGTTAGGTTAGGTTAGGTTAGGTTAGGTTAGGTTAGGTTAGGTTAGGTTAGGTTAGGTTAGGTTAGGTTAGGTTAGGTTAGGTTAGGTTAGGTTAGGTTAGGTTAGGTTAGGTTAGGTTAGGTTAGGTTAGGTTAGGTTAGGTTAGGTTAGGTTAGGTTAGGTTAGGTTAGGTTAGGTTAGGTTAGGTTAGGTTAGGTTAGGTTAGGTTAGGTTAGGTTAGGTTAGGTTAGGTTAGGTTAGGTTAGGTTAGGTTAGGTTAGGTTAGGTTAGGTTAGGTTAGGTTAGGTTAGGTTAGGTTAGGTTAGGTTAGGTTAGGTTAGGTTAGGTTAGGTTAGGTTAGGTTAGGTTAGGTTAGGTTAGGTTAGGTTAGGTTAGGTTAGGTTAGGTTAGGTTAGGTTAGGTTAGGTTAGGTTAGGTTAGGTTAGGTTAGGTTAGGTTAGGTTAGGTTAGGTTAGGTTAGGTTAGGTTAGGTTAGGTTAGGTTAGGTTAGGTTAGGTTAGGTTAGGTTAGGTTAGGTTAGGTTAGGTTAGGTTAGGTTAGGTTAGGTTAGGTTAGGTTAGGTTAGGTTAGGTTAGGTTAGGTTAGGTTAGGTTAGGTTAGGTTAGGTTAGGTTAGGTTAGGTTAGGTTAGGTTAGGTTAGGTTAGGTTAGGTTAGGTTAGGTTAGGTTAGGTTAGGTTAGGTTAGGTTAGGTTAGGTTAGGTTAGGTTAGGTTAGGTTAGGTTAGGTTAGGTTAGGTTAGGTTAGGTTAGGTTAGGTTAGGTTAGGTTAGGTTAGGTTAGGTTAGGTTAGGTTAGGTTAGGTTAGGTTAGGTTAGGTTAGGTTAGGTTAGGTTAGGTTAGGTTAGGTTAGGTTAGGTTAGGTTAGGTTAGGTTAGGTTAGGTTAGGTTAGGTTAGGTTAGGTTAGGTTAGGTTAGGTTAGGTTAGGTTAGGTTAGGTTAGGTTAGGTTAGGTTAGGTTAGGTTAGGTTAGGTTAGGTTAGGTTAGGTTAGGTTAGGTTAGGTTAGGTTAGGTTAGGTTAGGTTAGGTTAGGTTAGGTTAGGTTAGGTTAGGTTAGGTTAGGTTAGGTTAGGTTAGGTTAGGTTAGGTTAGGTTAGGTTAGGTTAGGTTAGGTTAGGTTAGGTTCCCCCCCGACGGTGTCCACCTTGTCGTGGTGGGGGGGCTCAGTAACTGCGGTTGGGCGCCGCAGCGAAGCCAAGAGACACCAGGGGAGGGGCCTACGGGCCAAGACGGGAGAGGAGGAGACCGAGGAGGAGACCGGCGGAGCATGACTCGGGTGGGCGCCTCGGCGTTTGTGCTCACCACAATCAATGAGGGATTGTGGTGTAGTATACACCTCCGTCGGTGGAGGAGACCGAGAGGGAGGACTGGCGGGGCATTACTCGGGTGGGCGCCTCGGCGTTTGTGCTTCACACAATTACTGCGGTATTGTGGGGGAGGTTACACCCCCGCCAGTGGAGGAGACCGAGGAGGAGGCTGACGGGATCATGACTCGGGTGGGCATCTTGGTGCTTGTGCATTTGCACTCCCGTCAGCACTTGGGGAGGGAACCCACGGGGTAGGGGCTTTTGTCCTCCCGTGGTTCGGCGAGGGTGTCACGGGGTAGGGGCGTTTGTCCTCCCGTGGCAGGTTGAGGGGGTAGGGGCATTTGTCCTCCCGTAGCGGGTGGAGGGGGTAGGGGCTTTTGTCCTCCCCTCGTATGGAGAGGGTGCCATGGGGTAGGGGCGTTTGTCCTCCCGTGGCATAGTGAGGGGGTAGGGGCGTTTGTCCTCCCGTAGTGGGTGGAGGGGGTAGGGGCTTTTGTCCTCCCCTCGTATGGAGAGGGTGCCATGGGGTAGGGGCGTTTGTCCTCCCGTGGCATAGTGAGGGGGTAGGGGCGTTTGTCCTCCCGTAGTGGGTGGAGGGGGTAGGGGCTTTTGTCCTCCCCTCGTATGGAGAGGGTGCCATGGGGTAGGGGCTTTTGTCCTCCCGTGGCCAGGAGGCTGGGACCGAAGCACCGTGTGTCGGTGGCGGTCCTGGCTTCCAGAGGGCCCCTCAGCGTGGCTCTGCAGCAGCAGTGTCCACGTCTGAATATGGGGCGGGTGTAGTGGTGGCGTAGCTGGAGGGGACATGTTCCCTTAAGGCATCCCCACTACACGCAGGACCTGAGAGGGCGATCACGGGGTCGTTCGCCGCTCTCCCGGCGTGGAGGTCCTCGGTGAGGGTGCGTCGGATGCGTGAGGTGTCGCCCTGCATGCGTCTGACGCGGTGGGGCTTTTTTGGCCTTCCACCAGGGAGGGGACGGCTTCGGCTGTCAGCGGCAGGGGGTGTTCGCGGTGACATGTTCGCGATCCCGTGTCACCCCCACTACGCCGCGAGTGGGCATACCATGGAGTTTTAGTCGGTAGGCTACTGCTTCTCAGTAGAGTCCGACATACCCACGCTCTTCCCCGTAGAGCGGGGATCCGATGAGGATTTCTCCATGTAAAAAAAAAAAAAAAAAAAAAAGGTTAGGTTAGGTTAGGTTAGGTTAGGTTAGGTTAGGTTAGGTTAGGTTAGGTTAGGTTAGGTTAGGTTAGGTTAGGTTAGGTTAGGTTAGGTTAGGTTAGGTTAGGTTAGGTTAGGTTAGGTTAGGTTAGGTTAGGTTAGGTTAGGTTAGGTTAGGTTAGGTTAGGTTAGGTTAGGTTAGGTTAGGTTAGGTTAGGTTAGGTTAGGTTAGGTTAGGTTAGGTTAGGTTAGGTTAGGTTAGGTTAGGTTAGGTTAGGTTAGGTTAGGTTAGGTTAGGTTAGGTTAGGTTAGGTTAGGTTAGGTTAGGTTAGGTTAGGTTAGGTTAGGTTAGGTTAGGTTAGGTTAGGTTAGGTTAGGTTAGGTTAGGTTAGGTTAGGTTAGGTTAGGTTAGGTTAGGTTAGGTTAGGTTAGGTTAGGTTAGGTTAGGTTAGGTTAGGTTAGGTTAGGTTAGGTTAGGTTAGGTTAGGTTAGGTTAGGTTAGGTTAGGTTAGGTTAGGTTAGGTTAGGTTAGGTTAGGTTAGGTTAGGTTAGGTTAGGTTAGGTTAGGTTAGGTTAGGTTAGGTTAGGTTAGGTTAGGTTAGGTTAGGTTAGGTTAGGTTAGGTTAGGTTAGGTTAGGTTAGGTTAGGTTAGGTTAGGTTAGGTTAGGTTAGGTTAGGTTAGGTTAGGTTAGGTTAGGTTAGGTTAGGTTAGGTTAGGTTAGGTTAGGTTAGGTTAGGTTAGGTTAGGTTAGGTTAGGTTAGGTTAGGTTAGGTTAGGTTAGGTTAGGTTAGGTTAGGTTAGGTTAGGTTAGGTTAGGTTAGGTTAGGTTAGGTTAGGTTAGGTTAGGTTAGGTTAGGTTAGGTTAGGTTAGGTTAGGTTAGGTTAGGTTAGGTTAGGTTAGGTTAGGTTAGGTTAGGTTAGGTTAGGTTAGGTTAGGTTAGGTTAGGTTAGGTTAGGTTAGGTTAGGTTAGGTTAGGTTAGGTTAGGTTAGGTTAGGTTAGGTTAGGTTAGGTTAGGTTAGGTTAGGTTAGGTTAGGTTAGGTTAGGTTAGGTTAGGTTAGGTTAGGTTAGGTTAGGTTAGGTTAGGTTAGGTTAGGTTAGGTTAGGTTAGGTTAGGTTAGGTTAGGTTAGGTTAGGTTAGGTTAGGTTAGGTTAGGTTAGGTTAGGTTAGGTTAGGTTAGGTTAGGTTAGGTTAGGTTAGGTTAGGTTAGGTTAGGTTAGGTTAGGTTAGGTTAGGTTAGGTTAGGTTAGGTTAGGTTAGGTTAGGTTAGGTTAGGTTAGGTTAGGTTAGGTTAGGTTAGGTTAGGTTAGGTTAGGTTAGGTTAGGTTAGGTTAGGTTAGGTTAGGTTAGGTTAGGTTAGGTTAGGTTAGGTTAGGTTAGGTTAGGTTAGGTTAGGTTAGGTTAGGTTAGGTTAGGTTAGGTTAGGTTAGGTTAGGTTAGGTTAGGTTAGGTTAGGTTAGGTTAGGTTAGGTTAGGTTAGGTTAGGTTAGGTTAGGTTAGGTTAGGTTAGGTTAGGTTAGGTTAGGTTAGGTTAGGTTAGGTTAGGTTAGGTTAGGTTAGGTTAGGTTAGGTTAGGTTAGGTTAGGTTAGGTTAGGTTAGGTTAGGTTAGGTTAGGTTAGGTTAGGTTAGGTTAGGTTAGGTTAGGTTAGGTTAGGTTAGGTTAGGTTAGGTTAGGTTAGGTTAGGTTAGGTTAGGTTAGGTTAGGTTAGGTTAGGTTAGGTTAGGTTAGGTTAGGTTAGGTTAGGTTAGGTTAGGTTAGGTTAGGTTAGGTTAGGTTAGGTTAGGTTAGGTTAGGTTAGGTTAGGTTAGGTTAGGTTAGGTTAGGTTAGGTTAGGTTAGGTTAGGTTAGGTTAGGTTAGGTTAGGTTAGGTTAGGTTAGGTTAGGTTAGGTTAGGTTAGGTTAGGTTAGGTTAGGTTAGGTTAGGTTAGGTTAGGTTAGGTTAGGTTAGGTTAGGTTAGGTTAGGTTAGGTTAGGTTAGGTTAGGTTAGGTTAGGTTAGGTTAGGTTAGGTTAGGTTAGGTTAGGTTAGGTTAGGTTAGGTTAGGTTAGGTTAGGTTAGGTTAGGTTAGGTTAGGTTAGGTTAGGTTAGGTTAGGTTAGGTTAGGTTAGGTTAGGTTAGGTTAGGTTAGGTTAGGTTAGGTTAGGTTAGGTTAGGTTAGGTTAGGTTAGGTTAGGTTAGGTTAGGTTAGGTTAGGTTAGGTTAGGTTAGGTTAGGTTAGGTTAGGTTAGGTTAGGTTAGGTTAGGTTAGGTTAGGTTAGGTTAGGTTAGGTTAGGTTAGGTTAGGTTAGGTTAGGTTAGGTTAGGTTAGGTTAGGTTAGGTTAGGTTAGGTTAGGTTAGGTTAGGTTAGGTTAGGTTAGGTTAGGTTAGGTTAGGTTAGGTTAGGTTAGGTTAGGTTAGGTTAGGTTAGGTTAGGTTAGGTTAGGTTAGGTTAGGTTAGGTTAGGTTAGGTTAGGTTAGGTTAGGTTAGGTTAGGTTAGGTTAGGTTAGGTTAGGTTAGGTTAGGTTAGGTTAGGTTAGGTTAGGTTAGGTTAGGTTAGGTTCCCCCCCGACGGTGTCCACCTTGTCGTGGTGGGGGGGCTCAGTAACTGCGGTTGGGCGCCGCAGCGAAGCCAAGAGACACCTGGGGAGGGGCCTTCGGGCCAAGACGGGAGAGGAGGAGACCGAGGAGGAGACCGGCGGAGCATGACTCGGGTGGGCGCCTCGGCGTTTGTGCTCACCACAATCAATGAGGGATTGTGGTGTAGAATACACCTCCGTCGGTGGAGGAGACCGAGAGGGAGGGCTGGCGGGACATTACTCGGGTGGGCACCTCGGTGCTTGTGCAACTGCACTCCCGTCGGCGTTTGGTGAGGGAACCCACGGGGTAGGGGCTTTTGTCCTCCCGTGGTTCGGCGTGGGTGTCACGGGGTAGGGGCGTTTGTCCTCCCGTGGCAGGTAGAGGGGGGTAGGGGCATTTGTCCTCCCGTAGCGGGTGGAGGGGGTAGGGGCTTTTGTCCTCCCCTCGTATGGAGAGGGTGCCATGGGGTAGGGGCGTTTGTCCTCCCGTGGCATAGTGAGGGGGT